>ML798361.1:141419-170054 GCA_009831015.1 Picea engelmannii | reverse complement strand
ATCATGTTATTAGATTTATCATTGAGCAAATGTAGAATAATTGTGTAAATGGAATGGAATAATGCAAAAAAAAAAAACGAAGTTGTTATTGTGTATGTAATTTAATAAATGATTATTTGCTTAGAATCGTATACTTGGGTGCTACAGGAAACCCCAAGTTTTTTCCCCACCGCACCTCTATCATTGCCCCCTTCGATTTTTTCTGGTTGGGTGCTCCTCTTGCCAACTTCCCTTGGTTTTGGGCACCCCTTTCGCCAACTCGCCTTGCGTTCCCTCTAGAAACCCCAAGTTTTTTCCCCATCGCACCTTTGTCGCCGCCCCCTTCAGTTTTTTTTTGGTTGGGTGCTCCTCTTGCCAACTCGGCTTGTCTTTAGGCGCCCTTGTTTCCAACTTTCCTTGCATTTCCTTTGGAAACCCCAATTTTGCCTTGTGCATTTGGGAAACCCCAAGTTTTTCTCCCACCACACATGTGTCTCTGGCTCTTCAGTTTTCTTGGTTAGGTGCCCCTCTTGCGACCTTGTGTTTCCTTTGCGCACTCTAACCTGTTTTCGTTACGATTTCTCAGGTGGGCGCCCCTCTTGTGAACTCGCCTAGCCTTGCCTTTGGGGAACCCCGAGTTTTTCCCCACATGAGCTGTGTCCCCGACTCTTCAGTTTTGTTTTGTTGGATTTGGCATTTCGTGCGAGGGGTGATGTGATTTATAAAATGGAGCTTCCTACCGGGTCCACTCGAAGATTGGCCTAGGTCCATTTGCAGGGTTGGTCGGTTTTTGTCTTGTTATCACACGTTGCTTGGTAGAACATGAGCGGTAAGCGGTAGTGAAGCTCATTTTGGGAGGCACTTTGAAAGAGAACTCTTCTCCACTCATCCTGGAGTTTGGGTGATCGTTGTGGCTTCCTTGCAGGGCCTTGCATTTGGAAAAATATTGGTAACATGCAAGTTGGGTTGTTGGATATTCGGTTTTGTTGGATTTCAGCATTTCGTACGAGGGGTGATGTGATGAAAATGAGCTGCATGTTGGGTCCACCCAAAGATTGGCCTAGGGCCATTTGCAAGGTTGATCGATTATCAGATTGTTATCACGTTGCTTGGTAGCACATGAGCAGTAAGTGTAGCAAATCTCATCTCGAGAGGCGCTTTGAAAAAGAACTCTTCTCCACTTGTCGTGGAGTTTGAGTGATTGTTGTGGCTTCCTTGCGGGGCCTTGCATCTATTTTTGTATGGCTTAGAACAAAAATTTCTTGGTATAGCACGCGAGTCGTGTCCCAGGCCCTTAGATTTTGTTGGATTTCGACATTTCGTGCCAGGGGTGATGTGATAAAAAGGAGCATGCCTACCAGGTACGCCTGAATATTGGTCTAGGGCCATTTACAGGGTTGGTCAGTTTTTAGCTTGTTATCATGTTGCTCAGTAGCACATGAGCGGTAAGCGTACTGAAGCTCCATCTTTCATGCGAGGGGTGGTGTGATAAAAAGGAGCTACCTGTTGGGTCCACCACCCAAAGATTGGCCTAGGGCCATTTGCAAGGTTAGTCGATTTGTGGCTTGTTATCACGTTACTCGATAGCACATGAGTGGTAAGTGTAGTGAAGCTCGTCTTGGGAGGTTCTTTGAATGATAACTCCTCTTCGCGGTTTGTGGATTTTGAGTGATTGTTGTGGCTTCCTTACGGGGCCTTGCATCTGTTGTTGTATGGCTTAGAAAAAATTTCTTGGTATACCACACGAGTCTTGTCCCAGGCCCTTTGATTTTGTTGGATTTCATCATTTCATGCCAGGGGTGATGTGATAAAAAGGAGCCTGCCTGCCGGGTCCGCCTGAAGATTGGTCTAGGGCCATTTGCAGGGTTGGTCAGTTTTTGGCTTGTTATCATGTTTCTCAGTAGCACATGAGTGATAAGCGTAGTGAAGCTCCATCTTTAGTGCGAGGGGTGGTGTGATAAAAAGGAGCTGCCTGTTGGGTCCACCACCCAAAGATTGGCCCAGGGCCATTTGCAGGGTTAGTCGATTCGTGGCTTGTTATCACGTTGCTTGGTAGCACATGAATGGTAAGTGTAGTGAAGCTCATCTTGGGAGGTGCTTTGAATGAGAACTCTTCTTCATGGTTCATGGAGTTTGAGCGATTATTGTGGCTTCCTTACGGGGCCTTGAATCTGTTGTTGTATGGCTTAGAAAAAAATTCTTGGTAGCACATGAGTTGTGTCGCAGGCCCTTCGGTTTTTTCGGGTTGGCATTTTTTTCCAGGGGTGATGTGATAAAAAGGAGCTGCCTACCAGGTCCACCTGAAGATTTGGCCTAGTCCCATTTGCAGGGTTGGTCGGTTCTCAGCTCGTTATTATCATGTTGATGGTGGAGGTTTTCCATTCATGTGAAAGGTGGTGCGGGAAATGAGCTGGTTGTTGGGTCCGCCTGAAGATTGGCCTTGGGTCATTTGTAGGGTGGTCGACATCCAGTTTTTTTCCGTCTCTACTCGGTAACACATGAGCGGTAATGTTGGCATTGTTGAAGGAGATGCATACATTCAAGAGCGTGCAACGTGAAATATTTTTGGGTTGGGAACATTTTCCCTCCTAAAGTCTTTTTCTGTGCTCACTTTTTTGTCGAGTAGCGTGAGGAATGCCTCCTTTTGGGGCTAACTTATGGGTGTGCATTCCTTCAACGTGCGTGTCCCCTTCAGCTACATTGGCTTCGAGGTTTATTATTAATGTGGCCTGCTTTTGTGCGGAGCTATTGGTTTTTCCCTTGCATATCGTATGGAAAAAGGGGATGGAGGTTTCGGGGATGTTTCCACCTTGTTTGGGCCATGCATTGTCTATGCATTAAGGTTTTCTGCAGGGGCTGTTTAGGCGGGCAGCACCACATTGTTGCTTGTTGAGGACTAGCATTGTGGATCCTGAGGACACCTCGATGTGTAGTTTGGAAGGTTGGAGGGTTTCACTGTTCCCTCCCTCTTCCTCTCTGTTTTGGTTGTTTACACCCTTGCCAGGAGAATTTTTTGGTGATCCCGCTATGTGCGAGCGAAAGTGGAGGAGGGGAGCTCGGGGACACTCTCAGCTTCTTTTGTCTATGAGTTAAGGTGGCCACAGGGTCCGTTTCGATGGGCAACACCACATTGACGCTGGTATTGGACTAGTGCAGTGGATCCTGAGGACACCTTGATGCATTGTTCTGAAGGTTGGAGGGTTCACTGTCCCCTCCTCTTCTTTTTGTTGCGGTTGTTTCGAGCCCATGTTGGGAGCGCCCTTTGTTCTTGACTGATCACACTTCGTGGACCGAAAATTGAGAAAGGAGGAGGGAGTGTGATTGGGGATGTTCTCAACTTCTTTTTTCTATGGGTTAAGGTGGCCGCAGGGGCCATTTCGGCGGGCAACACCACATTGATGTTGGTATTGGACTGGTGTCGTGGATCTCAAGGACACCTTGATGCATTGTTTGGAAGCTTGGAGGGCTCACTATCCCCTCTTCTTCTTTCTGTTGCGGTTGTTTTGAGCCCATGTCGGGAGCACTCGTTGTTCTCGGTTGAACCCACTTCGTGGATTGAAAGTTGAGAAAGGAGGAGGAGGAGGGAGCGGGGTTGGGGGACGTTCTCACCTTCTTTTGTCTATGGGTTAAGGTGGCCATAGGGGCCGTTTCGGTGGGCAGCACCACATTGATGCTGGTATTGGACTAGTGCCGTGGATCCCGAGGACACCTTGATGCGTTGTTTTGAAGGTTAGAGGGTTCATTGTCCCCTCTTCTTCTTTTTGTTGCAGTTGTTTCGAGCCCACGTCGGGAACGCCCTTTGTTCTTGACCGAAGATTGAGGTAGGAGGAGGGAGTGTGGTTGGGGATGTTGTCAACTTCTTCTGTCTACGGGTTAAGGTGGCCGCAGGGGCCGTTTCGGCGGGCAACACCATGTTGACGCTATTATTGGATTAGTGTTGTGGATCCCGAGGACACCTTGATGTGTTTTTTGGAAGCCTGGAGGGCTTGCTGTCCCCTCTTCTTCTTTCTGTTGCGGTTGTTTTGAGCCCATGTCGAGAGTGCTCTTTGTTCTCGTTTGATCCCACTTTGTTGACTAAAAGTTGAGAAAGGAGGAGGAGGGAGTGGGGTTGGGGGACGTTCTCACCTTCTTTTGTCTACGGGTTAAGGTGGTCGTAGGGGCCGTTTTAGTGGGCAGCACCACATTGACGTTGGTATTGGACTAGTGCCTTGGATCCTGAGGACACCTTGATGTGTTGTTCGGAATGTTGGAGGGTTCACTGTCCCCTCTTCTTCTTTCTGTTGTGATTGTTTCGAGCCCATGTCGGGGGCGCTCTTTGTTCTTTGTTGAAATTTCTTCATGGACTGAAAGTTGAGAAAGGAGGAGGAGTGGAGCTCACGGATGTTCTCACCTTCTTTTGTCTATGGGCTATGGTGGCCGCAGGGGCCGTTTCAACGGGAAGCACCACATTGACAGCGGTATTGGACTAGTGTCGTGGATCCCGAGGACACCTTGATGCATTGTTTGGAAGGTTGGAGGATTTCGTTGTTTCCCTTTTCTTCTCTTTGATTCGGTTGTTTCGAGGCTTCATGAGGGCATTTTCATTCTAACCTTGTCTTGTTTGTGCATGTCCTCCTATTGCTCGCTCCATCGAGGGAAAGGTATAAAATCTAACACGGTTTTTATTTTTTTGTTGAAATTTCCCTGACTCGATGGGTGTTCAGAGTGTGCTCTTTATGGAGAGTCTTTGGATGCCTTTTGAAGTGCTAGGGTGTTACCTGGTTGATCCTGCCAGTAGTCATATGCTTGTCTCAAAGATTAAGCCATGCATGTCTAAGTATGAACTAATTAAGACTGTGAAACTGCGGATGGCTCATTAAATCAGTTATAGTTTCTTTGATGGTACCCTACTACTTGGATAACCGTAGTAATTCTAGAGCTAATACATGCACCAAGTCCTGACTCTTTGGAAGGGATGCATTTATTAGATAAAAGGCCGTCGCAAGCTTGCCCGCTATTCTGGTGAATCATGATAACTCGACAAATCGCACAGCCATTGTGTTGGCGATGCTTCATTCAAATTTCTGCCCTATCAACTTTCGATGGTAGGATAGAGGCCTACCATGGTGGTGATGGGTGATGGATAATTAGGGTTCGATTCCGGAGAGGGAGCCTGAGAAATGACTACCACATCCAAGGAAGGCAACAGGCATGCAAATTACCCAATCCTGACATGGGGAGGTAGTGACAATAAATAACAATACTGGGCTCATCGAGTCTGGTAATTGGAATGAGTACAATCTAAATCCCTTAACGAGGATCCATTGGAGGGAAAGTATAGTGCTAGAAGCCACGGTAATTACAGCTCCAATATTGTATATTTAAGTTGTTGGAGTTAAAAAGCTCGTAGTTGGATCTTGGGTCATAAAGTTCAGTCTGCCTACTCGGTGTGCACCTGCCCTTCTGTCCCTTTTGTCGTCGGTGTGCTCCTGGACTTAAATAGATGGGTCGTGGTTCCGACGTTGTTACTTTTAAAAAATTAGAGTGCTTAAAGCAAGCTTTTGCTCTGAATACATTAGCATGGAATAACGCGATAGGAGTCTGGTCCTATTGTGTTGGCCTTTGGGACCGGAGTAATGATTAATAGGGACTATTGGGGGCATTCATATTTCATTTTCAGAGGTGAAATTCTTGGATTTATGAAAGATGAACCACTGCGAAAGCATTTGCCAAGGATGTTTTCATTAATCAAGAATGAAAGTTGGGGGCTCAAAGACAATCAGATACCGTCCTATTCTCAACCATAAACGATGTCGACCAGGGATCGACGGATGTTTCTCTAAGGACTCTGCCAACACCTTCTGAGAAATTAGAGTGTTTGGGTTTCGGGGGGAGTATGGTCGCAAGGATAAAACTTAAAGGAATTGACGGAAGGGCACCACCAGGAGTGGATCGTGCGACTTAATTTGACTCAACACAGGAAAACTTACCAGGTCTAGACATAGTAAGGATTGACAGATTAAGAGCTCTTTCTTGATTTTATGGGTGGTGGTGCATGGTTGTTCTGAGTTGGTGGAGCGATTTGTCTGGTTAATTCCGATAACGAATGAGACCTCAGCCTGCTAACTAGCTACACGGAGGTTCCCCTTCGCAACCATCTTCTTAGAGGGACTATGGTCGTTTAGGCCATGGAAGTTTGAGGCAATAACAGGTCTGTGATGCCCTTAGATGTTCTGGGCCGCACGCACGCTACACTGATGTAGTCAACGAGTTTTTCTCCCTGGTTCGAGAGGATCAGGAAATCTTCTCAAATTCCATCGTTATGGGGATAGACCATTGCAATTATTGGTCTTCAACGAGGAATTCCTAGTAAGCGCGTGTCATCAGCTCGTGTTGACTACGTCCCTGCCCTTTGTACACACAGCCCGTCGCTCCTACCGATTGAATGATCCAGTGAAGTGTTCGGATCGCGTCAACGAGGGTGGTTTGCCACCGATGATGTCGTGAGAAGTTCACTGAACCTTATCATTTAGAGGAAGGAGAAGTCGTAACAAGGTTACCGTAGGTGAACCTGCAGTAGGATCATTGTTAGTAGGGACCGATGAATCTTTGCTCATGATGGGTTGTTGCATACCTCTCGCTCGGTCTGTGTTTGGATGAGGTAGTGTGTCACCACTTTTGGAGGGTTGATGATGGTGTTTCTAGCTCGGCTTGTTCCTTTTTCAAGCATCGGTCATTGTCCTTGGCCTCCTTCCACGCTCCAAATTTGTTGACGGGTGTTCATCGATCATTGCTAGGGGGAAGGGTGCTTATCGTTTTGTGTTGTGCATCCCCTCTCCGATGGAGAGTGCGGGTGAGGCTTTGGTTCCATGATGGGAAAAACGTTGCAGGGATCCCTTGCTACATCATGGGAGATTTGCCTCACCATTCTTCATCGCAGGATGGATGCCCGGTGCGATGCGAGAAGTCCCTTCCTTTGTTTGAGTCTTTGTTTTCTTCTTCCTCACCTAGGCGAGATTTTCCTTTGGTCATTGGCTCGAGGCAAGGGTGGCTTGTGCCTTGTATGTCTCTCATTCTGTGAGGGGTAATCGTCAATGGGATGGATGAAAAGTGGCTCAACCCATTGGGCTGGCCACCCTAGTCCCTCCTGATTGTTCCCTGTGACCCCCTGGCAGAAGTTGGACGTTTGGGTTCGGGAGACCCTTCTCTGTAGGTACCAACTCCATCGGCGTTGCACGTTGTGGCGAGTTTCCTCTGGTGGGACTACTTTGTTAAACCTAGAGCTCAAACCAATGTGGATCGATTTTCCAAAAGACATTCCACTCTCTGTTCCTGTGTTTGTGGTGAAAATCTTGTGGCCCTGCATTTATCCGTATGACGCGGGTGGGGGGGAGTGGTGCGTGTGGGATTTTTCATCGGTGTCAGTTGCATTTTGGTAAGAGAGACCTCGCATCCTTATTTTTCCCCTATGAGTTCTTCAATGCTCTAATGGCCCTCGGTTTGTCCAGTGTGGACTTTTGAACGGTGACTTCTCCGCTTCAACGTCCGAATGCTGTCGCTTGCCTTATTCAATGGATGACTGTTGGGTGTCATTTGTACAGAGGAAAGAGGAGGTGGATTTCCTACCAGCAGATGTGCTTTCGGGTTGGTGTCAGTTTCTTTTTCGGTTTCAGTTTGCGGCCCTGCGTTTATCCAGTGGTGATTGTTTTACATTTGAGTGACTTCTCCGTCTTTGGACTAAGATGTTTGAATGTTGTCCCGTGCATTCATCACTGGAAGGTTGTTTGGTGTCAGACGTTGTTTTCACGGTGTGGGTGGGGGGGAGTGGTGGGTGTGTGCTTTTTGGTTCAGTGGGAGTGATTTGTTGAACCTGGAGCTCAAGTTGATGTCGATGGAGTTTCGTAAAGACATTCCACTCTCTGTTCCTGGGCGTGCGGAGAAAATGTTGTGGCCTTGCGTTTTTCTAATGGTGATTGTTTTACATTTGAGTGACTTCTCTATATTTGGACTAAGACATTTGAATGTTGTCCCGTGCATTGATCACTGGAAGGATGTGTGGTGTCATATGTTTTTTTCGCATGACGTGGGTGGGGGGGAGTGGTGCGTATGGGATTTTTCGTCGGTGTCGGTTGCATTTTGGTAAGAGAGACCTCACATCCTCCTTTTTCCCCTGCGAGTTCTTCAATGCTGTGGTGGCCCTCGGTCTGTCCAGTGTGGACTTTTGGCCGGTGAATTCTCCGCTCCGGCGTTCGAATGTTGTCTCTTGCCTTATTCACTGGATGAACGTTGGGCCTCATTTGTATAGGGGAAAGAGGAGGTGGGTTTCCTACCAGCAGATGTGCTTTTGGGTTGGTGTCGGTTGCTTTTTCAGTTTGTGGGTAAGAGGAGGAGGAGGGTTTCATTCCAGCGGATGTGATTTTTGGGCTGGCGTCTGTTGCTTTTCAGTAAGAGGCCCTGCACCCTCTTTTCCTTGGGAGTGCTTCATTGTAGTTGTGACCCTCGATTCATCCAGTATTGAATTTTTCTAGGCGAGTTCTCTGCCTCGACGTCCGAATGTTGTTTCTTGCACCCATCGCTGGGGGTCCATTGGTCGTTGGACGTGGTTTTTTCAGGGGCAGAGAGGCGGCGGGTTCCCTTTCAGTGAGTGTGCTTATGGGTAAGATAACTCAGATCCTCTTTCCTTACGAGTGTCGGTTAGTTTTGGGTAAGTAAGAGAAATCACATCCTCTTTCCTTGCAAGTGTTTGATGTCCCTTTTTTGCAGACCTTGGTTTGTTCAGCGATGATTTTCGGGCAGCGACTTCTTCGTGCCTGCGCTCGAATGCTGTCGTTGTCCATCATCATCATGGGAATGTTGTTGGGCCATGGGATTTCATTTGTACTGGGGGCAAGGGCGGGTGGTCTCTCTCTCTATTTGAATATAACTTGTGATCATTTTTCTTTTTCTCTGCCGAAAGGGGAAATTGTCGGGAATCGGTCTTGTGGAGGGATGAAAGTAGCGCGTTGTTGGGACTGGCCACCCTAGTCCCCCCCTGACCATCCTTCCCTACAATTTCCCCTTGTAGTTGAGTCTTGGGATAGCTTTCTCTGTTTGCTTGAACCTGTTGTGGAATGGGTAGTGAATTCATGTCTTGTGGCCCTTGGGTCGAACAACTTGTGCTTGTTTTTCCTTTTCTCCATCGGAAGGGGGAATTGTGGGGAATTGGTGTTTTGGAGGGATGAAAGCAGCATGTTGTTGGATTGGCCACCCTAGTACCCCCTTGATCGTTGTTCCCTTCAAGTCCCCCTCTCTATTTGAGGTCGTGGAAAGCTTTCTCTGTTTGTTCGAGCCTCCTATGTACAATGAGGGAGTGCATTTGTCTTGTGGGGTGGGAGGGTTGTTGTCATTTGCAGTGTTGTGTGCATCGTTGGATTTTCCATTGGTTGCATGGACGCCTTGTCTAGAGGAAGTGGGGGTTCGTCGATAAGTAAGAGTAAATGACTCTTATCAACAGATATCTCGGCTCTTGTCACGATGAAGAATGTAGAAAAATGAGATACTTAGTGTGAATTGCAGAATCCCGTGAATCATCGAGTTTTTGAATGCAATTTGCGCTTGAGGTCTCGGTCGAGGGCATGTCTATCTGGGTGTCACATCCTACACACACGTGCTCCCTGCAAGGCATTGGGGAGGAGCGGAGATGGTCACCCATTCCCAACGTGGTTCAGTCGGCTGAAATGCATGTCATGTTCTGTGTCTTGTGTCGGTGAGCGGTGATATTGTCCCCTTGTTTGGGCGAGTCGGCGTTGGTTGATGCAGGGTGTGTGCAACATTTCAGGAACTTGATTTTCCCATTGACTTTCCATCTTGGTGGAGGTCTTTGGCTCCAACATGCAACCCCAGGTCAGGAGAGAACACCCGCTGAGTTTAATCATATAATTAAGTGGAGGAAAAGAAACTTACAAGGATTCCCCTAGTAACGGCGACCGAACCAGAAAGAGCCCAACATGAAAATCGAGTGGCAATGTCGCCTGAATTGTAGTCTGTAGAAGCGTCCTTAACAGTGGACCAAGCCCAAGTCCCTTGGAAGGGGGCACCTGAGAGGGTGATAGCCCCGTCGGGCTGGGACCCTACCTCACCACGAGGCATTGTCAGTGAGTCGGGTTGTTTGGGAGTGCAGCCCTAATCGGGTGGTAAATTCCGTCCAAGGCTAAATACGGGTGAGAGACCGATAGAAAACAAGTACCACGAGGGAAAGATGAAAAGGAATTTGAAAAGAGAGTTAAAGAGTGCTTGAAATTGTTGGGAGGGAAGTGGATGGAGGCCGACGATGCGTCTCGATCGGATGCGGAATGGCTGAAGCTGGTCCACTGCTCGACTCGAGGTGTGAACCAATGTAGGCTATTGCATTAGCACAAGTGCAGGTGGAGTACTACCTATTGGTTTGTCGTTGTGGTGGTCGAGGAACGAAGCATGCGCCCTTGGGGCGGGCCACTGTGCACCTGCATGCTCGTGGTGTTGGTTGGCGGGCTTTCCATTCGACCCGTCTTGAAACATGGACCTAGGAGTCTAACATGTGTGTGATTTGGTGGGTTTGTAAACCTGTGAGGTGTAAGGAATCTAACAGGCGAGAACCCCTCTCCATGGGGTGCATTGCTGACCGACCTTGAGCTTGTGCGAAGGGTTCGAGTGTGAGCACACCTGTTGGGACCTGAAAGATGGTGAACTATGCCTGAGGAAGGTGAAGCCAGAGGAAACTCCGGTGGAGGCCCGTAGCGATACTGACATGCAAACCATTCGTCTAACTTGGGTATAGGGGCGAAAGACTAATCGAACCATCTAGTAGCTGGTTTCCTCCAAAGTTTCCCTCATGATAGCTGGAGCTCACGTGCAAGTTTTATCAAGTAAAGAAAATGATTAGAGGCATCAGGGGCATAACACCCTCGACCTATTATCAAACTTTAAATAGGTAAGACGGTGCAACTGCTCCATTGAGTCATGCCACAGAATCGAGAGCTCCAAGTGGGCCATTTTTGGTAAGCAGAACTAGCGATGCGGCATGAACCGAAAGTCAAGTTATGGTGCCAAACTGTGCGCTAACCCAGATCCCACAAAGGGTGTTGGTTGATTAAGACAGTAGGACGATGGTCATGGAAGTCAAAATCCACTAAGGAGTGTATAACAACTCACCTACAGAATCAACTAGCCCCAAAAATGGATGGCGCTGAAGCGTGCGACCTATACTCGACCTTCGGAGCAATTACAAGGCTTCGATGAGTAGGAGGATGCAGGGGTCATTGAGAAATATTGGGCATGAGCTTGGGTGGACCAGTCCCCAGTGCAGATCTTGGTGGTAGTAGCAAATATTCAAATAAGAACTTTGAAGACTGAAGTGGGGAAAGGTTGCATGTGAAAAACACTTGGACATGGGTTAGTCGATCCTAAGAGATGGGGAAGCCATGTATCAAGGGTGCACTCTGCATGAACATTGAAAGAGAATCAGGTTAATATTCTCGAACCGGGACATGGTGGCGGAAGACAATGTTAGGAAATCCAGAGACGTCGTCAAGGGCCCCGGGAAGAGTTATCTTTTCTTTTTAACAGCTTTCCCACCCTGAAATCGGCTCAACCAGAGATAGGGTCCATCAGCTGGAAGAGCATTGCATGTCTTGCAGTTTCTGGTGCACCCTCGGTGGCCCTTGAAAATCTAGAGGACCGATTACCGTCCATGCCCGGTCGTACTCATAACGACATCAGGTTTCCAAGGTGAACAACCTCTAGTCAATAGAACAATGTAGGTAAGGGAAGTTAGCAAAACGGATCCGTAACTTCTGGAAAAGGATTGGCTCTGAGGGCTGGGCCTATGGGTCTGCATCCTCAACCCATGGGTTGTCGTCATTGTGCCCGAGCTGCTATCACGGAGAGGGCGGGCAGTCGCGTGTCGATTGGGCTACGGATGTAGAATGTCCTCTCACGGGGGATTTTCTCTAGGCGGTGAATAGTCGACTCATAATTGGTACAGACAAGGGGAATCCGACTGTTTAATTAAAACAAAGCATTGCGATGGTCCCTGCGGATGCTGACGCAATGTGATTTCTACCCAGTGCTCTGAATGTCAAAGTGAAGAAATTCAACCAAGCACGGGTAAATGGTGGGAGTAACTATGACTCTCTTAAGGTAGCCAAATGCCTCGTCATCTAATTAGTGACATGCATGAATGGATTAACGAGATTCCCACTATCCCTATCTACTATCTAGCGAAACCACAGCTAAGGGAATGGGCTTGGAGGAATCAGTAGGGAAAGAAGACCCTGTTGAGCTTGACTCTAGTCCGACTTTGTGAAATGACTTGAGAGGTGTAGAATAAGTGGGAGCCGTTTTTGGCACAAGTGAAATACCACTACTTTTAACGTTATTTTACTTATTCTATGGGGCGAAGATGGGGCATTGCCCCTATTTTTGGCCTTAAGACACGTTTCAACGAGTCGATCCGGGTGGAAGACATTGTCAAGTGGGGAGTTTGGTTGGGGCAGCACATTTGTTAAAAGATAACGTAGGTGTCCTAAGATGAGCTCAATGAGAGCAGAAATCTCGTGTGGAACAAAAGGTAAAATCTCATTTGATTTTGATTTTCAGTACGAATACAAACCTTGAAAGCATGGCCTATCGATCCTTTATACTTTTGGAATTTGAAGCTAGAGGTGTCAGAAAAGTTACCACAGGGATAACTATCTTGTGGCAGCCAAGCATTCATAGCGATGTTGCTTTTTGATCCTTCGATGTCAGCTCTTCCTATCATTGTGAAGCATAATTCACCAAGTGTTGGATTGTTCACCCACCAATAGGGAACGTGAGTTGGGTTTAGACCGTCATGATACAGGTTAGTTTTACCCTACTAATGAACCGCATCACAATAGTAATTCAACTTAGTTCGAGAGGAACCATTGATTCACACAATTGGTCATCGTGCTTGGTTGAAAATCCAGTGGCGTGAAGCTACCGTGTGTCGGATTATGAATGAATGCCTCTAAGTGAGAATCCATGCTAGAAGCGGTGCTTGTCACTCCTCGACTATATCTTGACCCGTAGTAGGGGTGTGTCTTTGGTACCCCCAGGGGCCCGTGTCACTTGCGAACCTCGGTTGGGAAGCGTCTTAGTCGGGGCAACTTTGAAGTTCAATTTCTAATGGTCATTGAGAAGAATCCTTTGCAGACAACTTAAATACGCGACGGGGTATTGTAAGTGGCAGAGTGGCCTTGCTGCCATGATCCACTGAGATTCATCCCTTCCTTGCCTCGATTCAGAGCCTATGCTCATACCATCCTAAATCTCGACACCTCTCGTTTCGCATATGAAAGGTTTTGTGCGTGTGCAGGGATTTTGGGGTTTTCGAGTGTCGACCACGGGAGAAACTGGCCCAATGGGGGGAATTCAGGGTTTCTGAGTGTTGACCGTGGGAAAATTAGCCAAGTACAGGGAATTCTGTGTTTCTGAGTCTCGACCGCAGGAGAAACTGGCCCAAGTGTAGGGAATTTGGGGTTTTTGAGTCTCGACCGCGGGAGAAACCAACCCAATTGCAGGGAATTCAGGGTTTCCGAGTCTCGACCGCGGGAGAAACTGGCCAAGTGCGGGGAATTCAGGGTTTTCAAGTCTTGACCATGGGAGAAACTAGCCCAAGTGCAGGGAATTCGGGGTTTCTGAGTCTCGACCACGAGAGAAACTGCCTAAGTGCGGGGAATTTGGGGTTTTCGAGTCTCGACCGCGGGAGAAACTGGCCCAAGTGCAGGGAATTCAGGGTTTTCGAGTCTCGACCATGGGAGAAACCAGCCAAGTGTGGGGAATTTGGGGTTTTCGAGTCTCGACCGTGGGAGAAACCGACCCAAGTGCGGGGAAATCGGGGTTTTCGAGTGTCGATTGCGGGAGAAAATGGCGCAAGTGCAGGGAATTCGGGGTTTCTGAGTCTTGACCATGGGAGAAATTGCCCAAGTGTGGGGAATTGAGGGTTTTCGAGTCTCGACCATGGGAGAAGCCGGCCCAAGTGTGGTGAATTCGGGGTTTCTGAGTCTCGACCGAGGGAGAAACCAGCCCAAGTGCAGGGAATTTGGGTTTTTCGAGTCTCAACCGTGGGAGAAACCGCCCAAGTGCAGGCAATTAGGGGTTTTTGAGTCTCGAACGCGGGAGAAACTACCCAAGTGTCGGGGATTCAGGGTTTCTGAGTCTCGACCACAGGAGAAATTGCCCAAGTGCGGTGGATTCATGGTTTCTGAGTCTCGACTGTGGGAAATATCGTCCAAGTGGGGGGGATATGGGGTTTCCGAGTCTCAATTGTGGGAGAAATTGCCCAAGTGCGGGGAATTCGAGGTTTATGAGTCTCGACCGTGGGAGAAACCACCCAAGTGTGGGGAATTCAGGGTTTGCATTCGGGAAACCCCAAGTTTGGCTTGCGTTCAGGAGAAACTGACCCAAGGGTTTGCATTTGAGAAACCCCAAGTTTGCCTTGCATTCAGGAGAAACTGGCCCAAGTGCAGGGAATTCAGGGTTTCCAAGTCTCGACCGTGGGAGAAATAGGCCCAAGTGTGGGGAATTCGGGGTTTCCGAGTCTCGACCACAGGAGAAACCACCCAAGTGCAGGGAATTCGGGGTTTTCGAGTCTCGACTACGGGAGAAACCGCCCAAGTGAGAGGAATTTGAGGTTTCCAAGTCTCGACCGCGTGGGAAACCAACCCAAGTGTGGGGAATTCAGGGTTTTTGAGTCTCGGCCGCAAGAGAAACCAGCCCAAGTGAGGGGAATTCAGGGTTTTCGAGTCTCGACCGCGGGAGAAACCACCCAAGTGCATGGAATTCGGGGTTTTTGAGTCTCGACGACAGGAGAAACTGCCCAAGTGCGGGCAATTCACGGTTTCCGAGTCTAGACCACGGGAGAAACCACCCAAGTGCGGGGGATTCGAGGTTTTCGAGTCTCAACCGTGGGAGAGACTGCCCAAGTGCAGGGGATTTGGGGTTTCCAAGTCTCGACCATGGGAAAAACCTCCCAGGTGGGGGGGAATGCAGGGTTTCTGAGTCTCGACTGTGGGAGAAACCGCCCAAGTGTGGGGAATTCTAGGTTTCCGAGTCTCGACCATGGGAGAAACCGCCCAAGTGCAGGGAATTCAGGGTTTACATTCGGGAAACCCCAAGTTTGCCTTGCGTTCAGGAGAAACCCAAGGGTTTTCATTTGAGAAACCCTAAGTTTGCCTTGCGTTCGGGAGAAACCGGCCTAAGTGCGGGGAATTCAGGGTTTCCAAGTCTCTACCGTGGGGGAAACATGCCCAAGTGCGGGGAATTTGGGGTTTCTGAGTCTCGACCATGGGAGAAACCGCCCAAGTGGGGGGTATTCGGGGTTTCCTAGTCTCGACCGTGGGAGAAACGGGCCCAAGTGCGGGGAATTTGGGGTTTCCGAGTCTTGACCGCGGGAGAAACCAGCCCAAGTGCGGGGAATTCGGGGTTTTCGAGTCTTGACCGAGGGAGAAACCAGCCCAAGTGCGGGGAATTCAGGGTTTTCGAGTCTCAACTGCAGGAGAAACCGCCCAAGTGCGGGCAATTCGGGGTTTTCGAGTCTCGATCGCGGGAGAAACCGCTCAAGTGCGGGGGATTCGGGTTCTCCAACCCGGTCGAGGATGGAAACCGGCCCCAAGTGTAAGCGTTGGAAAACTTGGGGTTTTCCAGACCGACCTAGAGCAAATTCGCCGCCCAAGCGTGTGGGGAAATTTGAGTTTTCCAAGCCGATCGAGAGAAAATTCACCGCCCAAGAGTGTGGGGAAATTCGAGGTTTCCCGATCGGTCGAGATAAAAACTGCCCAAGTGCAGGGAATCGAGGGTTTCCATTTCTGGCTGGGCGACGGATGTTGCCCATGTGCGAGTGTGGGAAACTTGGGGTTTCCACGCTTGGTCGGGCGATGGAAGCCACACGAATTTTGAAGTGTGGGGAACTGGGGGTTTCCATCCATCCACCCAAAGTGCCAGCGTGGGAAACTTGCAGTTTCCATGCCCCCATGTGAGGGTGGGAAACTTGGGGTTTCCTGGCCAACCAAGGGCATTTCCGCTACCCAAGTGTGTCGGGGAATTCGGGGTTTCCAAGCTGGTTGAGAGTGAAGCTACCCAAGTGCAGGGAATCAGGGTCCGGTCGGGCGACGAACACTACCCATGTGTAAGTGTGGGAAACTTGGGGTTTCCATGCCCGACCAGGCGACGGATGCAGCCCAGATTGTGAAGTGTGGGGAGATTGGGGTTTCCATCCATCCGTCTGTCTAGAAAAAGTGCCATCGTGGGAAACTTCCGGCTTCCATGCCTCCCCACCCAAGTATGAGGGCAGGAAACTTGAGGGGTTTCCATGGTTGACTAGGCAGCTAATTCCTCCCAAGTGCAAGTGTAGGAAACTTGGGGTCTCCCTGCCCTGCTGCGGCGGGAAGCGCCCAAAAGTGCAAGCACGGGAAACTTGGGGTTTCCATGCCCGACCATCGAGAAAAATTGTCCAAGTGTAGGAAACACGGGGTTTCCATGTCTGACTACAAGGGAAATCATCTAGGTGTGGTGGGAAGCACCGAGTTTTCGTGTACGACCGCGATGGAAAACCTCTGTAGTTGCAACGAAATTAGGGGGTTATGTGTATGACCACGATGGAAAACCTTCGTAGTTGCGACAAAATTTGGGGTTTCCGTGTACGACCGCGATGGAAAACCTCTGTAGCTGTGAAAAAATTAGGGGTTTCCAAGTTGCCCAAGAGATAAACTTCCCATGCGTGGGGGGTTTCCATGTCTGGCCATGACAGAAACTGCCCAAGCACAAGCGTGAGAAACCTGGGGATTTCCATGTCCGACCGCGACGGAACACGCCCAAAAGCGCAAGCATGGGAAACCTGTGGTTTCCATGTTCGGCCGCAACGGAAACCGCCCAAAATCGTAAGCGTGGGAAACCTGGGGTTTCCATGTTCGACTGTGACGAAAGTGACCCAAGCGTAAGTGTGGGAAACCTCGGGCTTCCATGTCCGGCCGCGATGGGAGCCGCCCAAGCTAAGTGCGAGAAACTTGGGGCTTCCATGTCCATCCACGATAGTAACTGTGAAAGAGCGGGAAATTTGGGGTTTCTAGTCTCGGACGCGAGAGAACCGGTGCGAGCACAGAAAATTCAATTTTTCTGTGTTTTGTTGCGACAGGAAACCACACAAGTGTGGGTAAATCCAGGATTCCCATGTCGGTCAAGAAAGAATAATCGTGCACGTGCAGGAAAATCTGAGGTCTCCGAGTCGGTCGAGAAACCAACCGTGTAAGAGTGGGAAATCCAGGGTTTCCATGTCCAGCCGCGAAAGAAATCATGAAAGTGATAGAAAAATCGAGGTTTTCAAGTCCATCAAGAAAGAAACCGTGCAAGTACGGGAAAGTCGGGGTTTTTGTGCCCTGTCGTGATGAAAACGGTGCAAGTGAGGGGAAATTTCGGGTCTTTGTGTCCGGCCGCTACAGAAATCGTGCAAGTGCAGGGAAATTCATGGTTTCCGGGTCTGGTCACGAGGAAAGCCATGCAAGTGTGAGGAATCTGGGTTTCCATGTCGCGATGTGATGGGAATAATCCAAGTGTGGGATATTCGGGGTTTCCTTGTCCTACCGCAACATAAACCATCCAATCACGGGGGAATTCGAGGTGTCCGTGTCCAGCTGCAATGGAAACCGTCCAAGTGAGGGGGAATTCAGGGTTTTCATGTCCGACCGCGAGATGGAAACCACGCAAGTGTGGGAAACCCCTGGCGGTGTATCCCTGTCTTGCCTTGGCCACAGGGGCGTGACCAACGTGCCCCTACTACAATCGGACTATACCTCTTCACTTAAGGACCATTGATAACCGTGCCTTGACCTACAATTTTTTAGATATGCAACCAAGTTCTCTAACAATAGGCACATGTCCAACCATGACCTTAAAGCATCCCGGTTCTATTTTGACACCTGGCCAATGCTCATCAATACCTAGACATCCACAACAACGCAAGGAGCAATAACATCCAACAAGTATAAAGAGACCACAACACACCATTATGGGTGGATTCCTTAAGCTTATTAATATGAAGAGTGTTTCCGAAGATACAACAAGGGGGTGGGTGCAGCCTTCTCTCTGCAACTCTTTTGCAAAAATAAAAATAAGTCATGACACGTCTCCCTACTTCCCAAAAGACTTGCACAATCCAACCCCCGATGCATCCGTGGATCTGCCTCCTGCAACACCTCTTCCTTACTTACTGTAACCTCAGTCTAGATCTGTTGTGCCTCAGACACTTGCCAAGATGTCTAAGTCCTTTGTGCAGACATCGTCCAAGTAGTTCACTGTGCCCCTAAACCTAGACTTTTCGCCTCATAACTCCTTGTCCACCCTTGTTAGGCACTCATCGATTGAACTCTTATTGGATGACTTTGCACGATGGAGGTTTCCTCCTTATATATTGGAAAAGGTGCCTTGCAATCCACTCCATGTCCAATGTGGACCCAACGTGCAATCCACCCAATCATACGCCGAGTCTTTCATGCACCCACAGTCTGCCCAGGGATCCAACCCAACTTGGTGCTCCCAAGTCGCCCAACACCACGACGTTTTTGGCTCAGTGGCTTGGCCCGCCCAATTCGTACTCCACCTGGACTACGCCTCACTTAGGGAACACCCATACTCTGTCCCGAGCCAATCGTGTCAGGTTACACTAAACATGCATTGTTTAGGCTTAGACAATTACACTGTTCTATACTTAGTCATTTAAGCCATTAAGAACATGCAATCATCCATACACGAGAAAGAGACACAAGTGTGGTTGGGCAACATGAACTTTGTGTGACACCCATAGATCATAATGTACATAATGTTACAATGAGAGAGGACCACAAGTGGGGAGCCGTAGCTCCATACAAAGACATACAAAATTCGGCCAAGTCACTTCGATGGCTTTTTCCTCACTTCACTGTCTCATAGGACCCCCCTACCACAACCCGAGTCTGCCTTGCACGTCTGTCGCAAGTCTCCTCTCCGTCGCGTGCACTGCCAACTCATCCAACGAATCAACTTCGAGACTCTTTGTGTACTCTCCATCGATATGCCCAACCGAGACACTTAGTTGAATCTATCTTCACTCTTCTCAGCCCAATTTGTTCTACCTTGACTCATCCCACCTCATGCCTTACTTATATGTGCTCACTCCATCCCGTGGATCACCACATTGTTTGGCATGAGAGTCATTTCGAATCACCAACTCACCGCATGGGTCCTCCTAAGTCATGACACATCCACCAACTCACCCATCGGTTGGGTCATCGCGCCCCAACTCGTCTGCTAGAACCTTGCCTTGGATTGCCCTGTGTCGTGCCATGCATTGCCTTACCTCTTCGTGCCTTGCCTTGCCTTGTGACGTGCCCTGCCTTGCCTTGCCTTGCCCATGCCATCTTAAAAAAGTTAAGTTCTGACTATCTTTACACCTTATCTGATAGTCAGCTCATCTTCTTGCCTGGTGCTACCTTGCCTTGCCTTTTTCCATGCTCTGCCTTGCCTCCTG
Organism: Picea engelmannii; assembly: GCA_009831015.1. Taxonomy (NCBI): domain Eukaryota; kingdom Viridiplantae; phylum Streptophyta; class Pinopsida; order Pinales; family Pinaceae; genus Picea; species Picea engelmannii. The sequence continues at coordinate 150,559 of ML798361.1, read as the reverse complement.
GAGCCTTGCCTTGGCTCTTGGTGCCTTGCCCTGGATTGCCTCCTTGCACCTTGCCTTGCCTTGCCTCTTGGCACCTTTCCTTGTCTTTCCTTGCCTAGGACGTGTTAAAAAAGTTGAGTTGTGACCACCTTCACTCCTTATCCAATGATTGACTCATCCTCTTGCCTATCACTTGCCTATCACTACCTTTCATTGCCTTTCCTCATCGTGCACCTCTCCTTGCATTTCCTTGCCTAGGCCGTCTTAAAAAAGTGTAGTTGCGACCACCTTCACTCCTTATCCGACGATTGGCTCATCTTCTTACCTAGCAGTACCTTGCCTTGCCTTGCCTCTGAGAACTTTTCATTGTGCCTTGCGTCCCGACACCTTGCCTTGCCCAGGCCACCCTAAAAAATTTAAGTTGTGACCAACTTTACTCCTTATCCAGTGGTTGTCTTGTCTTCTTGCCTGGCACTGACTCGTGTGGCAGTTCCCAAATTTTCATGAGGTCTCCTCATGCCGACACACGTTGCCTTGCCTCCTGGCACCTCCCTAAAAAAGTTAAGTTGTGACCAACTTTACTCCTTATTCGGTGGTTGTCTTGTCTTCTTGCCTGGCACTGACTCGTGTGGCCATTCCCAAATTTTTCGTGAGGTCTCCTCATGCCGACACACCTTGCCTTGCCTCCTGGCACCTTCCCTTCCCTTGCCTCCTAGCACCTTGCCTTGCCTTGCCTCCTGGAACATTGCCCTTCCTTGCCATGCCTTGCCTCTTGGTGCCTTGCCATGCCTTGCCTCCCTTGCACCTTCCCTTTCCTTGCCTCCTATCACCTTGCCTTTCCTTTCCTCTTGGCACCTTGCCTTCCCTTGCCCTACCTCATGTTTCCTTGCCTTGCCAGGTCGTATTAAAATATCTACCTCGAAGCCAAAATTGGTTCTTATCTTTCATCCGTCTTGTCTTTTTGCCTAGTTCTCCCTTGTGTTGTGTGGTCGTTTTCGTTATGGCTCTTTGTGCGTTTCATTACAGCTCTTCGTGCGTTTGGGCACCCATCTTTCCAACTGGCTTTGCGTTGCATTTACGTGCCCCTCTTGCCAACTCGCCTTGCCTTGCCCGTGCTCTTCATGCATTTGGGCGCCCATCTTGCCAACTCACCTTGCCTTTCCCTTGGTTGCCCAACCTTGGCCATGCCATATTAAAAAATCTACCTCCAAGCCAAAATTGGTTCTTATCTGTCCTCCGGCTCGTATTTTTGCCCAGTGCTCCCTTGTGTGGTTGTTTTCATTACGACTCTTCGTGTGTTTGGGCGCCCATCTTTCCTACTCGCCTTGCATTGCATTTGGGCACCCCTCTTGCCAACTTTCCTTGCCTTGCCCTTGGTCACCCAACCTTGGCCATGTCGTATTAAAAAATCTACCTCCAAGCCAAAACTGGTACTTATCCGTCCCCCGGCTCGTCTTTTTTCCTAGTGCTCCCTTGTGTGGTCATTTTTGTTATGACTCTTCGTGCATTTGGGGGCCCATCTTGCCAACTTGCCTTGCATTGCGTTTGGGTGCCCCTCTTTCCGAGTCGCCTTGCCTTGCCCTTGGTCACCCAACCTTGGACATGCCGTATTAAAATATCTACCTCGAAGCCAAAATTGGTTCTTATCCGTCCTCCGGCTCGTCATTTTTCCCAGTGCTCCCTTGTGTGGTCATTTTCATTACAGTTGTTCGTGCATTTCATTACGGCTCATCATGCGTTTTGTTATGGTTGTTCGTGCATTTTGTTACACTTCTTCGTGCGTTTGGGCTCCCATCTTGCCAACTGGCCTTGCATTGCGTTTGGGTGCCCCTCTTTCCAACTCGTCTTGCCTTGCCCTTGGTCCCCCAACCTTGGCCAGGCTCTTGGTGTGTTTCGTTATGGCTCTTCGTGATTTTGGGCCCATGTTGCGAACTCGCCTTGCGTTGCATTTGGGTGCCCATATTGTGAACTCGCCTTGCATTGTGTTCGGGACGCCCAACCTTGGAGAGGCTGTATTAAAAAATCTACCTCCAAGCCAAAATTGGTTCTTATCCGTCCTTCGGCTCATCTTTTTTCCTTGTGCTCCCTTTGTGTGGTTGTTTTTGTTATGACTCTTTGTGCATTTTGTTACGACTCTTCATGCGTTTCATTACGGCTATTTGTGCATTCCGTTACAGCTCTTTGTGTGTTTGGCTGCCCATCTTGCCAACTCGCCTTGCATTGCATTCGGGTGCCCCTCTTGCCAACTCGTCTTTCCTTGCCCTTGGTCGCCCAACCTTGGCCAGGCTCCTCGTTCGTTTCATTACGGCTCTTCATGCGTTTGGGTGCCCATGTTGCGAAGTCACCTTGCATTGCGTTTGGGCGCTCATATTGCGAACTCCCCTTGCGTTGCGTTCGAGCACCCAACGTTGGTGGGGTCGTATTAAAAAATCTACCTCCAAGCCAAAATTGGTTCTTATCTGTCCTCCGGCTCATATTTTTTACTAGTGCTCCCTTTGTTTGGTCGTTTTCGTTACGGCTCTTCGTGCGTTTTGTTACAGCCATTCGTGCATTTCGTTATAGCTCTTCATGCCTTTGGGCGCCCATCTTGCAACTATCCTTGCATTGCATTTGGGTGCCCCTCTTGCCAACTCGCCTTGCCTTGCGTTGCGTTTGGGTGCCCATCTTGCGAACTCGCCTTGCGTTGTGTTCAGGCACCCAACCTTGGTGAGCCCGTATTAAAAACTCTACCTCCAAGCCAAAATTGGTTCTTATCCATCCTCCGGCTCGTCTTTTTGCCTAGTGCTCCCTTTGTGTGGTCGTTTTCATTATGGCTCTTCATACATTTCGTTACGGCCGTTCTTGCATTCCGTTACGGCTCTTCATGAGTAAGGGTGCCCATCTCACCAACCTGCCTTGCATTGCATTTGGGTGCCCCTCTTTCCAACTCGCCTTGCCTTGCCCTTGGTCGCCCAACCTTGGCCAGGCTCCTTGTGCGTTTCGTTACGACTCTTCATGCGTTTGGGTGCCCATGTCGTGAAGTCACCTTGCATTTCATTTGGGCACCCATCTTGCGAACTCACCTTGTGTTGCGTTCGAGCGCCCAACCTTGGTGAGGCCGTATCAAAAAATCTACCTCCAAGTCAAAATCGGTTCTTATCCGTCCTCTGGCTCGTCTTTTTGCCTAGTGCTCCCTTGTGTGGTCATTTTCGTTATGGCTCTTTATGCATTTCGTTACGGCCGTTCATGCATTTTGTTACGACTGTTCGTGCGTTTGGGTGCCCATCTTGCCAACTGGTCTTGCATTTCATTTGGGTGCCCCTCTTGCCAACTCGCCTTGCCTTGCCCTTGGTCGCCCAAACTTGGCCAGTCTCCTCATGCATTTTTTTACGGCTCTTTGTGCATTTGGGTGATCATGTTGAGAATTCACCTTGCGTTGCATTGGGACACCCATCTTCTGAACTCGCTTTATGTTTTGTTCGGGCCCCCAACCTTGGTGAGGCCGTATTAAAAAATCTACCTCCAGGTCAAAATTGGTTCTTATCCGTCATCTGGCTCGTCTTTTTGCCTAGTGCTCCCTTGTGTGGTCATTTTCGATACGGCTCTTCGTGTGTTTTTTTATGGCCATTTGTGCATTTCGTTACGGCTCTTCATGCGTTCGGGTGCCCATCTTGCCAACTGGCCTTGCATTGTGTTTGGGTTTCCCTCTTGCCAACTTGCCCTACCTTTCCCTTGGTCAGGCTCCTCCTGCGTTTTGTTACGGATTTTCATGCATTTGAGTGCCCATCTTGCGAACTCTCCTTGCCTTGCGTTCGGGCGCCCAACCTTGGTGAGGCCATATTAAAAAATCTACCTCCAAGCCAAAATTGGTTCTTATCCATCATCCGACTCGTCTTTTTGCCTAGTGCTCCCTTGTGTGGTCATTTTCGTTGCGGCTCTTCATGCGTTTCGTTACGGCCATTCATGTGTTTCATTACGGCTATCCGTGCGTTTGGGTGCCCATCTTGCCAATTGGCCTTGCATTGCATTTGGGTGCCCCTCTTGCCAACTCGACTTGCCTTGCCCTTGGTCGTCCAACCTTGGCCAGGCTCCTCGTGTGTTTTGTTACGGCTCTTCGTGTGTTTGGGCGCCCATGTTACGAACTTGCCTTGCATTACGTTCAGGCGCCCATGTTGCGAACTTGCCTTGCGTTGCGTTCAGGCGCCCATCTTGCGAACTCGCCTTGCGTTCCATTCGGGTGGCCAACTTTGGTGAGGCCATATTAAAAAATCTACCTCCAAGCCAAAATTGGTTCTTATACGTCCTCCGAATCATCTTTTCGCCCAGTGCTCCCTTGTGTGGTCATTTTTGTTATGGCTCTTCGTGTGTTTCGTTACGGCCGTTTGTGAGTTTCATTACGGCTCTTCCTGCAATTGGGAACCCATCTTGCCACCTGGCCTTGCATTGCATTTGGGTTCCCCTCTTGCAACTTGCCTTGCCTTGCCCTTGGTCGCCCAACCTTGGCCAGGCTTCTCGTGTGTTTTGTTATGGATTTTTGTGCGTTTGGGCACCCATGTTGCGAACTCACCTTGCGTCGCATTCAGGCGCCCATGTTGTGAACTCGCCTTGCGTTGCGTTCAGGCGCCCATCTTGCAAACTCGCCTTGCCTTGTGTTCGGGCGCCCAACCTTGGTGAGGCCGTATTAAAAAATCTACCTCCAAGACAAAATTGGTTCTTATTCGTCCTTCGGCTCGTCTTTTTGCCTAGTGCTCCATTGTGTGGTGGTTTTCGTTACGGCTCTTCATGAGTTTCGTTATGTCCGTTCACGCGTTTCGTTAGGGCTCTTCGTGCATTTGGGTGCCCACCTTGCCAACTGGCCTTGCATTTCATTTGGGTGCCCCTCTTTCCAACTCGCCTTGCCTTGCCCTTGGTCGCCAAACCGTGGCTAAGCTTCTCGTGCGTTTCGTTACGGCTCTTCATGTGTATGGGCACCCATGTTGTGAACTTGCCTTGCGTTGCATTCAGGCACCCAAACTTGGTGAGGCCGTATTAAAAAATATACCTCCAAGCCAAAATTGGTTCTTATCCATCCTCCGGATCGTCTTTTAGCCTAGTGCTCCCTTGTGTGGTCGTTTTCATTATGGATCATTTTTTCGTTTGGGCACCCATCTTGCGAACTCACCTTGCATTGCATTTGGTGCCCATATTGTGAACTCGCATTGCGTTGCATTCGGGCACCCAACCTTGGTGAGGCCATATTAAAAAATCTACCTCCAAGCCAAAATTGTTTCTTATCCATCCTTCGGCTCATCTTTTAGCCTAGTGCTCCCTTGTGTAGTCATTTTCGTTATGGATCATTTTTTCGTTTGGGTGCCCATCTCGCGAACTCACCTTGAGTTGCGTTTGGGCGTCCATCTTGCGTACTAGAAGCCTTGCTTTGTGTTTGGGCACCCACCTTGCCAACTTGCATTGCGTTGCATTTGGGCGGAAATCTTGCAAACTCGCCTTGCGTTGCATTGGGGCACCCATCTTGCCAACTCAGCTCTCGTTCCATTTTGGCACCCATCTTCCCAGCTCGCCTCTCACCGTGTTTGGGCGCCCTGCCTCGTTTTCGCAACGACTCCCCTTGTGGGAGCCCGTCTTTCCAAGTCGCCTTGCCTTTGCACGCCCAACTTGTCAACTTGCCTTGCCTTTGCATTCCCACCTTGCCAACTCACCCTTCCTTGCCTTGTGGAAACCCCAATTTTTTTCCCACATGAGTCATGTTGCTGGCTCTTCGGTTTTGTTGGTCGGGCGCCCATCTTGCGAGCTCGCCTTGCATTTCATTCGGGTGCCCAAACTTGGTGAGGCTGTATTAAAAAATCTACCTCCAAGCCAAAATTTGTTCTTATCCATCCTCCAGCTCATCTTTTAGCCTAGTGCTCCCTTGTGTGGTCATTTTCATTGTGGATCGGTTTTTCATTTGGGCGCCAATCTTGCAAACTCGCCTTGCGTTGCGTTTGGGTGCCCACCTTGCGAACTCAACTTGCGTTGCGTTTGGGTGCCCAACCTTGGTGAGGTCGTATTAAAAAGTCTACCTCCAAGCCAAATTTGGTTCTTATACATCCTCCGACTTGTCTTTTAGCCTAGTGCTCCCTTGTGTGGTTGTTCGTGTTATGGATGATTTTTTCGTTTGGGCATGCCCATCTTGCGAGTTCGTCTTGTGTTTCATTTGGGTGCTCATCTTTCCAACTCGCCTTGGTTTTGGCCGCCCCTTTCACCAACTCGCCTTGCGTACCCTCTAAAAACCCCGAGTTTTTTCCCCATCGCACCTTTGTCGCCGGCTCCTTCGGTTTTGTTGGTTGGGCGCTCCTCTTGCCAACTCGCCTTAGTTTTGGGCGCCCCCTTCGCCAACTCGCCTTGCGTTCCCTCTGGAAACCCCAAGTTTTTTATGCACCGCACCTCTGTCGCTGGCTCCTTCAGTTTTGTTGGTTTGGTGCTCCTCTTGCCAACTCGCCTTGGTTTTGGGCACCCCCTTAACCAACTCACCTTGTGTTCCCTCTGTAAACCCCAAGTTTTTTCCCCACCACACCTCTATTGCTGGCTCCTTTGGTTTTGTTGGTTGGGCACTCCTCTTGCCAACTCGCCTTGGTTTTGGGTGCCCCTTTCACAAACTCGCCTTGCGTTCCCACTGGAAACCCCAATTTTTTTCCCCACCGAACCTCTGTCACCGCCCCCTTCAGTTTTTTTTTGGTTGGGCACTCCTCTTGCCAACTTGCCTTGGTTTTGGGTGCCCCCTTCACCAACTCGCCTTGCATTCCCTCTGGAAACCCCAAGTTTTTTCCCCACCGCACCTCTGTCGCTGGCTCCTTCAGTTTTGTTGGTTGGGTTCTCCTCTTGGCAACTCGCCTTCGTTTTGGGTGCCCCTTTCGCCAACTCGCCTTGCGTTCTCACTGGAAACCCCAAGTTTTTTCCCCACCGCACCTCTGTCGCTGGCTCCTTCGGTATTATTGGTTGGCTTCTCCTCTTGCCAACTCGCCTTGGTTTTGGGTGCCCCTTTCGCCAACTCGCCTTGCGTTCTCACTGGAAACCCCAATTTTTTTCCCCACCGCACCTCTATCGCTGCCCCCTTCGGTTTTTTCTAGTTGGACGCTCCTCTTGCCAACTTGCCTTGGTTTTGGGCACCCCTTTCGCAAACTCGCCTTGCGTTGCCTCTGGAAACCCCAAGTTTTCTCCCCACCGCACCTCTGTTGCTGGCTCCTTCGGTTTTGTTGGTTAAGCACTCCTCTTGCCAACTCGCCTTCGTTTTGGGCGCCCCTTTTGCCAACTCACCTTGCGTTCCCTCTGGAAACCCCAAGGTTTTTCCCCACCGCACCTCTATCGCTGGCTCCTTCAGTTTTGTTAGTTGGGCTCTCCTCTTGCCAACTCGCCTTGGTTTTGGGTGCCCCTTTCGCCAACTCACCTTGCATTCCCTCTGGAAACCCCAAGTTCTTTCCCCACTACACCTCTGTCACCACCCCCTTCGATTTTTTTTGGTTGGGCGCTCCTCTTGCCAACTCGCCTTGGTTTTGGGTGCCCCCTTCGCAAACTCGCCTTGCGTAGCCTCTGGAAACCTCGAGTTTTTTCCCCACCGCACCTCTATCGTTGGCTCCTTCAGTTTTGTTGGTTGGGCACTCCTCTTGCCAACTCGCCTTGGTTTTGGGCACCCCTTTTGCCAACTCGCCTAGCGTTCCTCTAGAAACCCCAAGTTTTTTCCCCACTGAACCTCTGTCGCTAGCTCCTTCGGTTTTGTTGGTTGGGTGCTCCTCTTGCCAACTTGCCTTGGTTTTGGGTGCCCCTTTCGCCAACTCGCCTTGCGTTCCCTCTGGAAACCCCAAGTTTTTTCTCCACCACACCTCTGTCACCAGCTCATTCGATTTTGTTGGTTGGGCACTCCTCTTGCCAACTCACCTTGGTTTTGGGAGCCCCTTTCACCAACTCCCCTTGTGTTCCCTCCGGAAACCCCAAGTTTTATCCCCACCGCACCTCTGTCGCCGGCTCATTCGGTTTTGTTGGTTGGGCGCTCCTCCTGCCAACTTGCCTTGGTTTTGGGTGCCCCTTTTGCCAACTCGCCTTGTGTTTCCTCCTGAAACCCCAAGTTTTTTCCCCAACGCACCTCTGTCACCGTCCCCTTCGGTTTTTTTTTGGTTGGACGCGCTCCTCTTGTCGACTCGCCTCGGTTTTGGGTGCTCCTTTCGCAAAATCGCCTTCGGTTGCCTCTGGAAACCCCAAGATTTTTCCCCACCACACCTCTGTCACTGGCTCTTTTGGTTTTGTTGGTTGGGCGCTCCTCTTGCCAACTCGCCTTGGTTTTGGGCACCCCTATCGCCAACTCGCCTGGCGTTCCCTCTGGAAACCCCAAATGTTTTCCCCACTGCACCTCTATTGTTGGCTCCTTCGGTTTTGTTGGTTGGGCTCTCCTCTTGCCAACTCGACTTGGTTTTGGGCGCCCCTTTCGCCAACTCGCCTTACGTTCCCTCTGGAAATCCCAAGTTTTTTCCCCGCCGCACCTCTGTCGCTGCCCCCTTCGTTTTTTTTTGGTTGGGCGCTCCTCTTGTGAACTCGCCTTTGTTTTGGGCGCCCCTTTCGCAAACTCGCCTTGTGTTGCCTCTGGAAACCCCAAGTTTTTTCCCCACCGCACCTCTGTCGTTAGCTCTTTCGGTTTTGTTGGTTGGGCACTCCTCTTGCCAACTCGCCTTGGTTTTGGGTGCCCCTTTCTCCCACTCGCCCTGCGTTCTCTCTGGAAACCCCAAGTTTTTTCTCCATCGCACCTCTGTTGCTAGCTCCTTCAGTTTTCTTGGTTGGTAGCTCCTCTTGCCAACTGTCCTTGGTTTTGGGCGCCCCTTTCGCCAACTCGCCTTGCGTTCCCTCTGGAAACCAAAATTTTTTTCCCCATCGCACCTCTGTCGCCGCCCCCTTTGGTTTTTTTTTGGTTGGGTGCTCCTCTTGCCAACTTGGCTTGTCTTTAGGGGCCCTTGTTTCCAACTTTCCTTGCATTTCCTTTGGAAACCCCAATTTTTCCGTGCGCATTCGGGAAACCCCAAGTTTTTCTCCCACCACACCTGTGTCTCTGGCTCTTTGGTTTTCTTGGTTGGGTGCCCCTCTTGCGACCTTGCGTTGCCTCTGTGTGCTCTAACCTATTTTCATTACGATTTCTCAGGTGGGCACCCCTCTTGCAAACTCAC
>ML798361.1:99283-127414 GCA_009831015.1 Picea engelmannii | reverse complement strand
AAGTCTCGATCACGGGAGAAACTGCCCAAGTGCGGGGAATTCAGGGTTTTCGAGTCTCAACCGTGGGAGAAGCTGCCCAAGTGCGGGGGATTCTAGGTTTCTGAGTCTCGACTGCAGGAGAAACTACCCAAGTGTGGGGGATTTGGGGTTTCCGAGTCTCAATCATGGGAAAAACCACCCAAGTGGGGGGGATTCGGGGTTTTCGAGTCTCGACCGTGGGAGAAACCGCCCAAGTGCAGGGAATTTGAGGTTTTCGAGTCTCGACTGTGGGAGAAATGGCCCAAGTGCGGTAAATTCGAGATTTCTGAGTCTCGACCGCTGGAGAAACCACCCAAGTACGGGGGATTCAGGGTTTCTGAGTCTCGACCGCGGGAGAAATTGCCCAAGTATGGGGGATTCGGGGTTTCTGAGTCTCGACCGTGGGAAAAACTGCCCAAGTGGGGGGAATTCGGGGTTTCCGAGTCTCAACCATGGGAGAAACCACCCAAGTGAGGGGAATTTGAGGTTTTTGAGTCTCGACCATGGGAGAAACCGCCCAAGTGTGGGGAATTCGAGGTTTGCATTCGGGAAACCCCAAGTTTGCCTTGCGTTCAGGAGAAACCGACCCAAGGGTTTGCATTTGAGAAACCCCAAGTTTGCCTTGCGTTCGGGAGAAAGCGACCCAAGTGCGGGGAATTCGGGGTTTCCAAGTCTCGACCGTGGGAGAAACAGGCCCAAGTGCGGGGAATTCAGGGTTTTTGAGTCTTGACTACGGGATAAACTACCCAAGTGCAGGTAATTCGAAGTTTCCGAGTCTCGACAGTGGAAGAAACTGGCCCAAGTGCGGGAAATTCAGGGTTTCTGAGTCTCGACCGTGGGAGAAACCAACCAAGTGTGGGGAATTCGGGGTTTCTGAGTCTCGACCGCGGGAGAAACCGCCCAATTGGGGAAATTCAGGGTTTTCGAGTCTCAAACTCGGGAGAAACTAGCCCAAGTGTGGGGAATTCAGGGTTTTCGAGTCTCGACTGCGGGAGAAATTGGCCCAAGTGCAGGGAATTCAGGGTTTCGGAGTCTCGACCGTGGGAGAAACCGCCCAAGTGCAGGGAATTTGGGGTTTCCAAGTCTCGACCGTAGGAGAAACCGCCCAAGTGCAGGAAATTCAGGGTTTCTGAGTCTCGACCGTACGAGAAACCGCCCAAGTGCAGGGGATTTGGGGTTTCTGAGTCTCGACTGCGGGAGAAACCGCCCAAGTGCGGGGGATTCGGGGTTTCAGATTCTCGACTGCAGGAAAAACCACCGAAGTGGGGGGGATTCATGGTTTCTGAGTCTCGACCGTGGGAAAAACTGCCCAAGTATGGGGAATTCAAGGTTTCTAAGTCTCGACCATGGGAGAAACCGCCCAAGTGCGGGGAATTTAGGGTTTTCATTCGGGAAACCCCAAGTTTTCCTTGTGTTCAGGAGAAACCGACCCAAGGGTTTGCATTTGAGAAACCCCAAGTTTTCCTTATGTTCATTAGAAACCGGCACAAGAGCAGGGAATTCAGGGTTTCCAAGTCTCGACCGTGGGAGAAACAGGGCCAAGTGCGAGGAGATTGGGGTTTCCATCCATCCATCCGTCCAAAAAAAGTGCCATCGTTGGAAACTTCCAGCTTGCATGCCCCCCCCACCCAAGTGCAAGGGCGGGAAACTTGAGGGGTTTCCATGGTCGACTAGGCAACGAAAGCCGACCAAGTGCAAGTGAAGGAAGCTTGGGGTCTTTGTGCCCGGCCACGGCGAGAAGCACCCAAAAGTGCAAGCGCGGGAAACTTGGGGTTTCCATGCCCAACCATCGAGAAAAATCATCCAAGTGTAGGAAACACAGAGTTTCCATGTCCGACCGTGAGGGAAATCATCTGGGTGTGGTGGGAAGCACCGAGTTTTCGTGTACGACCATGATGGAAAACCTCTGTAGTTGCGACGAAATCAGGGTTTTCCGTGTACGACCGTGATGGAAAACCTCTGTAGTTGTGATGAAATTCAGGGTTTCTGTGTACGACCGCGATGGAAAACCTATGTAGCTGTGACAAAACTAGGGGTTTCCAAGTCGACCGAGAGAGAAACCGCCCATGCATGGGGGTTTTCCATGTTCGGTCGCGACAGAAACCGCCCAAGCACAAGCATGACAAACCTGGGGGTTTCCATGTCCGACCGCAATGGAAACTGCCCAAAAGCGCAAGCATGGGAAACCCGTGGTTTCCATGTCTAGCCGCAACAGAAACCGCCTAAAATCGCAAGCGTGGGAAACCTGGGGGTTCCATGTTCGACCATGACGAAAGCGACCCAAGCGTAAGTGTGGGAAACCTCAGGCTTCCATGTTCGGCCGAGACGGGAGCCACCCAAGCTAAGTGTGAGAAACTTGGGACTTCCATGTTTGTCCATGATAGTAACCATGCAAGTGTGGGAAATTCAGGGTTTCCAGGCCCAGACACGAGAGAACCGGTGCGAGCGCGGAAAATTCAATTTTTCTGTGTTTTGTCGTGACAAGAAACCATGCAAGTGCAGGGAAATCCAGGGTTCCCATGTTGGTCAAGAAAGAATAATCGTGCATGTGCAGGAAAATATGAGGTCTCCGTGTCGGTCGAGAAACCAACCATGCAAGAGTGGGAAATCCATGGTTTCCATGTCCAGCCGTGAAAGAAATCATGAAAGTGATGGAAAAATCGAGGTTTTCAAGTCCGTCAAGAAAGAAACCATGCAAGTATGGGAAATTCGGGGTTTCCATGTCCGGTCGCGATGAAAACTGTGCAAGTGTGGGGAAATTCGGGGTTTCTGTGCCTTGTCACGATGAAAATAGTGCAAGTGCGGGAAAATTTCGGGTCTTTGTGTCCGGCCACTACGGAAACTGTGCAAGTGCAGGGAAACTCATGGTTTTCAGGTCCGATTTTCTTGTCTTTTTTCCTTAGAAAAAAATTCTTGGTAGCACATGAGTCGTGTCGCAGGCCCTTCGGTTTTGTCGGGTTGGCATTTTTTGCCAGGGGTGATGTGATAAAAAGGAGCTACCTACCGGGTCCACCTGAAGATTTGGCCTAGTCCCATTTGCAGGGTTGGTCAGTTTTCGGCTCGTTATTATCATGTTGATGGTGGAGGTTTTCCATTCGTACGAAAGGTGGTGCGGGAAATGAGTTGGTTGTTGGGTTTGCCTGAAGATTGGCCTTGGGTCATTTGTAGGGTGGTCGACATCTAGTTTTTTGCCATCTCTGCTCGATAACACATGAGCGGTAATGTTGGCAATGCTCGTTATGGGAGGCACTTGTAAGAAAAACCCCTTTCCATTCTATGTATGTGGAGTTTGAGGGATTGTTGTGGCTCCCCGAGAGGGCTTTTCCTTTTCATTGATTGGCACTCTAGGGTGCCAATTTGTTGTGGTGCGTGTACTCTTTCCATGTTGGCATTGTTGAAGGAGATGCATACATTCAAGAGCATGCAATGGGAAAGCTTTTTGGGTTGGGAACATTTTCCATCCTGAAGTCTTTTTCTGTTCTCATTTTTTTGTCGGGTAGTGTGAGGAATGCCTCCTTTTGGGGCTAACTTATGGGTGTGCATTCCTTCAACGTGCATGTCCCCTTCGACTGCATTGGCTTGGAGGTTTATTATTAATGTGGCCTGCTTTTGTGCGGAGCTGTTGGTTTTTCCCTTGCATCTCTTAAGGAAAAAGGGGATGGAGGTTTCGGGGATGTTTCCACCTTGTTTGGGCCATGCATTGTCTATGCATTAAGGTTTGCCGCAGGGGCCGTTTAGGCGGGCAACACCACATTCTTACTTGTTGAGGACTGGCGCTATGGATCCCAAGGACACCTCGATGTGTAGTTTGGAAGGTTGGAGGGTTTCACTGTTCACTCCCTCTTCCTCTCTGTTTTGGTTGTTTACACCCTTGCTAGGAGCGTTTGTTGGTGATCCCACTATGTGCGAGCGAAAGTGGAGGAGGGGAGCTCGGGGACACTCTCAACTTCTTTTGTCTATGGGTTAAGGTGGCCGCAGGGGCCGTTTTGGTGGGCAGCACCACATTGATGCTAGTATTGGACTAGTGCCGTGGATCCCGAGGACACCTTGATGCGTTTTTCAGAAGGTTGGAGGGTTCACTGTACCCTCCTCTTATTTTTGTTGTGGTTGTTTCAAGCCCATGTTGGGAGCGCCCTTTGTTCTTGACTGATCACACTTCGTGGATCAAAAATTGAGAAAGGAGGAGGGAGTGCGGTTGGGGATGTTCTCGACTTCTTTTGTCTATAGGTTAAGGTGGCCGCAGGGGCCGTTTCGGCGGGCAGCACCACATCGATGCTGGTATTGGACTGGTGTTGTGGATCCTGAGGACACCTTGATGCATTGTTTGGAATCTTAGAGGGCTCACTATCCCCTCTTCTTCTTTCTATTGCAGTTGTTTTGAGCCCATGTTGGGAGCGCTCATTGTTCTCGGTTGAACCCACTTTGTGGACCGAAATTTGAGAAAAGAGGAGGAGGAGGGAGCAGGGTTGGGGGATGTTCTCACCTTCTTTTGTCTATGGTTTAAGGTGGCCATAGAGGCCATTTCGGTGGGCAACACCACATTGACGCTAGTATTGGACAAGTGTCATCTTTCCCGAGGACACCTTGATGTGTTGTTTGGAAGGTTGGAGGGTTCACTGTCCCCTCTTACTCTTTTTGTTGTGGTTGTTTTGATCCCACATCGAGAGCGCCCTTTGTTCTTGACTGATCACACTTCGTGGACCAAAGATTGAGATAGGAGGAGGGAGTGTAGTTGGGGATGTTCTCAGCTTCTTTTGTCTACGGGTTAAGGTGGCCGCAGGGGCCGTTTCAGCAGGCAACACCACGTTGACGCTGGTATTGGATTAGTGTTGTGGATCCCGAGGACACCTTGATGTGTTGTTTTGAAGCATGGAGGGCTCACTGTCCCCTCTTCTTCTTTCTGTTGCGGTTGTTTCGAGCCCATGTCGAGAGCGCTCTTTCTTCTCGGTTGAACCCACTTCGTTGACCAAAAGTTGAGAAAGGAGGAGGAGAGAGTGGGGTTGGGGGACGTTCTCACCTTATTTTTTCTACGGGTTAAGGTGGCCGTAGGGGATATTTTGGCGGGAAACACCACATTGACGCTGGTATTGGACTAGTTTCGTGGATCCCTAGGACACCTTGATGCGTTGTTTGGAAGGTTGGAGCGTTCACTGTCGCCTCTTCTTCTTATTGTTGTGATTGTTTTGAGCCCATGTCAAGGGTGCTCTTTGTTCTTTTTTGAACTTGCTTCGTGGACTAAAAGTTGAGAAAGGAGGAGGAGCAGAGCTCGCGAATGTTCTCACTTTATTTTCTCTACGGGTTAAGGTGGTTGCAGGGGGCGTTTCGATGGGCAACACCACATTGACGCCAGTCTTGGACTAGTGTTGTGGATCCCAAGGACACCTTGATGCGTTGTTTGGAAGGTTGGAGGCTTTCGTTGTTTCCCTTTTCTTCTCTTTGATTCGGTTATTTCGAGGCTTCATGAGGGCATATCCATTCTAACCTTGTCGTGTTTGTGCACGTCCTCCTATTGCTCGCTCCCTTGAGGGAAAGGTATAAAAGCTAACACAACTTTTATTTTTTTGTTGAAATCTCCCTGACTCGATGGGTGTTCAGAGTGTGCTCTTTATGGAGAGTCTTTGGATGCCTTTTGAAGTGCTAGGGTGTTACCTGGTTGATCCTGCCAGTAGTCATATGCTTGTCTCAAAGATTAAGCCATGCATGTCTAAGTATGAACCAATTCAGACTGTGAAACTGTAGATGGCTCATTAAATAAGTTATAGTTTCTTTGATGGTACCCTACGACTCAGATAACCATAGTAATTCTAGAGCTAATACATGCACCAAGTCCCGACTCTTTGGAAGGGATGCATTTATTAGATAAAAGGATGGCGCGGGCTTTCCCGCTTCTTCGGTGAATCATGATAACTCGATGGATCACACAACCATTGTGTTGGCGATGCTTCATTCAAATTTCTTCCCTATCAACTTTCGATGGTAGGATAGAGACCTACCATGGTGGTGATGGGTGACGGAGAATTAGGGTTCGATTCCAGAGCGGGAGCCTGAGAAACGGCTACCACATCCAAGGAAGGTAGCAGGCGCGCAAATTACCCAATCCTGACATGGGGAGGTAGTGACAATAAATAACAATACTGGGCTCATTGAGTCTGGTAATTGGAATGAGCACAATCTAAATCTCTTAACGAGGATCCATTGGAGGGCAAGTATGGTGCCAACAACTGCGGTAATTCCAGCTCCAATAGCGTATATTTAAGTTGTTGCAGTTAAAAAGCTCGTAGTTGGATCTTGGGTCGTAAAGGTCGGTCTGCCTACTCGGTGTGCACCTGCCCTTCCATCCCTTTTGCCGGCGGCGTGCTCCTGGCGTTAAATGGCTGGGTCATGGTTTCGGCATTGTTACTTTGAAAAAATTAGAGTGCTCAAAGCAATCTTATGCTCTGAATACATTGGCATGGAATAATGTGATAGGAGTCTGGTCCTATTGTGTTGGCCTTTGGGATCAGAGTAATGATTAATAGGGACTGTCGGGGGCATTCGTATTTCATTGTCAGAGGTGAAATTCTTGGATTTATGAAAGATGAACCACAGTGAAAGAATTTTCCAAGGATGTTTTCATTAATCAAGAACGAAATTTGGGGGCTCGAAGACGATCAGATGTCGTCCTAGTCTCAACCATAAACGATGTCGACCAGGGATCGACGGATGTTGCTCTAAGGACTCTGCTAGCACCTTCTGAGAAATTAGAGTGTTTGGGTTCTGGGGGGAGTATGGTCACAAGGCTGAAACTTAAAGGAATTGACAGAAGGAAACCACCAGGAATGGAGCCTATGGCTTAATTTGACTCAACACGGGAAAACTTACCAGGTCCAGACATAGTAAGGATTGACAGATTGAGAGCTCTTTCTTGATTCTATGGGTGGTGGTGCATGGCCATTCTTATTTGGTGGAGCAATTGGTCTGGTTAATTCTAATAATGAGTGAGACCTCAGCCTGCTAACAAGCTACACAGAGATTCCCCTTCACAACCAACTTCTTAGAGGGACTATGGTTGTTTAGGCCATGGAAGTTTGAGGCAATAACAGGTCTGTCATGCCCTTAGATGTTCTGGGCTGCACGTGCGCTACACTGATGTAGTCAACGAGTTTTTCTCCCTGGTTTGAGAGGATTGGGAAATCTTCTCAAATTGCATCGTGATGGGGATAGACCATTGCAATTATTGGTCTTCAACGAGGAATTCCTAGTAAGCACATGTCATCAGCTCGTGTTGACTACGTCCCTGCCCTTTGTACACACTGCCCGTCACTCTTACCGATTGACTGATCCGGTGAAGTGTTCAGATTGCGTCAACGAGGGTGTTTCACCATCGACGATGTCATGAGAAGTTCACTGAACCTTATCATTTAGAGGAAGGAGAAGTCATAACAAGGTTACCGTAGGTGAACCTGCGCTAGGATCATTGTCAGCAGGGATCGATGAATCTTTGCTCGTGATGGGTTGTTGCATACCTCTCGCTCGGTCTGTGTTTGGATGAGGTAGTGTGTCACCACTTTTGGAGGGTTGATCGTGGCGTTTCTGGCTCGGCTTGTGATTTTTACAAGCATCGGTCATTGTCCTTGGCCTCCTTCAACGCTCCAAATTTGTTGACGGGTGTTCATCGATCATTGCTAGGGGGGAGGGCGCTTGTCGTTTTGTGTTGTGCATCCCCTCTCCGATGGAGAGTGCGGGTGAGGCTTTGGTTTCATGATGGGTAAAATGTTGCAGGGATTCCTTGCTACATCATGGGAGCTTTTCCTTGCCATTATTCATCGCAGGGTGGATGCCCAGTGCGGTGCGAGAAGTCCCTTCCTTTGTTTGAGTCTTTGTTTTCTTCTTCCTCGCCTAGGCGAGCTTTTTCGTTGGTCATTGGCTCGAGGCAAGGGTGGCTTGTGCCTTGTATGTCTCTCATTCCATGAGGGGTAATCAACAATGGGATGGATGAAAAGCGGCTCAACCCACTGGGCTGGCCACCCTAGTCCCTCCTGATTGTTCCCTGTGACCCCCTGGCGGAAGTTGGACATTCGAGTTCGGGAGACCCTTCTCTGTAGGTACCAACTCCATCAACATTACACATTGTGGCGAGTTTCCTCTGGTGGGACTGCTTTGTTAAATCTGGAGCTCAAGTTGATGTGGATTGAGTTTCGGAAAGACATTCCACTCTCTGTTCCTGTGTTTGCGGCGAAAATGTTGCGGCCCTGCATTTATCTAGTGGTTATTATTTTACGTTTGATTGACTTCTCCATCTTTGGACTAAGATGTTTGAATGTTGTCCCGTGCATTCATCACTGGAAGGTTGTTTGGTGTCGAACGTTGTTTGCACGATGCGGGTGGGGGGGAGTGGTGGTGTGTTCTTTTTGGTCCAGTGGGAGTGCTTTGTTGAACCTAGAGCTCAAGTTGATGTCGACGGAGTTTCACAAAGACATTCCACTCTCCGTTCATGGGCGTGCGGAGAAAATGTTGTGGCCTTGCATTTTTCCAGTGGTGACTATTTTATGTTTGAGTGACTTCTTCGTCTTTGGACTAAGACATTTGAATGTTGTCTCATGCATTGATCATTGGAAGGATGAGTGGTGTTGGATGTTTTGTTCGCATGACGCGGGTGGGGGGGAGTGGTGCGTGTGGGATTTTTCGTCGATGTCGGTTGCATTTTGGTAAGAGAGACCTCGCATCCTCCTTTTTCCCCTGCGAGTTATTCAATGCTCCAGTGGCCCTCAGTTTGTCTAGTGTGGACTTTTGGTCAGTGACTTCTCCACTCCGACGTCCGAATGTTGTCGCTTGCCTTATTCACTTGATGACTGTTGGGCGTCGTTTGTACAGGGGAAAGAGGAGGTGGGTTTCCTACCAGTGGATGTGCTTTCGTGTTGGTGTCAGTTACTTTTTCAGTTTTGGTTTGCTTCCCTGCGTTTATCCAGTGGTGATTGTTTTACGTTTGAGTGACTTATCCATATTTGGACTAAGATGTTTGAATGTTGTCCCGTGCATTCATCACTGGAAGGCTGTTTGGTGTCGGACGTTGTTTGCACGGTGCGGGTTCGGGGGGAGTGGTGGGTGTGTGCTTTTTGGTTCGGTGGGAGTGCTTTGTTGAACTTGGAGCTCAAGTTGATGTCAATGGAGTTTCATAAAGACATTCCACTCTCCATTTCTGGGCGTGCGGAGAAAATGTTGTGGCCTTGCGTTTTTCCAGTGGTGATTGTTTTATGTTTGAGTGACTTCTCCATCTTTGAACTAAGACGTTTGAATGTTGTCCTGTGCATTGATCACTGGAAGGATGTGTGGTGTCGGATGTTTTTTTCACATGACGTGGGTGGGGGGGAGTGCTGCATGTGGGATTTTTCATCGGTGTCGGTTGTGTTTTTGTAAGAGAGACCTCGCATCCTCCTTTTTCCCCTACGTGTTCTTCAATGCTCCGGTGGCCCTCAGTTTGTCCAGTGTGGAATTTTGGCCAGTGACTTCTCTGCTCGGGCATCCGAATGTTGTTTCTTGCCTTATTCACTGGATGACTGTTGGGCGTTGTTTGTATAGGGGAAAGAGGAGGTGGGTTTCCTACCAGCGGATGTGCTTTTGGGTTGGTGTCGGTTTCTTTTTCGGTTTGTGGGCAAGAGGAGGAGGAGGGTTTCCTTCTAGCGGATGTGATTTTCGAGCTGGCGTCTGTTGAGGCCCTGCACCCTCTTTTCCTTGGGAGTGCTTCATTGTAGTTGCGACCCTCGATTCATCCATTATTGATTTTTTCTAGGTGACTTCTCCACCTCGGCGTCCGAATATTGTTGCTTGCACCCATCGCTGGGGGTCCGTTGGTCGTTGGATGTGGTTTTTTCAGGGGTAGAGAGGCAGCGGGTTCCCTTCCTGTGGGTGTGCTTATGGGTAAGAGAACTCAGATCCTCTTTCCTTGTGAGTGTCAGTCAGTTTTGGGTAAGTAAGAGAAMTCACATCCTCTTTCCTTGTGAGTGCTTTGATGTCCCTTTTTTGCAGTCCTTGGTTTGTTCRGCGATAATTTTTGGGTAGCGGCTTCTTCGTGCCCGCGCTCGAATGCTRTCGCTATCCATCATCATCATGGGAATGTTGTTGGGCCGTGGGATGTTGTTTGTACTAGGGGCAAGGGCGGGTGGGCTRTCTCTCTGTTTGAATATAACTTGTGCTTGTTTTTATTTTGCTCTKTTGAAAGGGGAAAATGTCGGGAATTGGTCTTGTGGAGGGATGAAAGAAGTGCACTGTTGGGACTGGCCACCCTAGTCCCCCCCCTGACCGTCGTTCCCTACAATTTCCCCTTGTAGTTGAGTCTCGAGAAATCTTGCTCTGTTTGCTTGACCCTCTTGTGGAATGGGTAGTGAATTTGTGTCTTGTGGCCCTAAGGTCGGACAACTTGTGCTTGTTTTTCCTTTTCTCCATGGGAAGGGGGAATTATGGGGAATCAATGTTTTGGAGGGGGATGAAACTAGCGCACTGTTGGACTGGCCACCCTAGTCCCCCCCTAATTGTCATTCCCTTCAAGTCCCCCTCTCGAGTTGAGGTCGTGGAAAGCTTGCTCTATTTGTTCGAGCCTCCTGTGTACGGTGGGGCATTGCATTTGTCTTGTGGGGTGGGAGGGTTGTTGTCGTTTGCAGTGTTGTGTGCATCGTTGGATTTTCCATTGGTCGCATGGATGCCTTGTCTAGCGAAGTGGGGGTTCGTCGATAAGTAAGAGTAAATGACTCTTGGCAACGCATATCTTGGCTCTTGTCACGATGAAGAACGTAGTGAAATGTGATACTTAGTGTGAATTGTAGAATCCCGTGAATCATCAAGTTTTTGAATGCAATTTGTGCCCGAGGCCTTGGTCGAGGGCACGTCTATCTAGGCATCGCATCCTACACACACGTGCTCCCTACAAGGCATTGGGGAGGAGCGGAGATGGTCATCTATTCCCAACGTGGTTCGGTCGGCCAAAATGCATGCCATGTTCTGTGTCTTATGTTGGCGAGCGGTGATATTGTCCCCTTGTTTGGGCGAGTCAGCGTTGGTTGATGCAGGGTGTGTGTAGCATTTTGGGAACTTGCTTTGCCCATCAACTTTCCATATTGGTGGAGGTATTTGGCTCCAACATGCGACCCCAGCTCAGGTTAGAACACCTGCTAAGTTTAAGCATATAATTAAGCAGAGGAAAAGAAACTTACAAGGATTCCCCTAGTAATAACGAGTGAACCGGGAAGAGCCTAGCATGAAAATCAAGTGGTAGTGTCGCCTGAATTGTAGTCTGTAGAAGCATCCTTAGCGGTCGACTGGGCCCAATTCCCCTGGAAGGAGACGCCTGAGAGGGTGATAGTCCTGTCGGGCCGGGACCCTGCCGCACCATGAGGCGTTGTCAGCGAGTCGGGTTGTTTGGGAATGCAGCCCTAATCGGGTGGTAAATTCCGTCCAAGGCTAAATACGGGTGAGAGACCAATACCAAACAAGTACCGTTAGGGAAATATGAAAAGGACTTTGAAAAGAGAGTTAAAGAGTGCTTGAAATTGCCGAGAGGGAAGCAGATGGAGGTCGATGATGCATCTCAGTCAGATTCAGAACGACTCAAGCTGGTCCGTTGCTCGAATCTAGGTGCGAACCAGCATAGGCTGTTGCATCGGCACAAGCGCGGGTGGAGTACTGCCTGTTGGTTTTCCATTGTGGCAGTCGAGGAACGAAGTGTGCACCCATGGGGTGGGCCACTGTGCACCTGCACGCTCGTGGTGTTGGTTGGCGGGATTTCCATTCGACCCGTCTTGAAACACGGACCAAGGAGTCTAACATGTGTGCGAGTCGGTGGGTTTGTAAACCTGCAAGGCATAAGGAAGCTTATGGGGGAGAAACCCTCTCCATGGGGTGCATTGCCGACCGACCTTGAGCTTGTGCGAAGGGTTTGAGTGTGAGCACACCTGTTGGGACCTGAAAGATGGTGAACTATGCCTGAGCAGGGCGAAGCCAGAGGAAACTCTTGTGGAGGCCCGTAGCGATACTGACGTGCAAATCGTTCGTTTGACTTGGGTATAGGGGTGAAAGACTAATCGAACCATCTAGTTGCTAGTTTCCTCCAAAGTTTCCCTCAGGATCGCTGGAGCTCACGTGCGAGTTTTATCGGGTAAAGAAAATAATTAGAGGCATTAGGGGTGTAATTCCCTTGACCTATTCTCAAAATTTAAATAGGTAAGACGGTGCAGCTGCTCCACTGAGCCGTGCCATGGAATCGAGAGCTCCAAGTGGGCCATTTTTGGTAAGCAGAACTGGCGATGCCTGATGAACCAAAAGTCGAGTTACGATGCCAAACTACGCGCTAACCCAGATCCAACAAAGGGTGTTGGTTGATTAAGATAGCAGGATGGTGGTCATGGAAGTCGAAATCCGCTAAGGATTGTGTAAAAACTCACCTGCCGAATCAACTAGCCCCGAAAATGGATGGTGTCGAAGTGCGCGACCTATACTCGACCGTCAGAGCAATTGCCAGGCTTCGATGAGTAGGAGGACGCAGAGGTCGTTGAGAAACCTTAGGCTTGAGCCTGTTTGGACCGGTCCCTGGTGTAGATCTTGGTGGTAGTAGAAAATATTCAAATGAGAACTTTGAATACTGAAGTGGGGAAAGGTTCCATGTGAACAACACTTAGACATGGGTTAGTCGATCCTAAGAGATGGGGAAGCCCTGTATCAAGGGTGCACTCTGCACAAACATCGAAAGGGAATCAGGTTAGTATTCCTCAACTGGGACATGGTGGTGGATGACAATGTTAGGAAATCCAGAGACGTCGTCGGGGGCCTTAGGAAGAGTTATCTTTTCTTTTTAACAGCTTGCCCACCCTGAAATTGGCTCAAACAGAGATAGGGTCCAGCAGCTGGAAGAGAATTGCACGTCTTGCGGTGTCCAATGTGCCCTCGGCGACCCTTGAAGATTTGGAGGACCGAGTACCGTCCATGTCCGGTCGTACTCATAATCACATCAGGTCTCCAAGGTGAACAACCTCTGGTCAATAGAACAATGTACGTAAGAGAATTTGGCAAAACAGATCCGTAACTTCGGGAAAAGGATTGGCTCTGAGGGCTAGGAATAGGGGTCTGCGTCCTCAACCCGTGGGCTGTCGGAAGTCTGCCCGAGATGCTATCGCGACAAGGACGAGCAGTCACGTGCCGATTGGGCTACGAACGTAGAATGTCCTCTCATGAGGGATTTTCCTTAGGAAGCGAACAATCAACTCAGAACTGGTATGGACAAGGGGAATCCGACTTTTTAATTAAAACAAAGCATTGCGATGGTCCCTGCGGATGTTGACGCAATGTGATTTTTTCCTAGTGCTCTGAATGTTAAAGTGAAGAAATTCAACCAAGCATGGGTAAACGGCGGTAGTAACTATGACTCTCTGAAGGTAGCCAAATGCCTCGTCATCTAATTAGTGACGCACATGAATGGATTAACGAGATTCCCACTGTCCCTATCTACTATCTAGTGAAACCACAGCCAAGGGAACGGGCTTGGCAAAATCAGCAGGGAAAGAAGACCCTGTTGAGCTTGACTCTAGTCTGACTTTGTGAAATGACTTGAGAGGTGTAGAATAAGTGGGAGCCGTTTTCGGTGCAAGTGAAATACCACTACTTTTAACGTTATTTTACTTATTCCATGGGGTGGAGATGGGGCATTGCCCTTGTTTTTGGCCTTAAGACACGTTTCGACAGGTCGATCCAGGCGGAAGACATTGTCAGGTGGGGAGTTTTGCTGGGGTGACACATCTATTAAAAGATAATGCAAGTGTCCTAAGATGAGCTCAACGAGAACATAAATCTCGTGTGGAACAAAAGGGTAAAAGCTCATTTGATTTTGATTTTTAGTATGAATACAAACCATGAAAGCGTGGCCTATCTATCCTTTAGACTTTCAGAATTTGAAGCTAGAGGTGTCAAAAAAGTTACCACACGGATAACTGGCTTGTGGCAGCCAAGCGTTCATAGTGACATTGCTTTTTGATCCTTCGTTGTCGGCTCTTCCTATCATTATGAAGCAAAATTCACCAAGTGTTGGATTGTTCACCCACTAATAGGGAACGTGAGCTGGGTTTAGACTGTCATGAGACAGGTTAGTTTTACCCTACTGATGAACCGCGCCGCAATAGTAATTCAACTTAGTATGAGAGGAACCATTGATTCACACAATTGGTCATCGCGCTTGGTTGAAAATACAGTAGTGCAAAGCTACCGGGTGTCGGATTATGACTAAACGCCTCTAAGTCAGAATCCACGCTAGAAGCGGCACTTGTCACTCCTCGACTGTATCTTGACCTACAGTAGGGGTGTCGCTTCGGCACCCCCAGGGGCTCGTGTCACTTGTGAATCACGACCGAGAAGCATCTCGATCAGGGTAGCTTTGAAGTTCAATTTCAAACGGTCATTGAGAAGAATCCTTTGCAGAGGACTTAAATATGCGACAAGGTATTGTAAGTGGCAAAGTAGCCTTGTTGCCACGATCCACTGAGATTCAACCCTTCGTTGCCTCGATTCAGAGCCTATGCTCATACCATCCTAAATCTCGACACCTCTCGTTTCACATATGAAAGGTTTTGTGCGTGTGTGGGGATTTTGGGGTTTCCGAGTTTCGACCACGATAGAAACCGGCCCAAG
Source organism: Picea engelmannii (assembly GCA_009831015.1). Taxonomy (NCBI): domain Eukaryota; kingdom Viridiplantae; phylum Streptophyta; class Pinopsida; order Pinales; family Pinaceae; genus Picea; species Picea engelmannii. Next base: position 112,750 of record ML798361.1, on the reverse strand, counting down.
TGGGGGGAATTCGAGGTTTCTGAGTCTCGACAATGGGAGAAACCAGCCTAAGTGTGGGGAATTTGGGGTTTTCGTGTCTCGACTGCGGGAGAAACTAACCAAGTGTGGGGAATTCAGGGTTTCCGAGTCTCGACCATGGGAGAAACCGGCCCAAGTGTGGGGAATTCAGGGTTTTCGAGTCTCGACCATGGGAGAAACTGGCCCAAGTGCAGGGAATTCGGGGTTTCTGAATCTCGACCGTGGGAGAAACCGACCCAAGTGCAGGGAATTCAGGGTTTTCGAGTCCCGACCGCGGGAGAAACTGCCCAAGTGCAGGGAATTTGGGGTTTTCGAGTCTCGACCATGGGAGAAACCGGCCCAAGTGTGGGGAATTCGGGGTTTCCGAGTCTCGACCATGGGAGAAACTGGCCCAAGTGCGGGGAATTCAACATTTCTGAGTCTCGACAGTGGGAGAAACTACCCAAGTGCAGGGAATTCGAGGTTTCCGAGTCTCGACCGCGGGAGAAACCGCCCAAGTGCAGGCAATTTGGGGTTTTCGAGTCTCGACCACTGGAGAAACTTCCCAAGTGCAGGGGATTCAGGGTTTCCGAGTCTTGACCATGGGAGAAACCGCCCAAGTGTGGGGGATTCGGGGTTTTTGAGTCTCGACCACGGGAAAAACCGCCCAAGTGGGGGGGATTCGGGGTTTCTGAGTCTCGATCACGGGAGAAACTAGCCCAAGTGCAGGGAATTCAGGGTTTTCGAGTCTTGACCGCGGGAGAAACCGCCCAAGTGTGGGGAATTTGGGGTTTCTGAGTCTCGACCACGGGAGAAACCACCCAAGTGCGGGCAATTCGGGGTTTTTGAGTCTCGACCGCGGGAGAAACCACCCAAGTGTGGGGTATTCGGGGTTTCCGAGTCTCGACCGCGGGAGAAACCGCCCAAGTGTGGGGGATTCAGGGTTTTCGAGTCTCGACCATGGGAAAAACCACCCAAGTGGGGGGGATTCGGGGTTTCCGAGTCTCAACCGTGGGAGAAACCGCCCAAGTGCGGGGAATTTGAGGTTTTCGAATCTCAACCGTGGGAGAAACCACCCAAGTGTGGGCAATTTGGGGTTTTTGAGTCTCGACCGCGGGAGAAACCGCCCAAGTGAGGGGGATTTGGGGTTTTTGAGTCTCGACCGCGCGACAAACCGCCCAAGTGTGGGGGATTCGGGGTTTCCAATTCTCGACCACGAGAAAAACCGCCCAAGTGGGGGGGATTCGGGGTTTCTGAGTCTCGACTGTGGGAGAAACCGGCCAAGTGTGGGGAATTCGAGGTTTCTGAGTCTCGACCGTGGGAGATACCGCCCAAGTGTGGGGAATTTGGGGTTTTCATTCGGGAAACCCCAAGTTTGCCTTATGTTTAGGAGAAACCGACCCAAGGGTTTGCATTTGAGAAACCCCAAGTTTTCCTTTTGTTCGGGAGAAATAGGCCCAAGTGCGGGGAATTCGGGGTTTCCAAGTCTCGACCATGGGAGAAACAGGCCCAAGTGTGGGGAATTCGGGGTTTTTGAGTCTCGACTGCAAAAGAAACCGCCCAAGTGCGGGGAATTCAAGGTTTCTGAGTCTCGACCGTGGGAGAAACCAACCCAAGTGTGGGGAATTCGGGGTTTCTGAGTCTTGACCGTGGGAGAAACCGCCCAAGTGCAGGGAATTCGGGGTTTTCGAGTCTTGAATGCAAGAGAAACCGGCCCAAGTGCGGCAAATTCGGGGTTTCTGAGTCTCGACCATGGGAGAAATCGGCCCAAGTGTAGGGAATTCGGGGTTTTCGAGTCTTGACCGCGGGAGAAACCACCCAAGTACGAGGAATTCAGGGTTTCCGAGTCTCAACCACAGGAGAAATCGGCCCAAGTGTGGGGAATTCGAGGTTTCTGAGTCTCGACCGTGGGAGAAACCGCCCAAGTGCGGGGGATTCGGGGTTTCTGAGTCTTGATCGCGGGAAAAACTGCCCAAGTGGGGTGGATTCGGGGTTTCCGAGTCTCGACCATGGGAGAAACTACCCAAGTGCGAGGAATTTAAGGTTTTCGAGTCTCAACCGTGGGAGAAACCGCCCAAGTGTGGGGAATTTGGGGTTTGCATTTGAGAAACCCCAAGTTTGCCTTGCATTCAGGAGAAACCAACCCAAGGGTTTTCATTTGAGAAACCCCAAGTTTGCCTTGCGTTCGGGAGAAACCAGCCCAAGTGCAGGGAATTCGGGGTTTCCAAGTCTCGACCATGGGAGAAACAAGCCCAAGTGGGAGGAATTCGGGGTTTCCGAGTCTCGACCGTGGGAGAAACCGCCCAAGTGGGGGGGATTCGGGGTTTCCTAGTCTCGACCGTGGGAGAAACCGGCCCAAGTGCGGGGAATTTGGGGCTTTCGAGTGTCGACTGTGGGAGAAACCGCCCAAGTGCGGGGAATTTGGGGTTTCTGAGTCTCGACGCTGGTATTGGAATAGTGTCATGGATCCCGAGGTCACCTTGATGCATTGTTCAGAAGGTTGGAGGGTTCACTATCCCCTCCTCTTCTTTTTGTTGCGGTTGTTTCGAGCCCATGTTGGGAGCGCCCTTTGTTCTTGACTGATCACACTTCATGGACCAAAAATTGAGAAAGGAGGAGGGAGTGCAGTTGGGGATGTTCTTGACTTCTTTTGTCTACGGGTTAAGGTGGCTGGAGGGGCCATTTCAGTGGGCAACACCACATTGACACTAGTATTGGACTGGTGTTGTGGATCCCGAGGACACCTTGATGCATTGTTTGGAAGCTTGGAGGGCTCATTGTCCCCTCTTCTTCTTTCTGTTGCGGTTTTTTTGAGCCCATGTTGTGAGAACTCATTGTTCTCGGTTGAACCCACTTCGTGGTTCGAAAGTTGAGAAAGGAGGAGGAGGAGGGAGCGGGGTTGGGGGATGTTCTCACCTTCTTTTGTCTATGGGTTAATGTGGCCGTAGGGGCCATTTCGACGGGCAGCACCACATTGATGCTGGTATTGGACTAGTTTCGTGGATCCCGAGGACACCTTGATGCGTTGTTTGGAAGGTTGGAGGGTTCACTGTCCCCTCTTCTTCTTTTTGTTGTGGTTGTTTCGAGCCCACGTCCAGAGTGCCCTTTGTTCTTGACTGATCAAACTTTGTGGACCGAAGATTGAGATAAGAGGAGGGATTGCGGTTGGGGATGTTCTCAGCTTCTTTTGTCTACGGGTTAAGGTGGCCGCATGGGCCATTTCAGCGAGTAGCACCACGTTGACGCTGGTATTGGATTAGTGTTGTGGATCCCAAGGACAGCTTGATGCGTTGTTTGGAAGCCTAGAGGGCTCATTGTCCCCTCTTCTTCTTTTTTTTGCGGTTGTTTCGAACCCATGTCGGGAGCGCTCTTTGCTCTCGGTTGAACCCACTTCGTTGACCGAAAGTTGAGAAAGGAGGAGGAGGGAGTGGGGTTGGGGAACGTTCTCACCTTCTTTTGTCTATGGGTTAAGGTGGCCGCAGGGGCCGTTTTGGCGGGCAACACCACATTGACGCTGGTATTGGACTAGTGTCGTAGATCCTGAGGACACCTTGATGCGTTGTTTGGAAGGTTGGAGGGTTCACTATCGCCTCTTCTTCTTTCTGTTGCGATTGTTTCGAGCCCACGTCAGGGGCACTCTTTGTTCGTTGTTGAACTTGCTTCGTGGACTAAAATTTGAGAAAGGAGGAGGAGCGGAGCTCGTGGATGTTCTCACTTTCTTTTGTCTATGGGTTAAGGTGGCCACAAGGGCCATTTCGATGGGCAGCACCACATTGACGCCGGTATTGGATTAGTTTCATGGATCCCGAGGACACCTTGATGAGTTGTTTGGAAGGTTGGAGGCTTTCATTGTTTCTCTTTTCTTCTCTTTGATTCGGTTGTTTTGAGGCTTCATGAGGGCATATCTGTTCTAACCTTGTCTTGTTTATGCACATCCTCCTATTGCTCATTCCCTCGAGGGCAAGGTATAAAAGCTAACACGGTTTTTATTTTTTTGTTGAAATCTCCCTGACTCGATGGGTGTTCAGAGTGTGCTCTTTATGGAGAGTCTTTGGAAGCCTTTTGAAGTGCTAGGGTGTTACCTGGTTGATCCTGTCAGTAGTCATATGCATGTCTCAAATATTACACCATGCATGTATAAGTATGAACTAATTCAGACTGTGAAACTGTGGATGGCTCATTAAATCAGTTATAGTTTCTTTGATGGTACCCTACTTCTCGGATAACCATAGTAAGTCTAGAGATAATACATGCACCAAGTCCTAACTCTTTGGAAGGGATGCATTTATTAGATAAAAGGTTGGCGCAGGCTTGCCCGCTTCTCCGGTGAATCATGATAACTCAATGGATCGCACAAGCATTGTGTTGGTGATGCTTCATTCAAATTTCTTCCCTATCAAATTTTGATGATAGGATAGAGGCCTACCATGGTGGTGATGGGTGATGGATAATTAGGGTTCGATTCCAGAGAGGGATCCTGAGAAACGGCTACCACATCCAAGGAAGGTAGCAGCCACGCAAATTACCCAATCGTGACATGGGGAGGTAGTGACAATAAATAACAATATTGGGCTCATTGAGTCTGGTAATTGGAATGAGTACAATCTAAATCCCTTAATGAGGATCCATTGGAGGGCAAGTCTGGTGCCAGTAGCCGCAGTAATTCCAGCTCCAATAGCATATATTTAAGTTGTTGCAGTTAAAAATCTCGTAGTTGGATCTTGGGTCATAAAGGTTGGTCCGCCTACTTGGTGTACACCTGCCCTTCTGTCCCTTTTGCCAGCGGCGTGCTCCTGGACTTAAATGGCTAGGTCATGGTTCCGGTGTTGTTTCTTTGAAAAAATTAGAGTGCTCAAAGAAAGCTTATGCTTTGAATACATTAGCATGGAATAATGCGATAGGAGTCTGGTCCTATTGTGTTGGCCTTCGGGACCAGAGTAATGATTAATAGGGACTATCGGGGGCATTCATATTTCATTTTCAGAGGCGAAATTCTTTGATTTATGAAAGACGAACCACTGTGAAATCATTTGCCAAGGATGTTTCATTAATCAAGAATGAAATTTGGGGGCTCGAAGACGATTAGATACCATCCTTGTCTCATCCATAAACGATGCAAACCAGGGATCGGTGGATGTTGCTCTAAGGACTTCGCCAGCACCTTCTGAGAAATCAGAGTGTTTGGGTTCCGGGGGGAGTATGGTCGCAAGGCTGAAACTTAAAGGAATTGATGGAAGGGCACCACCAGGAGTGGATCCTGCGGCTTAATTTGACTCAACAAGGGAAAACTTACCAGGTCCAGACATAGTAAGGATTGACAGATTGAGAGCTCTTTCTTGATTCTATGGGTGGTGGAGCGATTTGTTTGGTTAATTCTGATAACAAATGAGACCTTAGACTACTAACTAGCTACGTGGAGGTTCCCCTTCATGGAAAGCTTCTTAGAGGGGCTATGGTCATTTAGGCCATGGAATTTTGAGGCAATAACAGGTCTGTGATGCCCTTAGATGTTCTGGGCCGCACGCGTGCTACACTGATGTGGTCCATAAGTTTTTCTCCCTGGTTCAAGAGGATCGGGAAATCTTCTCAAATTGCATAATGATGGGGATAGACCATTGCAATTATTGGTCTTCAATGAGGAATTCCTAGTAAGCACGTGTCATCAGCTCGTGTTGACTATGTCCCTGCCCTTTGTACACACCGCCCGTCACTCCTACCGATTGAATGATCTGGTGAAGTGTTTGGATCGTGTCAACGAGGGTGGTTCGCGGTCGATGATGTCGTGAGAAGTTCACTGAACCTTATCATTTAGAGGAAGGAGAAGTCATAACAAGGTTACTGTAGGTGAACCTGCGGTAGGATCATTGTCAGCATGGACCGATGAATCTTTGCTTGTGATGGGATGTTGCATACCTCTCGCTCGGTCTGTGTTTGAATGAGGTAGTGTGTCACCACTTTTGGAGGGTTGATCATGGAATTTCTGGCTCGGCTTGTGCTTTTTGCAAGCATCGGTCGTTGTCCTTGGCCTCCTTCCACGCTCCAAATTTGTTGATGGGTGTTCATCGATCATTTCTAGGGGGGAGGGCACTTGGCGTTTTGTGTTGTGCATCCCCTCTTTGATGGAGAGCGTGGGCAAGGCTTTGGTTCCATGATGGGAAAAACATTGCAGGGATCCCTTGCTACATCTTGGGAGCTTTGCCTTGCCATTCTTTGTTGCAAGGTGGATGCCCGGTGCGGTGCGAGAAGTACCTTCCTTTGCTTGAGTCTTTGTTTTCTTCTTCCTCGCCTAGGCGAGATTTTCCGTTGGTCGTTGGCTCGAGGCAAGGGTGGCTTGTGCCTTGTATGTCTCTCATTCCATGAGGGGTAATCATCAATGGGATGGATGAAAAATGGCTCAACCCACTGGGCTGGCCACCCTAGTCCCTCCCGATTGTTCCCTGTGACCCCCTGGCAGAAGTTGGATGTTGGGGTTCAGGAGACCCTTCTCTGTAGGTACCAACTCCATTGGCGTTGCACGTTGTGGCGAGTTTCCTCCAGTGGGACTACTTTGTTAAACCTGGAGATCAAGTTGATGTGGATTGAGTTTCGAAAAGACATTCCACTCTCTGTTTCTGTGTTTGCGGTGAAAATGTTGCGGCCCTGCGTTTATCCAGTGGTGATTGTTTTACGTTTGAGTGACTTCTCTGTCTTTGGACTAAGACGTTTGAATGTTGTCCTGTGCATTCATCACTGGAAGGATGTTTGGTGTTGGACATTGTTTGCATGGCGTGGGTGGTGGGTGTGTGATTTTTGGTCCGGTGGGAGTGCTTTGTTGAACCTGGAGCTCAAGTTGATGTCGACAGAGTTTCACAAAGACATTCCACTCTCTGTTCATGGGCGTGTGGAGAAAATGTTGTGGCCTTGCATTTTTCCAGTGGTGACTGATTTATGTTTGAGTGACTTCTCCGTATTTGGACTAAGATGTTTGAATGTTGTCCCATGCATTGATCACTGGAAGGATGTGTGGTGTCGGATGTTTTGTTCGCACGACACGGGTGGCGGGGAGTGGTGCGTGTGGGATTTTTTTTTGGTGTCGGTTGCATTTTGGTAAGAGAGACCTCGCATCCTCCTTTTTCCCCTGCGATTTCTTCAATGCCCCGATGGCCCTTGGTTTTTCCAGTGTGGATTTTTGGCCAATGACTTCTCCGTTTCGGCGTCCGAATGCTGTCGCTTTCCTTATTCACTGGATGACTGTTGGGCATCATTTGTACAGGGGAAAGAGGAGGTGGGTTTCCTACCAGTGGATGTGCTTTCGGGTTGGTGTCGGTTTCTTTTTTGGTTTCGGTTTGTGGCCCTGCATTTATCTAGTGGTGATTGTTTTATGTTTTAGTGACTTCTCTGTCTTTGGACTAAGATGTTTGAATGTTATCCCGTGCATTCATCACTGGAAGGTTGTTTGGTGTCAGACGTTGTTTGCAAGGTGCGGGTGGGGGGGAGTGGTGGGTGTGTGCTTTTTGGTTCGGTGGGAGTTCTTTATTGAACCTGGAGCTCAAGTTGATGTCGATGGAGTTTCGTAAAGACATTTCACTCTCCGTTCCTGGGCATGCAGAGAAAATGTTGTGGCCTTGCATTTTTCCAGTGGTGACTGTTTTACATTTGAGTGACTTCTCCGTATTTGGACTAAGACATTTAAATGTTGTCCCGTGCATTGATCACTGGAAGGATGTGTGGTGTCAGATGTTTTGTTCGCATGATGCAGGTGGGGGGGAGTGGTGCGTGTGGGATTCTTTGTCGGTGTCTGTTGTGTTTTGGTAAGAGAGACCTCACATCCTCCTTTTTCCCCTGCGAGTTCTTCAATGCGCCGGTGGCCCTTGGTTTGTCTAGTGTGGACTTTTGGCCGGTGACTTCTCCGCTCTGGAGTCCAAATGTTGTTGCTTGCCTTATTCACTGGATGACCATTGGGTGTCATTTGTATAGGGGAAAGAGGAGGTGGGTTTTTCTACCAGTGGATGTGCTTTCGGGTTGGTGTCAGTTGCTTTTTTGGTTTGTGGGCAAGAGGAGGAGGAGGGTTTCCTTATAGCGGATGTGATTTTCGGGCTGGTGTCTGTTTCTTTTAGGTAAGAGGCCCTGCACCCTATTTTCCTTGGGAGTGCTTCATTGTAGTTGCGACCCTCGGTTCATCCAGTATTGATTTTTGACAGGCGACTTCTCCGCCTCGGCGTCCGAATGTTGTTGCTTGCACCCATCACTGGGGGTCCGTTGGTCATTGGATGTGGTTTTTTCAGGGGCAGAGAGGCAGTGGGTTCCCTTCCGGTGGGTGTGATTATGGGTAAGAGAACTCATATCCTCTTTCCTTGCGAGTGTCGATTGGTTTTGGGTAAGTAAGAGAACTCATATCCTCTTTCCTTGCGAGTGCTTTGATGTCCTTTTTTTATGGTCCTTGGTTTGTTCGGCGATGATTTTTGGGCAATGACTTCTCCATGCCTGCGCCTGAATGTTGTCGCTATCCATCATCATCATGGGAATGATGTTGGGCAGTGGGATGTCATTTGTACTGGGGGAAAGGGAGGGTGGGCTCTCTCTCTATTTGAATATAACTTGTGCTCATTTTTCTTTTGCTCTGCTGAAAGGGGAAATTGTCGAGAATCAGTCTTGTGGAGGGCTGAAAGCAGCACACTATTGGAATTGGCCACCCTAGTCCCCCCCTGACCGTCGTTCCCTACAATTTCCCCTTGCAGTTGAGTCTTGAGAAAGCTTTCTCTGTTTGCTTGACCCTCTTGTGGAATGGGTAGTGAATTTGTGTCTTGTGGCCCTCGGGTCAGAAAACTTGTGCTTATTTTTCCTTTTTTCCATCGGAAGGGGTAATTGTGGGGAATCGATGTTTTGGAGGGGGATGAAAGTAGCGCGCTGTTGGACTGGCCACCCTAGTCCCCCCCTGATTGTCATTCCCTTCAAGTCCCCCTCTCAAGTTGAGGTCATGGAAAGCTTGCTCTGTTTGTTCGAGCCTCCTGTGTATGGCAGGGGAGTGCATTTGTCTTGTGGGGTGGGAGGGTTGTTGTCATTTGTGGTGCTGTGTGCATCATTGGATTTTCCATTGGTTGCATGGTCGCCTTGTTTAGAAAAGTGGGGGTTTGTCTATAAGTAAGAGTAAATGACTCTCAGCAATGGATATCTTGGCTCTTGTCACGATGAAGAACGTAGCGAAATGCGATACTTAGTGTGAATTGCAGAATCCCGTGAATCATCAAGTTTTTGAACGCAATTTGTCCCCGAGGCCTCGATCGAGGCCATGCCTATCTGGGCATTGCATCCTACACACATGTAATCCCTACAAGGCATTGGGGAGGAGCGGAGATGGTCATTTATTCCCAATGTGGTTCGGTCGGCCGAAATGCATGCCATGTTCTGTGTCTTGTGTCGGCGAGTGGTGATATTGTCCCCTTGTTTGGGCAAGTCGATGTTGGTTGATGCAGGGTGTGTGCAGCATTTCAGGAACCTGCTTTGCCCATCAAATTTCCATCTTGGTGGGGGTATTTGGCTCCAACATGTGACCCCAACTCAGGCGAGAACACCCGTTGAGCTTAAGCATATAATTAAGTGGAGGAAAAGAAACTTACAAGGATTCCCCTAGTAACGGCGAGGGAACTGGGAAGAGTCCAACATGAAAATCGGGTGGCAGTGTCGCCTGAATTGTAGTCTGTAGAAGCGTCCTTAGCAGTGGACCGGGACCAAGTCCCCTAGAAGGGGGTGCCTGAGAGGGTAATAGCCCCGTCGGGTCGGGACCATGCCGCACCACGAGGCATTGTCGGCGAGTCGGGTTGTTTGGGAATGCAGCCCTAATCGAGTGGTAAATTTCGTCCAAGGCTAAATACAGGCGAGAGACCGATAGCGAACAAGTATCGCAAGGGAACAATGAAAAGGACTTTGAAAAGAGAGTTAAAGAGTGCTTGAAATTATCGGGAGGGAAGCAGATGGAGGTCGGCGATGCATCTCGGTCAGATGCAGAATGGCTCAAGCTGGTCTGCCGCTTGACTCGAGGTGCAAACCAGCGCAGGTCGTTGCATCGGCATAAGCACGGGTGGAGTATTGCCTATTGGTTTGCCGTTTTGGTGGTTGAGGAATGAAGCGTGCGCCCTTGGAGCAGGCCACTGTGCACCTGCACGCTTGTGGTGTTGGTTGGTGGGCTTTCCATTCAACCCGTCTTGAAACATGGACCAAGGAGTCTAACATGTGTGTGAGTCGGGGGGTTTGTAAACCTGTGAGGCATAAGGAAGATGACGGGAGAGAACCCCTCTCCATGGGGTGTATTTCCAACCAACCTTGAGCTTGTGCGAAGGGTTCGAGTGTGAGCACACCTGTTGGGACTTGAAAGATGGTGAACTATGCCTGAGCAGGTCGAAGCCAGAGGAAACTCTAGTGGAGGCCCATAGCGATACTCACATGCAAATCGTTCATCTGACTTGGGTATAGGGGCGAAAGACTAATCGAACCATCTAGTAGCTGGTTTCCTCCGAAGTTTCCCTCAGGATAGTTGGAGCTCATGTGCGAGTTTTATCGGGTAAAGCAAATGATTAGAGGCATTAGGGGCGTAATGCCCTCGACCTATTCTCAAAATTTAAATAAGTAAGACGGTGCAGCTACTCCATTGATTCGTGTCACGGAATCGAGAGCTCCAAGGGTTGGGCCTAGGGGTCTTCGTCCTCAAACCGTGGGCTGTCGGCAATCTGCCCGAGATGCTATCATGGCGAGGGCGGGCAGTCATGTGCCAATTGGGCTACGGACGTAGAATGTCCTCTCGCGGGGGCTTTTCCCTAGGTGACAAACAGTCGACTCAAAACTGGTACGGACAAGGGGAATCCGACTGTTTAATTAAAAAAAAGCATTGCAATGGTCCCTGTGGATGCTGACACAATGTGATTTCTGCCTAGTGCTCTGAATGTCAAAGTGAAGAGACTCAACCAAGCGCAGGTAAACGGTGGGAGTAACTATGACTCTCTTAAGGTAGCCAAATGCCTCGTCATATAATTAGTGATGCACATGAATGGATTAACGAGATTCCCACTGTCCCTATCTATTATCTAGTGAAACCACAACCAAGGGAACGGGCTTGGCGAAAGCAGCATGGAAAGAAGACCCTGTTGAGCTTGACTCTAGTCCGACTTTGTGAAATGACTTGAGAGGTGTAGAATAAGTGGGAGTCCTTTTCGACGCAAGTGAAATACCACTACTTTTAAGGTTATTTTACTTATTCTGTGGGGCGAAGACGGGTCATTGCCCCTGTTTTTTGCCTTAAGACATGTTTCGATGGGTCGATCTGGGCGGAAGACATTGTGAGGTGGGGAGTTTGGCTAGGGTGGCACATCTGTTAAAAGATAATGCAGGTGTCCTAAGATGAGCTCAACGAGAACAAAATTCTCGTGTGGAACAAAAGGGTAAAATCTCATTTGATTTTGATTTTCAGTACGAATACAAACCATGAAAGCGTGGCCTATCGATCCTTTAGAATTTAAAAATTTGAAGCTAGAGGTGTCAGAAAAGTTACCACAGGGATAACTGGCTTGTGGCAGCCAAGCGTTCATAGCGATGTTACTTTTTGATCCTTTGATGTCGGCTCTTCCTATCATTATGAAGCAAAATTCACCAAGTGTTGGATTGTTCACCCACCAATAAGGAACATGAGATGGGTTTAGATCATCGTGAGACATGTTATTTTTACCCTAATGATGAACCGCGCTGCAATAGTAATTCAACTTAGTACGAGAGCAACCGTTGATTCACACAATTGGTCATAGTGCTTGGTTGAAAAGCCAGTGGTGCAAAGCTACCGTGTGTCGAATTATGACTGAATGCCTGTAAGTCAGAATCCACGCTAGAAGCAATGCTTGTCACTCCTCGAATGTATCTTGACCCATAGTAGGGGTGTCACTTCGGCACCCCCAGGGGCCCATGTCACCTGCGAACCTCGGCCGGGAAGCGTCTCAATCGGGGCAGATTTGAAGTTCAATTTCAAATGGTTGTTGAGAAGAATCCTTTGCAGATGACTTAAATACATGATGGGGTGTTGTAAGTGGCAGAGTGGCCTTGCTGCCATGATCCACTGAGATTCATCCCTTCGTCGCCTCGGTTCAGAGCCTATGCTCATACCATCCTAAATATCGACACCTCTCATTTCGCATATGAAAGGTTTTGTGCGTGTGCAGGGATTTCGGGGTTTCCGAGTGTTGACCGCAGGAGAAACCAGCCCAAGTGGGGGGAATTCGAGGTTTTCGAGTCTTGAACATGGGAGAAACTAGCCCAAGTGTGGGGAATTCAGGGTTTCCAAGTCTCGACCGCAGGAGAAACCGGCCCAAGTGCGGGGAATTCGGGGTTTCCGAGTCTCGACCACAGGAGAAACCGGCCCAAGTGCTGGGAATTCGGGGTTTTCGAGTCTCRACCRTGGGAGAAACCAGCCCAAGTGCGGGGAATTCGGGGTTTATGAGTCTAAACCATGGGAGAAACCTCCCAAGTGTGGGGAATTCGGGGTTTCCAAGTCTCCATCGYGGGAGAAACAAGCCCAAGTRCAGGGAATTCAGGGTTTTTGAGTCTTGWCCGCGGGAGAAACCATCCCAAGTGTGTAGAATTCAGGGTTTCCGAGTCTCGACTGTGGGAGAAACTACCCAAGTGTGGGGAATTCGGGGTTTCCAAGTCTCGACCGTGGGAGAAATCACYCAAGTGCGGGCAATTTGAGGTTTTCGAGTCTCGACCATGGGAGAAACCGCCCAAGTGCGGGGGATTCAGGGTTTCCAAGTCTCGACCACGGGAGAAACCACCCAAATGCGGGGGATTTGGGGTTTCCGAGTCTCGACCGCAGGAAAAACTGCCCAAGTGGGGGGGATTCGGGGTTTTTGAGTCTCGACCACGAGAGAAACCACCCAAGTGCATGGAATTCAGGGTTTTCAAGTCTCAACTATGGGAGAAACTGGCCAAGTGCGGGGAACTCGAGGTTTTCAAGTCTCGATCGCGGGAGAAATTGGGCCAAGTGCGGGGAATTTGGGGTTTCCAAGTCTCGACCATGGGAGAAATCGCCCAAGTGCGGGGAATTCAAGGTTTCTGAGTCTCGACCGCGGGAGAAATCGCCCAAGTGCAGGCAATTCGGGGTTTCCGAGTTTCGACCACGGGAGAAACCACCCAAGCGCAGGGGATTCAGGGTTTTCGAGTCTCGACTGTGGGAGAAACCACCCAAGTGCGGGGGATTCGGGGTTTCTGAGTCTCGACCATGGGAAAAACTTCCCAATTGGGGGGGATTCGGGGTTTCCAAGTCTCGACCGTGGGAGAAACCGCCCAAGTGTGGGGAATTCAAGATTTCCGAGTCTCGACCGCGAGAGAAACCGCCCAAGTGCGGGCAATTCGGGGTTTCCGAGTCTCGACCATGTGAGAAATTGGCAAAGTGTGAGGAATTTGGGGTTTTCAAGTCTCGACCGCAGGAGAAACCGACCCAAGTGCGGGGAATTC
>ML798361.1:74283-94283 GCA_009831015.1 Picea engelmannii | reverse complement strand
CAAGTGCGGGGAATTCAGGGTTTTTGAGTCTCGACCGCGGGAGAAGCGAGCCCAAGTGTGGGGAATTTGGGGTTTTTGAGTCTAGACCACAGGAGAAACCGCCCAAGTGCGTGGAATTCGGGGTTTTCGAGTCTCCATCGTGGGAGAAACAGGCCCAAGTGCGGGGAATTCAGGGTTTTCGAGTCTCGACTGTTGGAGAAACCGGCCCAAGTCTGGGGAATTCAGGGTTTCCGAGTCTCGTCCGTGGGAGAAACTTCCCAAGTGTGGGGAATTCGGGGTTTCCGAGTCTCGACCGCGGGAGAAACTGCCCAAGTGCGGGCAATTCAGGGTTTCCGAGTCTCGACCGCGGGAGAAAGCGTCCAAGTGCAGGGAATTCAGGGTTTCCGAGTCTCGACCGTGGGAGAAACCACCCAAGTGCAGGGGATTCGGGGTTTTCGAGTCTCAACCATAGGAAAGACTACCCAAGTGGTGGGGATTCAGGGTTTCTGAGTCTCGACCACGAGAGAAACCACCCAAGTGCGGGGAATTCAGGGTTTCCAAGTCTTGACCGCGGGAGAAACTAGACCAAGTGCGGGGAATTCGAGGTTTCCAAGTCTCGACCACGGGAGAAACCGGCCCAAGTGTAGGGAATTCAGGGTTTTCGAGTCTTGACTGCGGAAGAAACTGCCCAAGTGCGGGGAATTCAGGGTTTTCGAGTCTCGACCACGGGAGAAATCGCCCAAGTGCGGGCAATTCGGGGTTTTCGAGTCTCGATCGTGGGAGAAACCGCCCAAGTGCGGGGGATTCAGGGTTTCCGAGTCTCGACCACGGGAGAAACTGCCCAAGTGTAGGGGATTCGGGGTTTCCGAGTCTCGACCATGGGAAAAACCGCCCAAGTGGGGGGGATTCGAGGTTTTCGAGTCTTGACCATGGGAGAAACTGCCCAAGTGCGGGGAATTTGAGGTTTCCGAGTCTCGACCGCGGGAGAAATCGCCCAAGTGCGGGCAATTCAGGGTTTTCGAGTCTCAACCGCGGGAGAAATCGACCAAGTGTGAGGAATTCAGGGTTTTCGAGTCTCGACCGCGAGAGAAACCGGCCCAAGTGCGGGGAATTCAGGGTTTCCGAGTCTCGACCATGGGAGCAAGTGGCCCAAGTGCGGGGAATTCTGGGTTTTTGAGTCTCGACTGCGAGAGAAACCGCCCAAGTGCAGGGAATTCAGGGTTTCTGAGTCTTGACCATGGGAGAAACCGGCCCAAGTGTAGGGAATTCAGGGTTTCTGAGTCTCGACCGTGGGAGAAACTGGCCCAAGTGTGGGGAATTTGGGGTTTTCGAGTCTCAACCGTGGGAGAAACCGCCCAAGTGCGGGGAATTCAGGGTTTTCGAGTCTCGACCATGGGAGAAACCGCCCAAGTGCGGGCAATTCAGGGTTTTCGAGTCTCGACCATGGGAGAAACTGCCAAAGTGCGGGGGATTTGAGGTTTCTAAGTCTCGACCATGGGAGAAACTACCCAAGTGTGGGGGATTCGTGGTTTTCGAGTCTCGACCGCGGGAAAATCCACACAAGTGGGGGGGATTCAGGGTTTTCGAGTCTCGACCATGGGAGAAACCGCCCAAGTGTGGGGAATTCGAGGTTTCAGAGTCTCAACCATGGGAGAAACCGCCCAAGTATGGGGAATTCAGGGTTTGCATTTGGGAAACCCTAAGTTTTCCTTGCGTTAAGGAGAAATGGACCCAAGGGTTTGCATTTGAGAAACCCCAAGTTTTCCCTGCATTCGGGAAAAACCGGCCCAAGTGCGGGGAATTCAGGGTTTCCAAGTCTCGACCGTGGGAGAAACAGGCCCAAGTGCAGGGAATTCAGGGTTTTCAAGTCTCGACTATGGGAGAAACCACCCAAGTGGGGGGGATTCGGGGTTTCCTAGTTTCAACTGTGGGAGAAATCGGCCCAAGTGCGGGGAATTTGGCGTTTTCGAGTGTCGACCGTGGGAGAAACCGCCCAAATGCGGGGAATTCAGGGTTTTCGAGTCTCGACCGGGAGAAAAACCGGCCCAAGTGCAGGGAATTCAGGGTTTCCAAGTCTCGACTGTGGGAGAAACTAGCCCAAGTGCGGGGAATTCGGGGTTTCCGAGTCTCAACCATGGGAGAAACTGCCCAAGTGCGGGCAATTCAGGGTTTCCGAGTCTTGACCGCGGGAGAAACTTCCCAAGTGCGGGGGATTCGGGGTTTCCGAGTCTCGACCATGGGAGAAACCACCCAAGTGCGGGGGATTCAGGGTTTCCGAGTCTTGACCGCGGGAGAAAACGCCCAAGCGCAGGGGATTTGGGGTTTCCGAGTCTCGACCGTGGGAGAAACCGCCCAAGTTGGGGGGATTCGAGGTTTTCGAATCTCGACCGTGGGAGAAACCGCCCAAGTGCGGGGAATTCGAGGTTTCCTAGTCTCAGCCATGGGAGAAACTGCCCAAGTGATGGGAATTCAGGGTTTGCATTCGGGAAACCCCAAGTTTGCCTTGCGTTTGGGAGAAACCGACCCAAGAGTTTGCATTCAAGAAACCCCAAGTTTGCCTTGCGTTCGGGAGAAACCGGCCCAAGTGTGGGGAATTTGGGGTTTCCGAGTCTCGGGCATGGGAGAAACCACTCAAGTGGGGGGAATTTGAGGTTTTTGAATCTCGGCAGTGGGAGAAACCGCCCAAGTGTGGGGAATTCAAGGTTTTCGAGTCTCGACAAGTGGAGAAACTGCCCAAGTGCAGGGAATTTGGGGTTTTCGAGTCTCGACTGTGGGAGAAACCGACCAAAGTGTGGGGAATTCTGGGTTTCTGAGTCTCGACCGTGGGAGAAACCGACCAAAGTGTGGGGAATTTGGGGTTTCTGAGTCTCGACCGTGGGAGAAACCGCCCAAGTGCGGGGTTTTCAGGTTTTGCAAGTCTCGACCATGGGAGAAACCACCCAAGTGCGGGGAATTCAGGGTTTCTGAGTCTCGACTGTGGGAGAAACTGCCCATGTGTGGGGAATTTTGGGTTTCTGAGTCTCGACGAGCGGAGAAAGCACCCAAGTGTAGGGAATTAGGGGTTTTCGATTCTCGACGAGCAGAGAAACCGCCAAAGTGTGGGGAATTCGGGGTTTCTGAGTCTCGACGAGAAAATAAACTGCCCAAGTGGGGGGAATTCTGGGTTTTCGAGTCTCAACGAGTGGAGAAACAGCCCAAGTGCGGGGAATTTAGGGTTTCCAAGTCTTGATGACTAGAGAAACCGCCCAAGTACAGGGAATTCAGGGTTTTCGAGTCTCGACGAGTAGAGAAACCGCCCAAGTACAGGGAATTCACGGTTTTCGAGTCTCGACGAGTGGAGAAACCACCCAAGTGCGGGGAATTCGGGATTTCCGAGTCTCGACGAGCGGAGAAACTGCCCAAGTGCGGGGAATTCTGGGTTTTCGAGTCTAGACAAGCAGAGAAACCACCCAAGTGTGGGGAATTCTGGGTTTCTGAGTCTCGACGAGCGGAGAAACTGCCCAAGTGCGGGAAATTCTGGGTTTCCGAGTCTCGAGAATTCTGGGTTCCCAAATCTCGATGAGCGGAGAAACCGCCCAAGTGCAGGGAATTATGGGTTCCCTAGTCTCGACGAGCAAAGAAACTGCCCAAGTGTGGGGAATTCTGGGTTCTTGAGTCTCGACGAGCGGAGAAACAACCCAAGTGTGGGGATTTCGAGGTTTTTGAGTCTCGTCGAGGAGAGAAACCGCCCAATTGTGGGGATTTCCAGGTTTCCGAGTCTCAACGAGCGGAGACACTGCCCAAGTACGGGGAATTCTGGGTTTCCGAGTCTCGACGAGCATAGAAACTGCCCAAGTGTGTGGAACTCTGGGTTTCTGAGTCTCGACGAGCAGAGAAACCGCCCAAGTGTGGGGATTTCGAGGTTCCTGAGTCTCGATGAGTGGAGAAACCACCCAAGTGTGGGGATTTCAAAGTTCCCGGGAGCGGAGAAACCGCCCAAGTGTGGGGATTTCGGGGTTTCTGAGTCTCGACCAACTGGGAAACTACCAGAATTCGGGTCCTCCACTCAGGTTGAGGATGGAAACCGACCCCAAGTGTAAGCATTGGAAAACTTGGGGTTTTCCGGGCCGACCTAGAGCGAATTCACCGCCCAAACGTGTGGTGAAATTCAAGTTTTTCAGGCCAACTGAGAGTGAATTCGCCGCCCAAGCGTGTGGGGAAATTCGAGGTTTCCTAGTTGATCGAGAGCAAAACCTTCCAAGTGCAGGGAATCGAGGGTTTCCACGTCTGACCGGGTGATGGACGCTGCCCATGTGTGAGTGTGGGAAGCTTGGGGTTTCCACGCTCGACCGGGTGACGGAAGTCGCTCGAATTGCAAAGCGTGGGGAACTGGGGGTTTCCATCCATCCGCCCAAAGTGCCAGCGTGGGAAACTTGTAGTTTCCATGCCCCCATGCGAGGGCGGGAAACTTGGGGTTTCTGGGCCAACCAATGGCGTATCCGCCGCCCAAGTGTGTGGGGGAATTCGGGGTTTCCAAGCTGGTCGAGAGTGAAGCCGCCCAAGTGCAGGGAATTAGGGTCTGGTCGGGTGACAGACACTGCCCATGTGCGAGTGTGGGAAACTTGGGGTTTCCACGCCCGACTGGGTGATGGAAGCATCCCAGATTGCGAAGTGTGGGGAGATTGGGGTTTCCATCCATCCGTCCGTCCAAAAAAAGTGCCATCATGGGAAACTTCTGCTTCCATGCCCCCTTGCCCAAGTACGAGGGCGGGAAACTTGAGGGGTTTCCATGGTCAACAAGGCAGCGAAAGCCGCCCAAGTGCAAGTGCAGGAAACTTGGGGTCTCCGTGCCTGGCCATGGCGGGAAGCGACCAAAAGTGCAAGTGCGGGAAACTTGGGGTTTCCATGCCCGACCATCGAGAAAAATCGTCCAAGTGTAGGAAACATGGGGTTTCCATGTCCGACCGCGAGGGAAATCGTCTGGGTGTGGTGGGAAGCACCGAGTTTTCATGTACGACCACGATGGAAAACTTCTGTAGTTGCGACGAAATCAGGGGTTTCCGTGTACGACCTCGATGGAAAACCTCTGTAGTTGCGATGAAATTCGGTGTTTCCGTGTACGACCGCGATGGAAAACCTCTGTAGCTATGACAAAATTAGGGGTTTCCAAGTCGTCCGAGAGCAAAACCGCCCATGCGTGGGGGGTTTCCATGTCCGGCCGCGATGGAAACCGTCCAATAACAAGTGTGAGAAACCTGGGGGTTTCCATGTCCAGCCATGACGGAACCCGCCAAAAGCATGGGAAACCCATGGTTTCCATGTCCGGCTGCAATGGAAACCGCCCAAAATCACAAGCGTGGGAAACCTGGGGTTTCCATGTTCGATCGCGACGAAAGCAACCCAAGCATAAGTGTGGGAAACCTCGGGCTTCCATATCCGGCCGTGACAGGAGCCGCCCAAGCTAAGTGCGAGAAACTTGGGGCTTCCATGTCCGTCCACGATAGTAACCATGCAAGTGTGGGAAATTCGGGGTTTCCAGGCCCGGACGCGAGAGAACCGATGTGAGTGCGGAAACTTCGATTTTTCTGTGTTTTGTCGCGATAGGAAACCATGCAAGTGCGGGGAAATCCAGGGTTCCCATGTCGGTCAAGAAAGAATAATCGTGCACGTGCAGGAAAATCTTAGGTCTCCGAGTCGGTCGATAAACCAATCGTGCAAGAGTGGGAAATCCAGGGTTTCCATGGCCAACCGCGAAATAAATCGTGAAAGTGACGAAAAAATCAAGGTTTTCAAGTCCGTCAAGACAGAAACCATGCAAGTATGGGAAAGTCGGGGTTTCCATGTCCGGTCACGATGAAAACCATGCAAGTGCGGGGAAATTTGGGTTTTCTGTGCCCTGTCGCGATGAAAAAGGTGCAAGTGCAGGGAAATTTCGGGTCTTTATGTCCGGTCGCTACGGAAAATGTGCAAGTGCGTGGAAATTCATGGTTTTCGGGTCTGGTCACGATGAAATCCATGCAAGTGAGAGGAATCCGGGGTTTCCATGTCGCGACGTGATGGGAATTGTCCAAGTGCGGGATATTAGGGGTTTCCATGTCCTACCGCAATAGAAACCGTCCAAGTGTGGGGGAATTCAGGGTGTCCATGTCCAGCCACGATGGAAACCGTCCAAGTGAGGGGAAATTCGGGGTTTTCGTGTTCGACCGCGAGATGGAAACCACGTAAGTGTGGGAAACCCCTGGAGGTGCATCCCTGCCTTGCCTCGACCACAGGGGCATGACCAACATGCCCCTACTACAATCAGACTATGCCTCTTCACTTAAGGACCATTGATAATTGTGCCTTGAGATACAGTTTGTTAGATATGCAACCGAGTTCTCTAACAATAGGCACACGTCCAACTGTGGCCTTAAAGCATCCCAGTTCTATTTTAAAACTTGGCCAATAGTCATCAATACCTAGACATCCACAACAACGCAAGGAGCAATAACATCCAACAAGTATAAAGAGACCACAACACATCGTTATGGGCGAATTCCTTAAGCTTATTAATATGAAGAGTGTTTTCGAAGATACAACAAGGGGGTGGGTGCAGCCTTCTCCCTGCGACTCTTTTGCAGAAGTAAAAATAAGTCATGACACGTCTCCCTATTGCCCAAAAGAATTGCACAATCCAACCCCCAATGCGTCCATGGATCTACCTCCTACAACGCCTCTTCCTCGGTTACCGCAACCTCAGTCTAGCTATGTTGTGCCTCAGACACTTGCCAAGATGTCTAAGTCATTTGTGCAGACATCATCCAAGTAGTTCATTGTGCCCCCAAACCTAGACTTTTCCCCTCATAACCCCTTGTTCACCCTTGTCAGGAACTCATCGATTGAACTCTTATTGGATGACTTCACACGATGGAGGTTTCCTCATATATTGGAAAAGGTGCCTTGCAATCCACTCCATGTCTAATGTGGACCCAATGTGCAATCCACCCAATCATACGCCGAGTATTTCACGCGCCCATAGTCTTCCTGGGGATCCAACCCGACTTGGCGCTCCCAAATCGCCCGACACCATGACATTTTTGGCTTAGTGGCTTGGCCCGCCCAAGTCGTACTCCACTTGGACTACGCCTCACTCAAGGCACACCCATACTCTGTCCCGAGCCAATCGTGTTAGGTTACACTAAACATGCATTGTTTAGGCTTAGACAATTACACTATTTTATACTTACTCATTTAAGCCATTAAGAACATGAAATCATCCATACATGAGAAAGAGACACACGTGTGGTTGGGAAACACGAACTTTTCCTAAAACTCGTAGATCACAATGTACATAATGTTACAATGAGAGATGACCACAAGAGGGGAGTCGTAGCTCTGAGTTGGTCGACTCACCAACTCACCACATGGGTCCTCCTAAGTCATGACGCATCCACCAACTCGCCCATCGGTTGGGTCGTCGTGCCCCAACTCGTCTACTAGCACCTTGCCTTGGCTTGCCCTACATTGTGCCATGCATTTCCTTGCCTCTTCGCACCTTGCCTTGCCTTGTGACGTGCCCTGCCTTGCCTTGCCTTGCCTTGCCTTGTCCATGCCATCTTAAAAAAGTTAAGTTTTGACCATCTTTTCACCTTATCTGATAGTCGGCTCGTCTTCTTGCCTGGCACTACCTTGCCTTGCCTTTTTCCATGCCCTGCCTTCCCTCCTGGCGCCTTGCCTTGGAAATGGTGCCTTGCCCCGGCCTGCCTCCTCGTACATTGCCTTTCCTTGCCTCTTGGCACCTTTCCTTGTCTTGCCTTGCCTAGGACGTCTTAAAAAATTTGAGTTGTGACCACCTTCACTCCTTATCCAATGATTGACTCGTCCTCTTGCCTAGCACTACCTTGCATTGCCTTTCCTCATCGCTCACCTCTCCTTGCATTGCCTTGCCTAGGCCGTCTTAAAAAAGTGTAGTTGCGACTACCTTCACTCCTTATCCGACGATTGGCTCATCTTCTTTCCTAGCACTACCTTTCCTTGCCTCCGAGCACTTTTTGTTGTGCCTTGCATCCCAACACCTTGCCTTGCCCAGGCCACCCTAAAAAAATTAAGTTGTGACCAACTTTACTCTTTATCCGGTGGTTGTCTTCTCTTCTTGCCTGGCACTAACTCATGTGGTCGTTCCTAAAATTCTGTGAGGACTCCTCATGCCGAAACACCTTGCCTTGCCTCCTGGCACTGCCCTAAAAAATTCAAGTTGTGACCAACTTTACTCCTTATCAGGTGGTTGTCTTGTCTTCTTGCCTGGCACTGACTCGTGTGGTCGTTCCCAAATTTTCGTGAGGTCTCCTCATGCCGACACACCTTGCCTTGCCTCCTGGCACCTTCCCTTGCCTTGCCTCCTGGCACCTTGCCTTGCCTTGCCTCCTGGCACCTTGCCCTTCCTTGCCATGCCTTGCCTCTTGGTGTCTTTCCATGCCTTGCCTCCCTTGCACCTTCCCTTGCCTTGCCTCCTAGAACCTTGCCTTTCCTTGCCTCTTGGCACCTTGCCTTCCCTTGCCCTACCTCATGTTTCCTTGCCTTGCCAAGCCATATTAAAATATCTACCTCGAAGCCAAAATTGGTTCTTATCTGTCATCCGTCTTGTATTTTTTCCTAGTTCTCCCTTGTGTTGTGTGGTCGTTTTTGTTACGACTCTTTGTGCATTTCGTTATAGCTCTTCATGCGTTTGGGCACCCATCTTGCCAACTGGCCTTGCGTTGCGTTTGTGTGCCCCTCTTTCCAACTCACCTTGCCTTTCCCGTGCTCTTCGTGTGTTTGGGCGCCCATCTTTCCAACTAGCCTTGCCTTTCCCTTGGTCACCCAACCTTGGCCATGCCGTATTAAAAAATCTACCTCCAAGCCAAAATTGGTTCTTATCCGTCCTCCGGCTCATCTTTTTGCCTAGTGCCCCCTTGTGTGGTTGTTTTCATTACGGCTCTTCGTGTGTTTGGGTGCCCATCTTGCCTACTCGCCTTGCGTTGCGTTTGGGCACCCCTCTTTCCAACTCGCCTTGCCTTGCCCTTGGTCGTCCAACCTTGGCCATGCCGTATTAAAAAATCTACCTCCAAGCCAAAACTGGTACTTATCCGTCCTCCGCTTCGTCTTTTTTCCTAGTGCTCCTTTGTGTGGTCATTTTTGTTATGGCTCTTCGTGCGTTTGGGGGCCTATCTTGCCAACTTGCCTTGCATTGCGTTTGGGTGCCCCTCTTGCCGAGTCACCTTGCCTTGCCCTTGGTCACCCAACCTTGGACATGCCGTATTAAAATATCTACCTCGAAGCCAAAATTGGTTCTTATCCATCATCCAGCTCATCTTTTTGCCTAGTGCTCCCTTGTGTGGTCATTTTCGTTACGGCTCTTCATGCATTTCATTACCGCTCTTCGTGTGTTTGGGTGCCCATCTTGCCAACTGGCCTTGCGTTGCATTTGGGTTCTCCTCTTGTCAACTCACCTCGCCTTTCCCGTGTTGTTCATGCATTTCGTTATGGCTCTTCGTGCATTTGGGCACCCATGTTGCGAACTCGCCTTGCATTGCATTTGGGCGCCCATGTTGCGAACTTGCCTTGCGTTGCATTCGGGCATCCAACCTTGGTGAGGCCATATTAAAAAATCTACCTCCTAGCCAAAATTGGTTCTTATCCATCCTCCTCATCTTTTTGCCCAGTGCTCCCTTGTGTGGTCATTTTCGTTATGGTTGTTCGTGTGTTTCGTTACGGCTCATCGTGCATTTTGTTACAGTTGTTTGTGCATTTCGTTACACTTCTTCGTGCATTTGGGCTCCCATCTTGCCAACTAGCCTTGCATTGCGTTTGGGTGCCCCTCTTTCCAACTTGTCTTGCCTTTCCCTTGGTCCCCCAACCTTGGCTAGGCTCTTGGTGCATTTCGTTACGACTCTTCGTGCTTTTGGGCACCCATGTTGCGAACTCACCTTGCGTTGCGTTTGGGTGCCCATATTACGAACTCGCCTTGCATTGCGTTCGGGACGCCCAACCTTGGAGAGGTCGTATTAAAAAATCTACCTCCAAGACAAAATTGGTTCTTATATGTCCTTCGGCTTGTCTTTTTGCCTAGTGCTCCCTTTGTGTGGTCGTTTTCATTATGGCGCTTCGTGTGTTCTGTTACAGCTCTTCGTGCGTTTCGTTATGGTTGTTCGTGCGTTCCGTTACAGCCCTTCGTGCATTTGGCCGCCCATCTTGCCAACTGGCCTTTCATTGCATTCAGGTTCCCCTCTTGCCAACTCGCCTTGCCTTGCCCTTGGTTGCCCAACCCCTGCTAGGCTCCTCATGCATTTCGTTATAGCTCTTCGTGCGTTTGGGTGCCCATGTTGCGAAGTCACCTTGCATTGCGTTTGGGCGCCCATCTTGTGAACTCGCCTTGCATTGTGTTTGGGCGCCCAACTTTGGTGAGGTCGTATTAAAAAATCTACCTCCAAGCCAAAATTGGTTCTTATCTGTCCTCTGGCTCGTCTTTTTGCCTAGTGCTCCCTTTGTGTGGTCGTTTTCGTTACGACTCTTCGTGCGTTTCATTACGGCCGTTCATTCGTTCTGTTATGACTCTTCGTGCGTTTGGGTGCCCATCTTGCCAACTGGCCTTGCATTGCATTTGGGTGCCCCTCTTGCCAACTTGCCTTGCCTTGCATTGTGTTTGGGCACCCATCTTGCAAACTCACCTTGCGTTGCATTCGGGCACCCAACCTTGGTGAGGCCGTATTAAAAACTCTACCTCCAAGCCAAAATTGGTTCTTATCCATCCTCTGACTCGTCTTTTTGCCTAGTGCTCCCTTTGTGTGGTCATTTTTGTTATGGCTCTTCGTTCATTTCATTATGGCCGTTCTTGCGTTCCGTTATGGCTCTTCATGTGTTAGGGCACCCATCTCGCCAACCAACCTTGCATTGCATTTGGGTGCCCCTCCTGCCAACTCACCTTGCCTTTCCCTTGGTCACCTAACCTTGGCCAGGCTCCTCATGCATTTCATTACGGCTCTTCGTGTGTTTAAGTGCCCATGCTGTGAAGTCACCCTGCATTGCGTTTGGGCACCCATATTGCGAACTCACCTTGTGTTGTGTTCAGGCGCCCAACCTTGGTGAGGTCGTATCAAAAAATCTACCTCCAAGTCATAATCGGTTCTTATATGTCCTTCGACTCATCTTTTTGCCTAGTGCTCCCTTGTGTGGTCATTTTCATTACGGCTCTTCGTGCGTTTCGTTACGGCCATTCATGTGTTTCATTATGGCCATTCATTCATTTGGGTTCCCATCTTGCCAACTGGTCTTGCATTTCGTTTGGGTGCCCCTCTTGCCAATTTGCCTTGCCTTGCCCTTGGTCACCCAACCTTGGCTAGTCTCCTCATGCATTTTGTTACGGCTCTTCGTGCGTTTGGGAGCCCATGTTGAGAAGTCACCTTGCGTTGCGTTGGGACACCCATCTTATGAACTCACCTTGCATTGCGTTTGGGCCCCCAACCTTGGTGAGGCCGTATTAAAAAATCTACCTCTAGGCCAAAATTGGTTCTTATCCGTCATTCGGCTCGTCTTTTTGCCTAGTGTTCCCTTGTGTGGTCGTTTTTGTTATGGCTCTTCATGCATTTCATTACGACCATTCGTGCATTTCATTATAGCTCTTCGTGCGTTTGGGCACCCATCTTGCCAACTAGCCTTATAGTGCGTTTGGGTTTCCCTCTTGCCAACTCGCCCTGCCTTTCCCTTGGTCAGGCTCCTCGTGCATTTCGTTACGACTTTTTGTGCGTTTGGGCGCCCATCTTATGAACTCGCCTTGCCTTGCGTTCAGGCACCCAACCTTGGTGAGGCTGTATTAAAAAATCTACCTCCAAGCCCAAATTGGTTCTTATCCATCATTCGACTCATATTTTTTGCCTAGTTCTCCCTTGTGTGTTCATTTTCGTTGTGGCTCTTCGTGCATTTCATTACGCCCATTAGTGTGTTTCGTTATGGCTATCCATGCATTTGGGCGCCCATCTTGCCAATTGGCCTTGCATTGCATTTGGGTGCTCCTCTTTCCAACTCGGCTTGCCTTGCCCTTGGTCACCCAACCTTGGCCAGGCTCCTCGTGTGTTTCGTTACAACTCTTCGTGTGTTTGGGTGCCATAGTTGCGAACTTGCCTTGCATTGCGTTCGGGCGCCCATCTTGCGAACTCACCTTGCATTCTGTTTGGGTGCCCAAACTTGGCGAGGCCATATTAAAAAATCTACCTCCAAGCCAAAATTGGTTCTTATCCATCCTCCGGCTCGTCTTTTAGCCCAATGCTCCCTTGTGTGGTCGTTTTCGTTACGGCTCTTCGTGCATTTTGTTAAGGCCGTTCGTGCATTTCGTTACGACTCTTCATGCATTTGGCCACCCATCTTGCCACCTGGCCTTGCATTGCATTTGGGTTCCCCTCTTGCCAACTCGCCTTGCCTTGCCCTTGGTTGCCCAACCTTGGCTAGGATTCTCATGGGTTTCATTATGGCTTTTCGTGCATTTGGGTGCCCATGTTGTGAACTCACCTTGCGTTGCGTTCGGGCACCCATCTTTCGAACTTGCCTTTCCTTGTGTTTGGGTGTCCAACCTTGGTGAGGCCGTATTAAAAAATCTACCTCCAAGCCAAAATCGGTTCTTATTCGTCCTTCGGCTCATCTTTTTGCCTAGTGCTCCCTTGTGTGGTGGTTTTCGTTACAACTCTTCGTGCATTTCGTTATGGCCATTTGCACGTTTCGTTACGCCTCTTCGTGCGTTTGGGAACCCACCTTGCCAACTGGCCTTGCATTGCGTTTGGGTACCCCTCTTGCCAACTCGCCTTGCCTTGCCCTTGGTCGCCAAACCTTGGCCAAGCTTCTCGTGCATTTCATTACGGATCTTCATGCGTATGGGCACCCATGTTGTGAACTCGCCTTGCGTTGCGTTTGAGCGTCCAACCTTGGTGAGGGCGTATTAAAAAATCTACCTCCAAGACAAAATTGGTTCTTATCCATCCTCCGGCTCATCTTTTTTCCTAGTGCTCCCTTGTGTGGTCGTTTTCATTATGGATCATTTTTTCGTTTGGGTGCCCATCTTGCAAACTCACCTTGCCTTGCATTTGGGCGTCCATCTTGTGTACTAGCAGCCTTGCTTTGTGTTTGGGCACCCACCTTGCCAACTTGCGTTGCATTGCATTTGGGTGGAAATCTTTCAAACTCGCCTTGCGTTGCGTTGGGGTGCCCATCTTTCCAACTCGGCTCTCGTTCTGTTTTGGAGCCCATCTTGCCAGCTCGCCTCTCACTGCGTTTGGGCGCCCTGCCTTGTTTTCGCAATGACTCCCTTTGTGGTCACCCGTCTTTCCAAGTCACCTTGCCTTTGCACGCCCAACTTGTCAACTCTCCTTTCCTTTGTGCGCCCACCTTGCCAACTCTCCCTTCCTTGCCTTGTGGAAACCCAATTTTTTTCCCACATGAGTCGTGTCACTGGCTCTTCGGTTTTGTTAGTCGGGTGCCCATCTTGCGAGCTCGCCTTGCGTTTCATTGGGTCGCCCAACCTTGGTGAGGCCGTATTAAAAAATCTACCTCCAAGACAAAATTTGTTCTTATCCATCCTCCGACTCGTCTTTTATCCTAGTGCTCCCTTGTGTGGTCATTTTCGTTGCGGATCGGTTTTTTGTTTAGGCGCCCATCTTGCGAACTCGCCTTGCGTTGCGTTTGGGCGCCCACCTTGCAAACTCGCCTTGTGTTGCATTTGGGTGCCCAACCTTGGTGAGGTCGTATTAAAAAGTCTACCTCCAAGCCAAATTTTCTTCTTATCCATCCTTCGGCTCGTCTTTTAGCCTAGTGGTCCCTTGTGTGGTCGTTCGTGTTATGGATGATTTTTTCATTTGGGCACGCCCATCTTGCGAGCTCGTCTTGTGTTTTGTTTGGGTGCTCATCTTGCCAACTTGCCTTGGTTTTGGGTGCCCCTTTCACCAACTCACGTTGCGTTCCCTCTGGAAACCCTGAGTTTTTTCCCCACCGCACCTCTGTCGTTGGCTCCTTCGGTTTTGTTGGTTGGGCGCTCCTCTTGCCAACTCGCCTTGGTTTTGGGAGCCCCCTTCGCCAACTCACCTTGCATTCCCTCTGGAAACCCCAAGTTTTTTCCCCACCAAACCTCTATCGTTGGCTCCTTTGGTTTTGTTGGTTTGGCTCTCCTCTTGCCAACTCGCCTTGGTTTTGGGCGCCCCCTTCGCCAACTCGCCTTGCATTCCCTCTGTAAACCCAAAGTTTTTTCCCCAGCGCACCTCTGTCGCTAGCTCCTTCGGTTTTGTTGGTTGGGCACTCCTCTTGCCAACTCGCCTTGGTTTTGGGCACCCCTTTCACAAAATCGCCTTGCGTTCCCACTGGAAACCCCAAGTTTTTTCCCCATCGAACCTCTGTCGCCGCCCCCTTCATCTTTTTTTTGGTTGAGCTCTCTTCTTGCCAACTTGCCTTGGTTTTGGGTGCCCCCTTCGCCAACTCACCTTGCGTTCCCTCTGGAAACCCCAATTTTTTTCCCCACCACACCTCTGTCGCTGGCTCCTTTGGTTTTGTTGGTTGGGTGCTCCTCTTGGCAACTCGCCTTTGTTTTGGGTGCCCCTTTCGCCAGCTCGCCTTGCATTCTCACTGGAAACCCCAAGCTTTTTCCCCACTGCACCTCTGTCACTGGCTCCTTCGGTTTTGTTGGTTGGGCACTCCTCTTGTGAACTCGCCTTGGTTTTGGGTGCCCCTTTCACCAACTCGCCTTGCGTTCTCATTGGAAACCCCAAGATTTTTCCCCACCGCACCTCTGTCGCCGCCCCCTTTGGTTTTTTCTAGTTGGGCACTCCTCTTGCCAACTTGCCTTGGTTTTGGGTGCCCCTTTCACAAAATCCCCTTGCGTTGCCTCTGGAAACCCTAAGTTTTCTCCTCACCACACCTCTGTCACTGGCTCCTTCGGTTTTGGTGGTTGGGCACTCCTCTTGCCAACTCGCCTTCCTTTTGGGCACCCCTTTCGCCAACTCACCTTGCGTTCCGTCTGGAAACCCCAAGTTTTTTCCGCACCGCACCTCTGTCGCTGGCTCCTTCGGTTTTGCTGGTTGGGCACTCCTCTTGCCAACTCGCCTTGGTTTTGGGTGCCCCTTTCGCCAAATCGCCTTGCATTCCCTCTGGAAACCCCAAGTTTTTTCCCCACCACACCTCTGTCGCTAGCTCCTTCAGTTTTGTTGGTTGGACACTCCTCTTGCCAACTCGCCTTGCATTCCCTATGGAAACCCCAAGTTCTTTCCCCAGCACACCTCTGTCATTGCCCCCTTAAGTTTTTTTTGTTTGGATGCTCCTCTTGCCAAGTCGCCTTGGTTTTGGACGCCCCCTTCGCAAACTCGCCTTGTGTAGCCTCTGGAAACCCTAAGATTTTTCCCCACCGCACCTCTATCACTCGCTCCTTCGGTTTTGTTGGTTGGGCGCTCCTCTTGCCAACTCACCTTGGTTTTGGGCGCCACTTTCGCCAACTCGCCTTGCGTTCCTCTGGAAACCACAAGTTTTTTCCCCACCGAACCTCTGTCGTTGGCTCCTTTGGTTTTGTTGGTTGGGTGCTCCTCTTGCCAACTCGCCTTGGTTTTGGGCGCCCCTTTTTCCAACTTGCTTCGCGTTCCCTCTGGAAACCCCAAGTTTTTTCTCCACCACACCTCTGCCACCGTCTCATTCGGTTTTGTTGGTTGGGCGCTCCTCTTGCCAACTCGCCTTGGTTTTGGGTGCCCCTTTCGCCAACTCTCCTTGTGTTCCCTCCGGAAACCCCAGGTTTTATCCCCACCACACCTATGTCACCGGCTCATTCGGTTTTATTGGTTGGGTGCTCCTCCTGCCAACTCACCTTGGTTTTGGGTGCCCCTTTCGCCAACTCACCTTGCGTTTCCTCCGGAAACCCCAAGTTTTTTCCCCATCACACCTCTGTCACCATCCCCTTCGTTTTTTTTTTGGTTGGGCACGCTCCTCTTGTCGACTCGCCTCGGTTTTGGGTGCTCCTTTCACAAACTTGCCTTCGGTTGCCTCTAGAAACCCCAAGATTTTTCCCCACCGCACCTCTGTCATTGGCTCTTTCGGTTTTGTTTGTTGGGTGCTCCTCTTGCCAACTTGCCTTGCGTTCCCTCTAGAAACCCCAAGTTTTTTCCTCACCGCACCTTTGTCGCTACCCCCTTCAGTTTTTTTTGGTTGGGCACTCCTCTTGCCAACTTGCCTTTGTTTTGAGCACCCCTTTCACAAACTCACCTTGCGTTGCCTCTAGAAACCCCAAGTTTTTTCCCCACCGCACCTCTGTCATTGGATCTTTCGGTTTTGTTGGTTGGGTGCTCCACTTGCCAACTCGCCTTGGTTTTTTGGTGCCCCTTTCACCCACTTGCCTGACGTTCCTTCTGGAAACCCCAAGTTTTTTCTCCATTGCACCTCTGTTGCTGGCTCCTTCGGTTTTGTTGGTTGGTATCTCCTCTTGCCAACTCACCTTGGTTTTGGGCGCCCCTTTCGCCAACTCGCCTTGTGTTCCCTCTGGAAACCCCAAGTTTTTTCCCCATCGCACCTCTGTCACCACCCCCTTTGGTTTTTTTTTGGTTGGGTGCTCCTCTTGGCAACTCGGCTTGTCTTTAGGCACCCTTGTTTCCAACTTTCCTTGCATTTCCTTTGGAAACCCCAATTTTTCCTTGCGCATTCGGGAAACCCCAAGTTTTTCTCCCACCACACCTGTGTCTCTGGCTCTTCGATTTTCTTGGTTGGGTGCCCCTCTTGCGACCTTGCATTGCCTCTGTGCGCTCTAACCTATTTTCGTTACTATTTCTCAGGTGGGCGCCCCTCTTGCGAACTCGCCTAGCCTTGCCTTTGGGGAACCTCGAGTTTTTTCCCACATGAGCTGTGTCCTAGACTCTTCAGTTTTGTTTTGTTGGATTTGGCATTCCGTGCAAGGGGTGATGTGAGTGATAAAATGGAGCTGCCTACCGAGTCCACTCAAAGATTGGCCTAGGGCCATTTGTAGGGTTGGTCGGTTTTCGGCTTGTTATCACACGTTGCTCGGTAGCACATGAGTGGTAAGCGGTAGTGAAGCTCATCTTGGGAGGCACTTTGAAAGAGAACTCTTCTCCACTCATCTTGGAGTTTAGGTGATCGTTGTGGCTTCCTTGCAGGGCCTTGCATTTGGAAAATTATTGGTAACATGTGAGTTGGGTTGTTGGATCTTCGGTTTTGTTGGATTTCGTCATTTCGTGCGAGGGGTGATGTCATAAAAAGGAGTTGCATGTTGGGTCCACCCAAATATTGGCCCAGGGCCATTTGCAGGGTTGATCGATTATCGACTTGTTATCAAGTTGCTTGGTAGCACATGAGCAGTAAGTGTAGAGAAGCTCATCTCGGGAGGCGCTTTGAAAGAGAACTCTTCTCCACTTGTCGTGGAGTTTAAGTGATTGTTGTGGCTTCCTTGTGGGGCCTTGCATCTATTTTTGTATGGCTTAGAACAAAAATTTCTTGGTATATCACACGAGTCATGTCCCAGGCCCTTCAATTTTGTTGGATTTTGACATTTCGTGCCAGGGGTGATGTGATAAAAAGGAGCCTGTCTACTGGGTCCGCCTGAAGATTGGTCTAGGGCCATTTGCAAGGTTGGTCGGTTTTCGTCTTATTATCACGTTTCTTAGTAGCACATGAGTGGTAAGTGTACTGAAGCTCCATCTTTCATGTGAGGGGTTGTGTGATAAAAAGGAACTACCTGTTGGGTCCACCACCCAAATATTAGCCTAGGGCCATTTGCAGGGTTAGTCGATTCATGGCTTGTTATCACGTTACTCGGTAGCACATGAGTGGTAAGTGTAGCGAGGCTCGTCTTGGGAGGTGATTTGAATGAGAACTCCTCTTCGCGGTTCATGGAGTTTGAGTGATTGTTGTGGCTTCCTTGCAGAGCCTTGCATCTGTTGTTGTATGGCTTAGAAAACATTTCTTGGTATAGCACACGAGTCGTGTCTTAGGCCCTTCAATTTTTTTGGATTTCGGCATTCCGTGCCAGGGGTGATGTGATAAAAAGGAGCATGTCTGTCGGGTCCGCCTAAAGATTGGTCTAATGCCCTTTGCAAGGTTGGTCAGTTTTTGGCTTGTTATCATGTTTCTCAGTAGCACATTAGCGGTAAGCGTAGTGAAGCTCCATCTTTCGTGCAAGGGGTGGTGTGATAAAAAGGAGCTGCCTGTTGGGTCCACCATCCAAAGATTGGCCCAGGGCCATTTGCAGGGTTAGTCGATTCGTGGCTTGTTATCACATTGCTCGATAGCACATGAGTGGTAAGTGTAGCGAAGCTTGTCTTGGGAGGTGCTTTGAATGAGAACTCTTCTTCACGGTTCGTGGAGTTTGAGTGATTGTTGTGGATTCCTTGTGGGACCTTGCATCTGTTGTTGTATGGCTTAGAAAAAAATTCTTGGTAGCACATGAGTCATGTTCCAGGCCCTTCATTTTTGTCAGGTTGGCATTTTTTGCCAGGTGTGATGTGATAAAAAGGAGCTACCTACCGAGTCCACCCGACGATTTGGCCTAGTCCCATTTGCATGGTTGGTCGATTCTCGGCTTGTTATTATCATGTTGATGGTGGAGGTTTTCCATTTGTGTGAAAGGTGGTGCGGGAAATGAGCTGGTTGTTGGGTCTGCCTAAATATTGGCCTTGGGTCATTTGTAGGGTGGTCGACATCCAGTTTTTTTCCGTCTCTGCTCGGTAACACATGAGCAGTAATGTTGGCAATGCTCATTGTGGGAGGCACTTGTAAGCAAAACCCCTTTCCATTCTATGTACGTGGAGTTTGAGGGATTGTTGTGGCTCCCTGAGAGGGTGTTATCACTGAAATTTCATCCGCACATGGCGATAAGAACTCAGCATCGTCAAAACAGGAATAAAGCTATTCATGGCACTGAATCACATTCATAGCATTGCAAAAGGTTAAAAACTATACAAAGTAACCAAAAATTGAAGGGCACTTTACATAATCAGGGTGCGCGTGCACACACGCGAAACAACAACATACCATTCATGCATACGCGCACGATGCACGACTGTTGGCACAAAAACCCACGCACCTGCTAAACGACACATTTATTGAAATTTGTCGGCCTCCCAACCACTAATGGATCAGCTCCCAAGCCTATTTGACATCAAATCTGAGCTGAATCTGCATGGTAGGCTGGTCAAAGACCTAATTGATCCCTAAAGAGCCCCTTTTCACACCTCAAAGGAGTTACATAATCACCCAATGCCATGCTATAAAAAGCCATGAAGAACCATCATTTTCTCAAGGAATTTCATGTAATGTTATGTTGCTTAGATTGTTTTAAGGACTCACTCCTTGACAATAACACATTAGCACAATTTCATTGAGCTATCCATCTCTCTCTTGAGTGGATATGCTTTGAGTTCTTTCACCATCATTCTCATTTTCTCATTGTAAGGAGATTAAGTTTGTGAGGGCCTCAAGAGCCTTCCTTTGGAGGAAGAAGGAACCACAGTTCCCTTTCTTCATTGTTCTTTGGATTTCATCAATTGATCAGCCTGAAAACATTGGTGATATTGGCCCATTGTGTTTGTTATTTCTTTTTCATATGCTCATAGTTTTAGTTTGTTTTAATTTGATTCTTGTTTATTGTTTATTGTTTTTATTTCTCTAACCCTTTCCTCTACAGCTGTCATGCCTAGCAAGACCCAACTGGGCATGTAAGCACCCTTTATTTGCTCACCTAGTGACGAATTGGGTGAAAACAGATTGGCGACCATACTGGGGAGAAGGTATCAATTCCTCCCTCATTTGGGTTTATTTTTCTTTCCTTTTACTTTCATTAACCTGCAGGTGCACAAACCAGCCTCTGTCGACCTGCTAACCAGTCAATTCACAAGAGAATTGGAAGAAATCTATCCGGAGTTTTCTTCTCGGCCATTTGCCATAGGCGCACGGGTATTCCACCCCACAGAGGTGCATCGTGTGCGCATGCGCCTATTCAACAATTTCTCTCTACGCGCATGCGCTTTCTGTCTCAATTCAGATAGCGCCCATGCGCTCTGTGC
>ML798361.1:48291-62668 GCA_009831015.1 Picea engelmannii | reverse complement strand
ACTTTGGGTATTTGGTTGTTCTGTGCATAGGTACTTGCCCATCGGTCATCAACATCATCCCTTCAGGTATATCTTCAGCACTGGCATGTAGTCTTCCCCCGTTGTACTGCATTTACATTTTCCAGTCATACCCTCTGATATTCACCTTTAGGATCCTCATTCCCGGCTTTGCAATACCCACACCTCCATTTTGCATCTTCGGTGTTGTAACCTGATAGCATTCTCACCCACATGAGTTGTCCCATTCATAGCACCTTTTGGCACTTTTTGACACTCATGTTGTGCTTCATTACCCTTCTGGGAGTCCTGATAGTCTTTCATCATGTTGCAGATCAACCACATAATTCTTCTCCTCATTTTGATAGCTTCCCATATGGACTCCCAGATCATCTCTTTATGGTTCTATTCTCTTTTACCTGCACCTCTGCAGGATCATGAACCCTCCATTTCATCCACCATCAGTTTGCCCATCTGCGAACCTATCTTCATTTCACCTACCTCATACAAAAAATCACCGATGGGCCCCCACCCTTCATCTGTTTTCCAAGAAATCTCTGCCCTCCTTGGGGCACTCATTTCACACTGGGGCACCCGTTTCTGTATTTGTACATTTTTCCCAAAATTATTCATTATTTATTGTACAAACGCCTTTATTTCCAGTCATTACATTTTATTTTGTCGTCACCATTGGCGACTTGCTTTCTTTTGGCCACATGCAACCCATGTCACCCTTGGTTGGAGCATTACTTATCATCTACCCTTGCCGGCATCGTCCATATCTTCAGAGTACTCCACAGGTCACTTACCTCTACCCTCTGAATTTGTTCACTTTGTCCTGCCTCTGGCACAACTTATCCTCGGTCTTGGCGTCCCCCTAACACTTGACCTTGTCACACAGTTGCGGCCACTGTTTATCTCATACATCCTCTAGCCAAGGGCAGTATTGAGTCTTCCCACTTCTTGACTTCGTCCATGTACCTCTGCCACTTTCTCACCTCAGTAGATTCCACGGAGCCCTTTGCTTCTGGGAGTCGCGTCCCCCTTTTTGTCGACGTCAACACAATTTTCCAGAAGGGCGACAGTATCTTGATTCTAATTTTCTATTCAATGAGAGATCTCAGATGGCACAGGGGGAAACACCATTGCCCCCCACTGTCGTTGGCCCCCGTAACATTCGACGCCAACACTTTCTCATGTTACAGTGGGTCTTACTATGCGACTATTGCAATTATTATTATCATCATTTGCCGAAGACCTCTGAACTTGGTAGGGCCATCAATGCCCACATCATCGTCGCTGCTTATTACCGCAATCATTGCCTATTGTTCAAAGTATGTTCCATTGCAGAATTGTCTTTTGCCTTTATCATTACTGCTCCTGAGGGCGCTACAGTTGTCTACACCAACACTTCAGTTATCTTTTTTCAAAGTTACATAACACGATCATGGGGCATGCCCGCCTCGTTTGTACACAGTTGTATATTGTTACGCACCTTCTGGAAGGTCGGGGTCTACCAGTTCCTTTCTTCTCCAAAGGATTTCTCTACACGGTCCCACTCTTGCTCTCTCTTACCACAACATTCTCAGTAAAAGAAACATTGATGGATTTCGGATATACATTTTATCCTAACCTCATCCATCAGGGGGCATCTGTTATCACTGAAATTTCGTTCGCACATGGCAACAAGAACTCAACATCGTCAAAACAGGAATGAAGTTATTCATGGCACTGAATCACATTCACAGCATTGCAAAAGGGTCAAAAACTATACAAAGTAACCAAAAATTGAAGGGCGCTTTACAGAATTAGGGTGCGTGCGCACATGCGTGGAACAACAACGTACCATTCGTGCATATACGCATGACGCGCAGCTGTTGGCGCAAAAACCTGCGCACCTGCTAAAAGACGCATTTATTGAAATTTGTCGGCCTCCCAACCACTAATGGATCAGCTCCTAAGCCAATTTGACATCAAATCTGAGTTGAATTCGCATGGTAGGCTGGTCAAAGACCTAATTGAGCCCTAAAGAGCCCCTTTTCACACCTCAAAGGAGTTACATAATCACCCAATGCCATGCTATAAAAAGCCATGAAGAACCATCATTTTCTCAAGGAATTTCATGTAATGTTATTTTACTTAGATTGTTTTAAGGACTCACTCCTTGACAATAACACACTAGTACCATTTCATTGAGCTATCCATCTCTCTCTTGAGTGGATATGCTTTGAGTTCTTTCACCATCATTCTCATTTTCTCATTGTAAGGAGAGCAAGTTTGTGAGGGACTCAAGAGCCTTCCTTTGGAGGAAGAAGGAACCACAGTTCCCTTTCTTCATTGTGCTTTGAATTTCATCAATTGATCAGCCTGAAAACATTGGTGATATTGGCCCATTGTGTTTGTTATTTCTTTTTCATATGCTCATAGTTTTAGTTTGTTTTAATTTAATTCTTGTTTATTGTTTTTGTTTTTATTTCTCTAACCCTTTCCTCTACAGTTGTCATGCCTAGCAAGACCCAACTGGGCATGTAAGCACCCTTTATTTTCTCACCTAGTGACAAATTGGGTGCAAACAGAGGGCTTTTCCTTTTCATTGATTCGCACTCTAGGGTGTGCATTCCTTCAACGTGCGTGTCCCCTTCGGCTGCGTTGGCTTCAAGTTTTATTATTAATGTGGCCTGCTTTTGTGCGGAGCTGTTGGTTTTTCCCTTGCATCTCGTATGGAAAAAGGGGATGGAGGTTTCAGGGATGTTTCCACCTTTTTTAGGCCATGCATTGTCTATGCATTAAGGTTTGCCGCAGGGGCTGTTTAGGCGGGCAACACCACATTGTTGCTTGTTGAGGACTAGCGCTATGGATCCCGAGGACACCTCGATGTGTAGTTTGGAAGGTTGGAGGGTTTCACTATTCCCTCCCTCTTCCTCTCTGTTTTGTTTGTTTACACCCTTACCAGGAGCATTTGTTGGTGATCCCGCTATGTGCAAGTGAAAGTGGAGGAGGGGAGCTCGGGGATGCTCTCAGCTTCTTTTGTCTACGGGTTAAGGTGGTCGCAGGGGCCGTTTCGGTGGGCAACACCACATTGATGCTGGTATTGGACTAGTGTTGTGGATCCTGAGGACACCTTGATGTGTTGTTCAAAAGGTTGGAGGGTTCACAGTCCCCTCCTCTTCTTTTTGTTGTGGTTGTTTCGAGCCCATGTTGGGAGCGCCCTTGGTTCTTGACTGATCACACTTCGTGGACCAAAAATTGAGAAAGGAGGAGGGAGTGTGGTTGGGGATGTTCTTGGCTTCTTTTGTCTACGGGTTAAGGTGGCCGCAGGGGTCGTTTCGGCGGGAAGCACCACATTTATGCTGGTATTGGACTGGTGGCATGGATCCTGAGGACACCTTGATGCGTTGTTTGGAAGCTTGGAGGGTTCATTGTCCCCTCTTCTTCTTTTTGTTGCGGTTGTTTTGAGCCCATGTCGGGAGTGCTCATTGTTCTTGGTTGAACCCACTTCATGGATCAAAAGTTGAGAAAGGAGGAGGAGGAGGGAGTGGGGTTAGGAGACGTTCTCACCTTCTTTTATATATGGGTTAAGGTGGCCACAGGGGCCATTTCAGTGGGCAACACCACATTGACACTGGTATTGGACTAGTGTCGTGGATCCTGAGGACACCTTGATGCGTTGTTTGGAAGGTTGGGGGGTTCACTGTCCCCTCTTCTTCTTTTTGTTGCGGTTGTTTTGAGCCCACGTCCGGAGCACCCTTTGTTCTTGAATGATCACACTTCGTGGACCGAAGATTGAGATAGGAGGAGGGAGTGTGGTTGGGGATGTTCTCAACTTCTTTTGTCTATGGGTTAAGGTGGTCGCAGGGGCTGTTTTAGCGAGCAAAACCACGTTGATGCTGGTATTGGATTAGTGTTGTGGATCCCGAGGACAACTTGATGCGTTGTTTGGAAGCTTGGAGGGCTCGTTGTCCCCTCTTCTTCCTTTTATTGCGGTTGTTTCGAGCCCATGTCGGGAGCGCTCTTTGTTCTCAGTTGAACCCACTTCATTGACCGAAAGTTGAGAAAGGAGGAGGAGGGAGTGGGGTTGGTGAACGTTCTCACCTTCTTTTGTCTACAGGTTAAGGTGGCCATAGGGGCCATTTCAGAAGGCAACACCACATTTACGCTGGCATTGGACTAGTGTCGTGGATCCCTAGGACACCTTGATGCGTTGTTTGGAAGGTTGGAGGGTTCACTGTTGCCTCTTCTTCTTTCTATTGCGATTTTTTTGAGCCCATGTCAGGGGCACTCTTTGTTCTTTTTTGAACTTGCTTCATGGACTGAAAGTTGAGAAAGGAGGAGGAGCGGAGCTCGTGGATGTTCTCACTTTCTTTTGTCTACAGGTTAAGGTGGCCGCAGGGGCCGTTTCGACGGGCAGCACCACATTGACGCTGGATTGGACTAGTGCTATGGATCCCGAGGACACCTTGATGCGTTGTTTGGAAGGTTGGAGGCTTTCGTTGTTTCCCTTTTCTTCTCTTTGATTCGGTTGTTTCGAGGCTTTATGAGGGAATATTCGTTCTAACCTTGTCTTGTTTTTGCACGTCCTCCTATTGCTCATTCCCTCGAGGGCAAGGTATAAAAGCTAACATAGTTTTTTTTTTTTTGTTGAAATTTGCCTGACTCGATGGGTGTTAAGAGTGTGATATTTATGGAGAGTCTTTGTATGCCTTTTGAAGTGCTAGGGTGTTACCTGGTTGATCCTATCAGTAGTCATATGCTTGTCTCAAAGATTAAACCATGCATGTCTAAGTATGAACTAATTCAGACTGTGAAACTGCGGATGGCTCATTAAATCAATTATAGTTTCTTTGATGGTACCCTAATACTCGGATAACCATAGTAATTCTAGAGCTAATACATGCACCAAGTCCCGACTCTTTGGAAGGGATGCATTTATTAGATAAAATGCCGGTGCGAGCTTGCCCGCTTCTCCAGTGAATCATGATAACTCGATGGATCGCACAGCCATTGTGATGGCGATGCTTCATTCAAATTTCTGCCCTACCAACTTTCGATGGTAGGATAGAGGCCTACCATGGTGGTGATGGGTGATAGAAAATTAGGGTTCGATTCCAGAGAGGGAGCCTGAGAAATGGATACCACATCCAAGGAAGGCAGCAGGTGTGCAAATTACCCAATCCTGACATGGGGAGGTAGTGACAATAAATAACAATACTGGGCTCATCGAGTCTGGCAATTGGAATGAGTACAATATAAATCCCTTAACGAGGATCCATTGGAGGGCAAGTCTGGTGCTAGAAGCCATGGTAATTCCATCTCCAATAGCATATATTTAAGTTGTTGCAGTTAAAAAGCTCATAGTTGGATCTTGGGTCATAAAGGTCGGTCCACCTACTCGGTGTGCACTTGCCCTTCCGTCCCTTTTGCCAGTGGTGTGCTCCTGGCCTTAAATGGCAGGGTCACGGTTCCAGCATTGTTAATTTGAAAAAATTAGAGTGCTGAAAGCAAGCTTATACTCTGAATACATTAGCATGGAATAACGTGATAGGATTCTGGTCCTATTGTGTTGGCTTTCGGGACCGAACTAATGATTAATAGGGACTATCGGGGACATTCGTATTTCATTGTCAGAGGTGAAATTCTTGGATTTATGAAAGACCAACCACTGTGAAATCATTTGCCAAGGATATTTTCATTAATCAAGAACGAAATTTGGGGGCTCGAAGACGATCAGATACCATCCTAGTCTCAACCATAAACGATGTCGATCAGGGATCGATGGATGTTTCTCTAAGGACTCCTCCAACACCTTCTGAGAAATCAGAGTGTTTGGGTTCCAGGGGGAGTATGGTTGCAGGCTGAAACTTAAAGGAATTGACGGAAGGGAACCACCAGGAGTGGAGCCTGCGGCTTAATTTGACCCAACATGGGAAAACTTACCAGGTCCAGACATAGTAAGGATTGACAGATTGAGAGCTCTTTCTTGATTCTATGGGTGGTGGTGCATGGTTGTTCTTAGTTGGTGGAGCGATTTGTCTGGTTAATTCTAATAATGAATGAGACCTCAACCTGCTAACTAGCTACGCAGAGGTTCCCCTTCGTGGCCAACTTCTTAGAGGGACTATGGCCGTTTAGGCCATGGAAGTTTGAGGCAATAACAGGTATGTGATACCCTTAGATGTTCTGGGCTGCACGCGCGCTACACTTATGCAGTCAATAAGTTTTTCTCCCTGGTTCAAGAGGATCAGGAAATCTTCTCAAATTGCATCGTGATGGGGATAGACCATTGCAATTATTGGTCTTCAGCGAGGAATTCCTAGTAAGCGCATGTCATCAGCTCGTGTTGACTACGTCCCTGCCCTTTGTACACACCGCCCGTCTCTCCTACCGATTGAATGATCCGGTGAAGTGTTTGGATTGTGTTAATGAGGGTGGTTCTCCATCGACGATGTCGTGAGAAGTTCACTGAACCTTATCATTTAGAGGAAGGAGAAGTCATAACAAGGTTACCGTAGGTGAACCTGCGGTAGGATCATTGTCAGCAGGGACCGATGAATCTTTGCTCACGATGGGTTGTTGCATACCTTTCGCTCGGTCTGTGTTTGGATGAGGTAGTGTATCACCACTTTTGGAGGGTTGATTGTGGCATTTCTGGCTCGGCTTGTGCTTTTTGCAAGCATCGGTCATTTTCCTTGGCCTCCTTCCACACTCCAAATTTGTTGACGGGTGTTCATCGATCATTGCTAGGGGGGAAGGCGCTTGTCATTTTGTGTTGTGCATCCCCTCTCTGATGGAGAGCGCGGGTGAGGCTTTGGTTCCATGATACGAAAAACATTGTAGGGATCCCTTGCTACGTCATGGGAGCTTTTCCTTGCCATTCTTCGTTGCAGGGTGGATGCCCGGTGCGGTGTGAGAAGTCCCTTCCTTTGTTTGACTCTTTGTTTTCTTCTTCCTCGCCTAGGCGAGATTTTCCAT
This sequence comes from Picea engelmannii, assembly GCA_009831015.1. Lineage (NCBI taxonomy): Eukaryota > Viridiplantae > Streptophyta > Pinopsida > Pinales > Pinaceae > Picea > Picea engelmannii. The sequence goes on along the minus strand of ML798361.1, from coordinate 55,702 downwards.
TGGTCATTGGCTCGAGGCAAGGGTGGCTTGTGCCTTGTATGTCTCTCATTCCGTGAGGGGTAATCGTCAATGGGATGGATGAAAAGCGGTTCAACCCACTAGGCTGGCCACCCTAGTCCCTCTCGATTGTTCCCTGTGTCCCCCTGGTGGAAGTTGGATGTTCGGGTTCGGGAGACCCTTCTCTGTAGGTACCAACTCCATCGGTGTTGCACGTTGTGGTGAGTTTCCTCTAGTGGGACTGCTTTGTTAAACCTGGAGCTCAAGTTGATGTGGATCAAGTTTTGGAAAGACATTCCACATTCTGTTCCTATCTTTGGGGAGAAAATGTTGCATCCCTGCATTTATCCAGTGGTGATTGTTTTACATTTGAGTGACTTCTCCATCTTTGGACTAACACGTTTGAATGTTGTCCTGTGCATTCATCACTGGAAGGCTGTTTGGTGTCGGATGTTGTTTTCCCAGCGCGGGTGGGGGGGAGTGGTGGGTGTGTGCTTTTTTGTCCGGTGGGAGTGCTTTGTTGAACCTAGAGCTCAAGTTGATGTTGATAGAGTTTCACAAAGACATTCCACTCTCCGTTCCTGGGCGTGTGGAGAAAATGTTGTGGCCTTGCATTTTTCCAGTGCTGACTGTTTTACGTTTGAGTGACTTCTCCGTCTTTGGACTAAGATGTTTGAATGTTGTCTCATGCATTGATCACTGGAAGGATGTGTGGTGTCATATGTTTTGTTCACACGACGTGGGTGGGGGGGAGTGGTGCGTGTGGGATTTTTTGTCAGTGTCGGTTGCGTTTTGGTAAGAGAGACCTCGCATCCTCCTTTTTCCCTTGCAAGTTCTTCAATGCTCTGGTGGCCCTTGGTTTGTCCAGTGTGGACTTTTGGCCGGTGACTTCTCCGCTCCGACGTCTGAATGTTGTCGCTTTCCTTATTCACTGGATGACTGTTGGGCGTTGTTTGTATAGGGGAAAGAGGAGGTGGGTTTCCTACCAGCGAATGTGCTTTCGGGTTGGTGTCGGTTGCTTTTTCAGTTTCGGTTTGCGGCCCTACGTTTATCCAGTGGTGATTGTTTTACGTTTGTGTGACTTCTCCGTCTTTGGACTAAGATGTTTGAATGTTGTCCTGTGCATTCATCACTGGAAGGTTGTTTGGTGTCAGACGTTGTTTGCAAGGTGCGGGTGGGGGGGAGTGGTGGGTGTGTTCTTTTTGGTTCGGTGGGAGTGCTTTGTTGAACCTGGAGCTCAATTTGATGTCAATGGAGTTTTGTAAAGACATTCCACTCTCTGTTCCTTGGTGTTCAGAGAAAATGTTATGGCCTTGCGTTTTTCCAGTGGTGACTATTTTACGTTTGAGTGACTTCTCCGTCTTTGGACTAAAACGTTTGAATGCTATCCCCTGCATTGATCACTAGAAGGATGTGTGGTGTCAGATGTTTTGTTCGCACAACGCAGGTGGGGGGGAGTGGTGCGTGTGGGATTTTTTGTCGGCGACGGTTGCATTTTGGTAAGAGAGACCTCGCATCCTCCTTTTTCCCCTGCGAGTTATTCAATGCTTCAGTGGCCCTCGGTTTGTCCAGTGTGGACTTTTGGCCAGTGACTTCTCCGCTCCGGCGTCTGAATGTTGTTGCTTGCCTTATTCATTGGATGATCATTAGGCATCGTTTGTACAGGGGAAAGAGGAGGTGGGTTTCCTACCAGCGGATGTGCTTTCGGGTTGGTGTCGGTTGCTTTTTCTGTTTGTGGGTAAGAGGAGGAGGAGGGTTTCCTTCCAGCGGATGTGATTTTCGGGTTGGAATCTGTTGCTTTTCGGTAAGAGGCCCTGCACCCTCTTTTCCTTGGGAGTGATTCGTTGTAGTTGTGACCCTCAGTTCATCCAGTATTGATTTTTGATAGGCGACTTCTCCACCTCGGCGTCCGAATGTTTTTTCTTGCATCCATTGCAGGGGGTCCGTTGGTTGTTGGACGTGGTTTTTTCAGGGGCAGAGAGGCGTCAGGTTCCCTTTCGGTGGGTGTGATTATGGGTAAGAGAACTCAGATCCTCTTTCCTTGCGAGTGTCGTTCAATTTTAGGTAAGTAAGAGAAATCACATCCTCTTTCCTTGCGAGTGCTTTGATGTCCCTTATTTGTGGTCCTTGGTTTGTTCGGCAATGATTTTCGGGCAGCGGCTTCTCCGTGCCCATGCTCGAATGCTGTCGCTATCCATCATCATCATGGGAATGTTTTTGGGCCATGGGATGTCATTTGTACTGGGGGAAAGGGTGGGTGGGCTCTCTCTCTGTTTGAATATAACTTGTGCTCATTTTTCTTTTGCTCTGCTGAAAGGGGAAATTATCGGGAATCAGTCTTGTGGAGGGATGAAAGCAGCGTGTTGTTGGGACTGGCCACCCTAGTGACCCCCTGACCATCGTTCCCTATAATTTCCCTTTGCAGTTGAGTCTTGGGAAAGATTTCTCTGTTTGCTTGACCCTCTTGTGGAATGGGTAGTGAATTTGTGTCTTGTGGCCCTCGGGTCGGACAACTTGTGCTTGTTTTTCCTTTTCTCCATTGGAAGGGGGAATTGTGGGGAATCGGTGTTTTGGAGGGGGATGAAAGTAGCACGCTGTTGGACTATCCACCCTAGTCCCCCCTGATTGTCATTCCCTTCAAGTCCCCCTCTCAAGTTGAGGTCATGGAAAGCTTGCTCTATTTTTTCGAGCCTCCTATGTACGACGGGGGAGTGCATTCATCTTGTGGGGTGGGAGGGTTGTTGTCATTTGCGGTGCTGTGTGCATCGTTGGATTTTCCATTGGTCGCATGGACACCTTGTATAGCGAAGTGGGGGTTCATCGATAAGTAAGAGTAAATGACTCTTAGAAATGGATATCTTGGCTCTTGTCACGATGAAGAACGTAGTGAAATGTGATACTTAGTGTGAATTGCAGAATCCTATGAATCATCAAGTTTTTGAATGCAATTTGCGCCCGAGGCCTCGGTCGAGGCCACGTCTATCTGGGCATCACATCCTACACACACACGCTCCCTGCAAGGCATTGGGGAGGATCGGAGATGGTCGTCTATTCCCAATGTGGTTTAGTCATCCGAAATGCATGCCATGTTCCATGTCTTGTGTCGGTGAGCAGTGATATTGTCCCCTTGTTTGGGTGAGTCGGCGTTGGTTGATGCAGGGTGTGTGCAGCATTTCAGGAACTTGATTTTCCCATCAAATTTCCATCTTCGTGGAGGTCTTTGGCTCCAACATGTGACCCCATCTCATGCGAGAGCACCCGCTCAGTTTAAGCATATAATTAAGCAGAGGAAAAGAAACTTACAAGGATTCCCCTAGTAATGGCGAGCAAACTGGGAAGAGCCCAGCATGAAAATCAGGTGGCAGTGTCACCTAAATTGTAGTCTGTAGAAGCGTCCTTAGTAGAAGACCATGCCCAAGTCTCCTGGAAGGGGGCGCCTGAGAGGGTGATAGCCCCATCGGGCCGGGACCCTGTCGCACCACGAGGCATTGTTGGCGAGTCAGGTTGTTTGGGAATGCAGCCCTAATCAGGTGGTAAATTTTGTCCAAGGATAAATACGGGCGAGAGACTAATAGAGAACAAGTACCGTGAGGGAAAGATGAAAAGGACTTTGAAAAGAGAGTTAAAGAGTGCGTGAAATTTCCAGGAGGGAAGCAGATGGAGGCCGATGATGTGTCTTGATTGGATGCGGAATGGCTCAAGCTTGTCCATCACTCGACTTGAGGTGTGAACCATCACAGGTCGTTGCACCAGCATAAGCACAGGTGGAGTACTGCCGGTTGGTTTTCCATTGTGGCAGTCGAGGAATAAAGCGTGCACCCTTGGGACGGGCCACTATGCACCTTCATGCTCGTGGTGTTGGTTGGCGGGCTTTCCATTCAACCCGTCTTGAAACACGGACCAAGGAGTCTAACATGTGTGCGAGTAGGTGGGTTTGTAAACCTGTGAGGTGTAAGGAAGTTGACGGGCGAGAACCCCTCTCCATGGGGTGCATTGTCGACCGACCGGGAGCTTGTGCGAAGGGTTCGAGTGAGAGCACACCTGTTGGGACCCGAAAGATGGTGAACTATGACTGAGTAGGGCAAAGCCAGAGGAAACTCTGGTGGAGGCCTGTAGCGATACTGATGTGAAAATTTTTTGTCTGACTTGGGTATAGGGGTGTAGGGCAGAAGAGATGATAAAAAAGAAAAATGATGACATCGCATCCTTAAGAAAACAGCTGAAACTCTCACCCACAGAGGATTCACAGGTGAAGGAGATAGCAGAAAAGGAAGGTGAGAAGGATGAGATGCTAAAGTTACTCATGGAGCAGAATGCTCAGCTAAAAGAGATGGACACTGAGATGGAGAGACTCCTAAAGGAGAAATAGCAAATGAAGCCAATGGAAGGCATTCCATTGAGTGCTATCCCAATTGCAGGATTGAGCACAGCAATAGTGACAACCATTCTGTCTGCTACACCAGTGTCACTACCAGAAGGAACAACAGACCTTGCCAAGTCCATGGAGAAGATGAAACTAGAAGAGATAGAAATCAGTATGCTTAAGAAAGAAGTAGAGAACCTCTAGGAGCTCAAGACTTCTTTCCAAACAAGCCTATACAAAGAAAAGCAGGTAAATGAGCATATCAGGAAGGAGTTACAGTAGCTCCAAAAGCAGACAATGGCATAGAAGACTTTGGCTGAGATCAAAGAGATTGTATGGACATATATCATCAAGTCCATAAATGAAATCTGGCCAATGATTCAAATCATGTTTGAACAAAATGAGTTGCTCCAGAGGAGAAAACAGGCCATTGAGAAAATCAGAGTGGAGCTGGGAAACATGCCAGCACAAGCAAATGAGATCATCAGGTTCCTGAATTCCAAGACCAGAGAAGAACTTGAAGAACTAAAAATTGAGGACAGAACAAAGACTATACTTGAGGTAAAAAGGGTTTTAACCAAGAGAAGTCTAATGCTTCAGCTTGAGGAAAAGGTTCAAGTCATGGATCAAGGAGTACAGAAGTTCTTCAATAAGATTGATGCTCTTCAGAAGAAAGGCCTACCTGGTCTGAAGGTCATTAATGACAAACTAATGACACTCCCTGATTACAAGAAGAGATTGGCTGAAGTGGCTCAGGACAGTTCCAAGTTTGCAGGTATACAAGGGAGCATCACAGGAAAATCATTCATGGATGCACTGCAGTTGGATATTAGTATCCAACATGAGATTCAATACATATTCCTCATTAAGCCTACATTTGCTAAGTATAAAGACATGGATGAAGTGTATCGAAGATTACTTAAAGTCACAGTGCCAAGTCATCTCATATGGGAAGAACTTTGTGATCTACTAGATTAGCCGATGAGATGTCACATCCAGTCACCTGTCTAGTTAGAAGAGGTTGCGAAGGCACCTCGCCAACAGCCTACCCCAGAAATTCCGCATGCAGTTGTAATGAGTCATCAAACAGTTTTTGATTAGTTAAAGTAGTTAGACTAAAAATAGAATGAGCACGTCCTGATCAGTTATGACAGGAACATTTGTAATTTGAATTATAAATACTTCAACTCTCGAAGTATTGGGGGTTGTTGATTCGAACACTCTATTGCTATCAAACTGTACTATTTTTGAAGAGATTTGCCATTAATAAAGAAGAGGCACTTTACAGGATTCTTGCGTATGTTCACTGGTGATGTTGATTTTCTAAGTTGAATGTTTTTCTTTCTCTGTAATCATTCTGTTTTCTGGAACTAATCTTTATGAATAGCGTAATGTTGTAGGATTTATCTTTGATACCCTGTTTCCGATTCTAAAGATTTAAATGTTTATCTTCTAATATCTTCAATTAAGAAATTCTTAACTGCTTGTTAGTTGAAGTTATTTATCTTATCTTTTATTCTGTCCATCATTCTAATTACTAAAGATCCAGTGAGTGTATTGTCTCACCCTGTGAAGGTCTTCTTTGGCGTTTTTGGTTGTATCTCATATCTAATTAAACACAGACCCCATAGCCCAATGGATGTGTAGACTGTCTCAACCAATTTAAAAAACTCTTTGACAACAAAACCTACTTGTTCCTTTAACTAGCCTAATATCTAAATTGAAAACAAAGCTAAATCATATAGAGAGATCCCTCTCTGAAGCTGGAAGGGCTAGATCCCAGCTTTAAAAGCAGTTGGATAAAGTTACCTTTGTGGATTCCTTCTTTGTCAACCTCTTGGAAATTTACAGAGTGCTAACATAATGGCGACCATACTGGGGAAGAACTAAAAATTGATACTTTCACATTTTCTTTCCCCTAAAAGAATGTTTGATTCTGAGAAGAAAGTAATGTTAGAGGTTGATCAAACTTTGTACATATTATTTTCATACTCACAAAATTAAAAATATATATATATATTAGAAAAACCCAAAAATAGTTCTGGCTTCCAAGAAAGTTCATACTCGATCTCATCCAAACCCAGAACACACGATAGTGTTAGATAACCCCAAGCAGTTGCTCAGGTGAAAAACATTAGCAGTCGATTTAGTGAGTCATACCTCCCTGCATAAGTCTCCTTCCTTTTCCGGAGAACCAGATATCTCTCAAAACCTTGATCTTGATACCTTTCCACCCTAAAGCCTGGTTAGAACACGGTCTGAAACTTTTGTGACTGGACTTGTTTTTGACCCAACTGTGTTGCAACCCCGAACCCCCGAAGTCTTGTCTCCCATGATTAAATTACAAATCACTACCTCGGTACCACTCAGCCCATCCTCTTCCTCGTCTTCAGTCACTACCTCTCCGACCATCTAGGTTGTCGTTCCACCTCCTCCACCCATCATGGCAGCTATATATGCTCCTTTGGTGTTGGCTGCACTGCTACATGTCGTGCCCCAAGACTACCAAACATGGCTTCCAAAGTTTGAAGCAATCGGATCTCTAAACGCCCAACAACATGTGGACAAAATGAATGACTACTTCGATTTTCAATAAGTCGATGAAGTTGACGTCCAAATGAGATTGTTCACCCAAAGTCTGATAGGAGAAGTAAAGAAATGGTTCAAAGATTTACCCACTGCCTCAATCCCTAACCTTGTTGATTTCCATAGAAGTTTTCTTGACAGATGGGAGGTAAAGAAAAACCCTCTCCAGATACTGTCAGAATACAAGACTATAAGAAGAAATCAAGGTGAGTCTATACAAGATTACTGCACCCGTTTTAATAATTTGTACAATGCTATTCCGACTGAAATTAAACCTCCATAGGGGCTGGTGTTGATCAAATTCCCTGATGGATTTGATGTAGATATGTCATACCAATTAAGAGAAAGAAACTCTACCACCTTGGCAGATATGCAGAACAGTGTTATAAGTGTGGAGGCCAATCTGTTGGCGAAACGGGCCCGTCAAAGGTCGGAAAGGAGAGTCACGATCAAAGAAGAACCTTC
>ML798361.1:4018-30328 GCA_009831015.1 Picea engelmannii | reverse complement strand
GCAGATCTATGGATCACAATGAATTTTGGACCCCCCCTCGTGTTCTGCTTTTAACCAAAGGGGGGGGGTCTGGAATGAATATTCCTTTCGGTGGTCCCTTTGTTACATGTGGCATTGTTCTATTGATCCAGAAGTCCTATCCCCCACATGCTTTCTGACAGCTCGTCACTCCTGGACGTCATACTCCACTGAGTCCACTTGTTCCACTTGTTTTCGGGGTCGGGTCACGTCCCATAACTGCTGTTAGTCCATGTTGTCAGTACCTAACCCTCTTCATTAATGAACAACCCCTTTTGGCGACTTTTACTTCCAATCAACAGCCTCCATGTCACCCATCTGTATACTTTGGCCACCGTCATCTGTCACATCAACCTAAGTGGCCCATTGTCCATTTATTATAGGATAACATACCCGTTATCCTGCTGACCTGTCTCCCACGCCCAACCGATCCCAATTTTTGAATAAAACTATTATTTTCCCTTTTCATTCGTTATTCATCCATCGCGCTAGAAAAATTACCTCTTATTCCTCCATTGCTTCCTCATCTCCTTCACCCACAGTTAGTCGACCCCACTAACATATTGTTTATTGTAGGTACTGTCGCTGAGATGGTACCAAAGCCAAGGCTAGTGGAAGGAGAAGAGAATCCTTTTCTTCCTCCTCCTGTTGACCTGGACAAAATCCCGTTGGTGGATAAAGATAGATTGATCGCAGATACCATTTGCGATTTTGACTTTTCAGATCTTCAGTCATGGCTCTGGGAGGTGTTCCTGGACTAGAGTGACGAAATTGGACTCTGGGAGTCCAACTTGCCCCTGTATCTCTTTCCCCAGATTCATCATTTCCTCGAATTCGCCCTCAAATGCCAAGCCCATTACATTCTTGACCAGAAGGCCATCGTCTCTTCATCTGGAGATGTCCTCTTCTTCATCACTCCCGAAGATATTGACCAGATGATGCAAATTCCCCGTGCTAAATCTGCATCCCCATTCAATTTAGAAATCCTCACTGAGTTATATCAAAAATGACCTTCCCTCAAAGAGATTAGATATTCGAGATTTTCCTCCCCACTTCCGCTCAACTCCCTTCCACTAATCCCCCTTACCCTTCTTCCCTTTTCTCGACCAAAGGAAATCAAATCATTTCTTCCCTTTGTGCCCTGCATGGTTACTATTCTGACCAATGGGTAGATGAGCCCATCCTGGGTTTTATTTCCATCTTCTCAAACGATGAAAAGCCCACAACACAATTCAACTACAACACCTTATTGGCCGATAATATTCATGAACAATTCATGAATTTTGGCACAGAGGGTATGTTCAGATATTCTTCCATACTGGCGTACATGTTCGTTTACTTCCAAGCTGAAAATTTTAGCTTCTCCATGCAGAAGATGAATGCAGACGGAAGGCCCCAGCCAGTCACATCATGGACTTCTCTTCTGAAGCGTAACTCTGCTGAATACAACTTCAAATCTTTCATTGATCAGTTTTACCACCCAGTGGTAAGCATGTTGAGTGGAAGGCCTGAGCCACGAATAAATGATGAAGTCCAGAAGATTCTGCATCTCTCAGACAACGCGAAGACAGGAGATTGGTACTTATATCAGAACCACACTGAAATCAGAGTTTTTGGGTGCGAATTGGCGCCTTACAAACTACCTCAATATGTGTCGGTAAGGATTTTTTCATTAGAATATATTAGGCAGATAATGAATTCAGATGACATTCATTTTGTTTCTTTGAATAAAAAGCAGCAATTGAGAATCAAGGGGCAGATTGGTTCTTTCATCTGCAATAGTCGAGGAGCAGGGTAAGAAGCAGATAGAATGTTGAAGGAGATGAAATTTTTTACCAGTTTCACATGGCACTATGATCCATGCGGGATCATTTCAGAAATGAGGGTGAAAAATAAGAATGTCCCGTATGCTCATGAGTCTAAGCCAGAGATCGAGAAATTTGCAAATCAGACAGTATGGGTGCCTAACACTCTGATGGACGTGGAACAACAAGTTGAAGTGGAACATCAGGTGCCCTTGACGAGTGTGCCACTCACTACCAAACCTCAGGTCCCCAAGGAGAAGAGGCCCCAACAAGAGTCATCTCCTCCTGTAACAGAGGTGTCATCAGAGGAGTTCCAGATGCACACCAAGAGGCCAAAGATAGTTTCAATGCCTGGCACGATAGTAGAACAAGAAGTCTCACCTACCATAGTATCTACCACAGGGGTCAAGCCAGTCATTCTACCTTTCGGTTCAAGCCAGCATAAAGAAATCACAACAGCAATACAGAAAAAATCCACAGATTCTCCCCTAGATACTCAGCCAAGCAAGACTCGGCCCAAGTTGGGCATCTTTGAAAAGTATGAATTGATCAAGAAGAAGAACCAGACCCTAACTAGTAGCACTTATGCCCAGTTTCGAAAGCAAACGTCCACAACTCAACATAGGCTTCTTTCAGCATTTGACATAGAAAAGGGTAGGATGCACATGGCCTACCTCCAAGCATAGGTACCGGATCCCAAGGTGATCTCAGATTACAAAAGGGCCACGTTTGAATTTCAGGTGAAGGACGTGCATCCAACAAATCAGATGGATCTGCACAAATAAAACAGGGGAGATGGTTTTTCACACATTGGCCCATGCTTCAGCTTCTGCAACAAAGTTTCAGGTGTCTTTGAACAATGCTCAGACACAACTCAAGCTGGAGAAAATATCATCTTTCGTGAAAGACAACAGGATCAAGACATTGGAGGAGCTGGTCCTTAAGATCGGTTATGACCCTGCGAATGTCAAGGCTGCAGAAGAGATGATAAAAAGGAAAAATGTTGATATCACATCCTTAAGAAAACAGCTGAAACTCCTGCCCACAGAGGATTCACAGGCGAAGGAGATAGCAGAAAAGGAAGGTGAGAAGGATGAGATGCTAAAGTTACTCATGGAGCAGAATGATTAGCTAAAAGAGATGGAGGCTGAGATGGAGAGACTCCTAAAGGAGAAAGAGTAGATGAAGCCAATGGAAGGCATTCCATTGAGTGCTATCCCAATTGCAAGATTGAGCACAACAATAGTGACATCCATTCCGTCTGCTACACCAGTGTCACTACCAGAAGGAACAACAGACCTTGCCAAGTCCATGGAGAAGATGAACCTACAAGAGATAGAAATCAGCAGGCTTAAGAAAGAAGTAGAGAACCTCCAAGAGCTCAAGACTTCTTTCCAAACAAGACTATCCAAAGAAAAGCAGGTAAATGAGAATATCAGGAAGGAGTTACAACAGCTCCAAAAGCAAACAATGGCAAGGAAGACTTTGGCTGAGGTCAAAGAGATTGTATGGAAAAATATCATCAAGTCCATAAATGAAATTTGGCCAATGATTCAAATCATGTTTGAACAAAATGAGTTGCTCCAGAGGAGCAAACAGGCCATTGAGAAAATCAGAGTGGAGCTGGGAGACATGCCAGCACAAGAAAATGAGATCATCAGGTTCCTGAATTCCAAGACCAGAGAAGAACATGAAGAACTAAAAATTGAGGACAGAACAAAGACTATAATTGAGGTAAAAAGGGTTTTAACCAAGAGAAGTCTAATGCTTCAGCTTGAGGAAAAGGTTCAAGTCATGGATCAAGGAGTACAAAAGTTATTCAATAAGATTGATGCTCTCCAGAAGAAAGGCCTACCTGGTCTGAAGGTCATTAATGACAAACTAATGACACTCCCTGATTACAAGAAGAGATTGGCTGAAGTGGCTCAGGACAGTTCCAAGTTTGTAGGTATACAAGGGAGCATCATAGGAAAAACATTCATGGATGCCCTGCAGTTGGATATTAGTATCCAACATGAGATTTGATACATATTACTCATTAAGCCTACATTTGCTAAGTATACAAACATGGATGAAGTGTATCAGAGATTACTTAAAGTCATAGTGCCATGTCATCTCAGATGGGAAGAACTTTGTGATATACTAGATTAGCCGATGAGTTGTCACATCTAGTCACCTGTCTAGTCAGAAGAGGTTGTGAAGGCACCTCGCCAATGGCCTACCCCAGAAATTTCGCATGCAGTTGTACTAAGTCATCAAACAGTTTTTGATTAGTTAAAGTAGTTAGACTAAAAATAGAATGAGCATGTCCTGATCAGTTATGATAGGAACGTTTGTAATTTGAATTATAAATACTTCAACTCTTGAAGTATTGGGGGTTGTTGATTCTCACACTCTATTGCTATCAAACTGTACTATTTTTGAAGAGATTTGCCATTAATAAAGAAGAGGCACGTTACAGAATTCTTGCGTATGTTCACTGGTGATGTTGATTTTCTAAGTTGAATGTTTTTCTTTCTCTGTAATCATTCTGTTTTCTGGAACTAATCTTTATGAATAGCGTAATGTTGCAGGATTTATCTTTGATACCCTGTTTCCGATTCTAAAGATTTAAATGTTTATCTTCTAATATCTTCAATTAAGAAATTCTTAACTGCTTGTTAGTTGAAGTTATTTATCTTATCTTTTCTTCTGTCCATCATTCTACTTACTAAAGATCCAGTGAGTGTATTATCTCACCCTGTGAAGGTATTCTTTGGCATTTTTGGTTGTATCTCATATCTAATTAAACACAGACCCCATAGCCCAATGGATGTGTAGACTGTCTCAACCAATTTAAAAAAATCTTTGACAACAAAACCTACTTGTTCCTTTAACTAGCCTAATATCTAAATTAAAAACAAATCTAAATCATATAGAGAGATCCCTCTCTGAAGATGGAAGGGCTAGATCCCAGCTTTAAAAGCGGTTGGATAAAGTTACCTTTGTGGATTCCTTCTTTGTCAACCTCTTGGAAATTTACATAGTGCTAACACAGGGCACACCCATACTCTGTCCTGAGCCAATCGTGTCAAGTTACACTAAACATGCATTGTTTAGGCTTAGAAAATTACATTGTTCTATACTTAGTCATTTAAGCCATTAATAACATGCAATCATCCATACACGAGAAAGAGACACACATGTGGTTGGGAAACACGAACTTTGCCTGACACCTGTAGATCACAATATACATAATGTTACAATGAGAGACGACCACAAGAGGGGAGCCGCAGCTCCATACAAAGACATATAAAATTTGGCCAAGTCACTTAGAAGACTTTTCCCTCACTTCACTGTCTCATAGGACCCCCCTACCACAACCCGAGTCTGCCTTGCATGTCTGTCGCAAGTCTCCTCTTCGTCGCGTGTACTGCCAACTCGTCCAGCGACTCAACTTCGAGACTCTTCATGTGCTCTCCATCGATATGCCCAACCGAGACACTTAGTTGAATCTATCTTCACTCTTCTCAGCCTGATTTGTTCTTCCTTGACTCATCCCACCTCATGCCTTACTTATATGTGCTCACTCCATCCCGTGGATCGCTACACCATTTGGCATGAGAGTTGGGTCGACTCACCAACTCACTGCATGGGTCCTCCTAAGTCATGATGCAACCACCAACTCACCCATCGATTGGGTCATCGCACCCCAAATCGTCTGCTAGCACCTTGCCTTGGCTTTCCCTATGTCGTGCCATGCATTGCCTTGCCTCTGCGTGCCTTGCCTTGCCTTGTGACCTGCCCTGCCTTGCCTTGCCTTGCCTTGCCTTGCCTTGCCCATGCCATATTAAAAAAGTTAAGTTCTAACCATCTTTGCACCTTATCTGATAGTCGGCTCATCTTCTTTCCTGGTGCTACCTTGCCTTGCCTTTTGCCATTCCCTGCCTTCCCTCCTGGTGCCTTTCCTTGGCTCTTGGTGCCTTGCCCTGGCTTGCCTCCTCGGACCTTGCCTTGCCTTGCCTCTTGGTGTCTTTCCTGGTCTTGCCTTGCCCAGGACATCTTAAAAAAGTTGAGTTGTGACCACCTTCACTCCTTATCCGACGATTGACTTGTCCTCTTGCCTAGCACTACCTTGCATTTCCTTTCCTCATCGTGCGCCTCTCCTTGCATTGCCTTGCCTAGGTCGTCTTAAAAAAGTGTAGTTGTGACCACCTTCACTCCTTATCTGATGATTGGCTCATCTTCTTGCCTAGAACTACCTTGCCTTGCCTTGCCTCCAGGCTCTTTTCATTGTGCCTTGCATCCCGACACCTTGCCTTGCCCAGGCCACCCTAAAAAGGTTAAGTTGTGACTAACTTTACTCCTTATCTGGTGGTTGTCTTGTCTTCTTTCCTGGCACTGACTCGTGTGGCCATTCCCAAATTTTCGTGATGTCTCCTCATGCCGACACACCTTGCCTTGCCTCCTGGAACCTCCCTAAAAAAGTTAAGTTGTGACCAACTTTAATCCTTATCCGGTGGTTGTCTTGTCTTCTTGCCTGACATTGACTCGTGTGTCCATTCCCAAATTTTTGTGAGGTCTCCTCATGCCGACACACCTTGCCTTGCCTCCTGGAACCTTCCCTTGCCTTTCCTCCTCGCACCTTGCCTTGCCTTGCCTCCTTGCACCTTGCCCTTCCTTTCCATGCCTTGCCTCTTGGTGCCTTGCCATGCCTTGCCTCCCTTGCACCTTCCCTTGCCTTGCCTCTTAGCACCTTGCCTCTTGGCACCTTGCCTTCCCTTTCCCTATCTCATGTTTCCTTGCCTTTCCAGGCAGTATTAAAATATCTACCTCGAAACCAAAATTGGTTCTTATCCATCATCCGTCTTGTCCTTTTGCCTAGTTCTCCCTTGTGTTGTGTGGTCATTTTCGTTACGGCTCTTTGTGCGTTTTGTTACAGCTCTTCGTGTGTTTGGGCACCCATCTTGCCAACTGGCCTTGCGTTACGTTTGTGTGCCCCTCTTGCCAACTTTCCTTGCCTTGCCCATGCTCTTCGTGTGTTTGGGCGTCCATCTTGCCAACTCGCCTTGCCTTTCCCTTGGTCACCCAACCTTGGCCATGCCATATTAAAAAATCTACCTCCAAGCCAAAATTGGTTCTTATCCGTCCTCTGCCTCATCTTTTTGCCTAGTGCTCCCTTGTGTGGTTGTTTTCATTACGGCTCTTCGTGTGTTTGGGCGCCCATCTTGCCTACTCGCCTTGCGTTGCATTTCGGCACCCCTCTTGCCAACTCGCCTTACCTTGCCCTTGGTCGCCCAACCTTGGCTATGCCATATTAAAAAATCTACCTCCAAGCCAAAACTGGTACTTATCCATCCTTTGACTCATCTTTTTTCCTAGTGCTCCCTTGTGTGGTCGTTTTTGTTACGGATCTTCATGCGTTTGGGGGCCCATCTTGCCAACTTGCTTTGCGTTGCATTTGGGTGCCCCTCTTGTCGAGTTGCCTTGCCTTGCCCTTGGTCTCCCAACCTTGGACATGTGATATTAAAATATATACCTCGAAGCCAAAATTGGTTCTTATCTGTCATCCAGCTCATATTTTTGCCTAGTGCTCCCTTGTGTGGTCGTTTTCATTACGACTCTTCGTGCGTTTCGTTACCGCTCTTCGTGTGTTTGGGCACCCATCTTGCCAACTGGCTTTGCATTCCATTTGGGTGCTTCTCTTGCCAACTCACCTTGCCTTTCCCGTGTTGTTCATGCATTTCATTACGGCTCTTCGTGTGTTTGGGCACCCATGTTGCGAACTTGCCTTGCGTTGTGTTCGAGTGCCCATGTTGCGAACTCGCCTTGCATTGCGTTCGGGCACCCATGTTGTGAACTCGCCTTGCATTGCATTTGGGCATCCAACCTTGGTGAGGCCGTATTAAAAAATCTACCTCCAAGCCAAAATTGGTTCTTATCCGTCCCCCAGATCGTCTTTTTGCCCAGTGCTCCCTTGTGTGGTCGTTTTCGTTACAGTTGTTCGTGCGTTTCGTTATGGCTCATCGTGTGTTCTGTTACAACTGTTCGTGCATTTCGTTATGCTTCTTCCTGTGTTTGGGCTCCCATCTTGCCAACTGGCCTTGCATTGCATTTGGGTGCCCCTCTTTCCACCTCGTCTTGCCTTGCCCTTGGTCCCCCAACCTTGGCCAAGCTCTTGTTGTGTTTCGTTACGACTCTTCGTGATTTTGGGCGCCCATGTTGCAAACTTTCCTTGCATTGCATTTGGGAGCCCATCTTGCAAACTCGCCTTGCGTTTCATTCGGGACACCCAACCTTGGAGAGGTCGTATTAAAAAATCTACCTCCAAGCCAAAATTGGTTCTTATCCGTCCTTTGGCTCGTCTTTTTTCCTAGTGCTCCCTTTGTGTGGTTATTTTCGTTACGACTCTTCGTGCGTTTTGTTACAGCTCTTCGTGCATTTCGTTACGGTTGTTCATGCATTCCATTATGGCTCTTTGTGCGTTTGGCCACCCATCTTGCCAACTGGCCTTGCATTGCATTCGGGTGCCCCTCTTTCCAACTCACCTTGCCTTTCCCTTGGTCGCCCAACCTTGGCCAAGCTCCTCATGCATTTTGTTATGGCTCTTCGTGCATTTGGGTGCCCATGTTGTGAATTCGCCTTGTGTTGCATTTGGGAGCCCATCTTGCAAAATTTCCTTGCGTTTTATTCGGGTGCTCAACCTTGGTGAGGTCATATTAAAAAATCTACCTCCAAGCCAAAATTGGTTCTTATCTGTCCTCTGGCTCGTCTTTTTTTCTAGTGCTCCCTTTGTGTGGTCGTTTTCGTTATGTCTCTTCATGTGTTTCGTTAAGGCCGTTCGTGTGTTCCATTACATCTCTTTGTGCATTTGGGCGCCCATCTTGCCAACTGGCCTTGCATTGCATTTGGGTGCCCCTCTTACCAACTCGTCTTGCCTTGCGTTGCGTTTGGGCACCCATCTTGCGAAATCGCCTTGCGTTGCATTCGGGTGCCCAACCTTGGTGAGGTTGTATTAAAAACTCTACCTCCAAGCCAAAATTGGTTCTTATCTGTCCTCTGGCTCGTCTTTTTTCCTAGTGCTCCCTTTGTGTGGTCATTTTCGTTACGGCTCTTCGTGCATTTCGTTACAGCCATTCTTGCATTCTGTTACAGCTCTTTGTGCATTAGGGTGCCCATCTCACCAACCAGCCTTGCATTGCATTTGGGTGCCCCTCTTTCCATCTCACCTTTCCTTGCCCTTGGTCTCCCAACCTTGGCCAGGCTATTCATGCATTTCGTTACAGCTCTTCGTGCATTTGGGTGCCCATCTTGCAAAGTCGCCTTGCATTGCATTTGGGTGCCCATCTTGCGAACTCACCTTGTGTTGCGTTCGGGCTACCAACCTTGGTGAGGCCATATCAAAAAATCTACCTCCAAGTCAGAATCGGTTCTTATCCATCCTCCGTCTCGCCTTTTTTCCTAGTGCTCCCTTGTGTGGTCATTTTCATTACGGCTCTTCGTGCAATTCGTTACGGCCATTCGTGCATTTTGTTACAGCTGTTTGGGTGTTTGGGCACCCATCTTTCCAACTGGTCTTGAATTTCATTTGGGTGCCCCTCTTGCCAACTCGCCTTGCCTTGCCCTTGGTTGCCCAACCTTGGCCAGTCTCCTCATGCGTTTTGTTACGGCTCTTCGTGCATTTGGGTGCCCATGTTGAGAAGTTTCCTTGCGTTGCATTGGGACACCCATCTTCTGAACTCACCTTGCATTGCGTTCAGGCCCCCAACCTTGGTGAGGCCGTATTAAAAAATCTACCTCCAAGCCAAAATTGGTTCTTATCCGTCATCCGGCTCGTCTTTTTGCCTAGTGCTCCCTTGTCTAGTCGTTTTCGGTACGGCTCTTCATGCATTTCTTTACGGTCGTTCGTGCATTTCGTTATGGCTCTTCGTGCATTCGGGCGCCCATCTTGCTAACTGGCCTTGCATTGCGGTTGGGTTTCCCTCTTTCCAACTCACCCTACCTTTCCCTTGGTCAGGATCCTCATGTGTTTCGTTACGGCTTTTCATGTGTTTGGGTGCCCATCTTGCGAACTCGCCTTGCCTTGTGTTCAGGCGCCCAACCTTGGTGAGGTCATATTAAAACATCTACCTCCAAGCCAAAATTGGTTCTTATCCGTCATCCGACTCATCTTTTTKCCTAGTGCTCCCTTGTGTGGTCATTTTCGTTGTGGCTCTTCGTCCGTTTCGTTACGGTCATTCGTGCGTTTCGTTACGGCTATACGTGCATTTGGGCGCCCATCTTGCCAATTGGCCTTGCATTGCATTTGGGTACCCCTCTTKCCAACTCGACTTGCCTTGCCCTTGGTCGCCCAACCTTGGCCAGGCTCCTCGTGTGTTTCATTATGTCTCTTCGTGCGTTTGGGCGCCCATGTTGCGAAATCGCCTTGTGTTGCGTTCGGGCGCCCATCTTGCGAACTCGCCTTGCGTTCTGTTTGGGTGCCCAACC
Organism: Picea engelmannii; assembly: GCA_009831015.1. NCBI lineage: Eukaryota > Viridiplantae > Streptophyta > Pinopsida > Pinales > Pinaceae > Picea > Picea engelmannii. The sequence continues at coordinate 20,039 of ML798361.1, read as the reverse complement.
TTGGCGAGGTCATATTAAAAAATCTACCTCCAAGCCAAAATTGGTTCTTATCCATCCTTCGGCTCATATTTTCGCCCAGTGCTCCCTTGTGTGGTCATTTTCGTTACAGCTCTTCGTGCGTTTCGTTACGACCATTCGTGTGTTTCGTTACGGATCTTCGTGCATTTGGGCACCCATATTTCCACTTGGCCTTACATTGCATTTGGGTCCCCCTCTTGCCAACTCACCTTGCCTTTCCCTTGGTCGCCCAAACTTGGCCAGGCTTCTCCTATGTTTCATTACGGCTTTTCATGCGTTTGGGCGCCCATGTTGCGAACTTGCCTTGCGTTGCGTTCGGGGGCCCATCTTGCGAACTCGCCTTGCCTTGTGTTCGGGCACCCAACCTTGGTGAGGCCGTATTAAAAAATCTACCTCCAAGCCAAAATTGGTTCTTATTCGTCCTTCAGCTCGTCTTTTTTCCTAGTGCTCCCTTGTGTGGTGGTTTTCGTTATGGCTCTTCGTGTGTTTCGTTATGGTCGTTCACCCATTTTGTTACGGCTCTTCGTGCGTATGGGCGCTCACCTTGCCAACTGGCCTTGCATTGCGTTTGGGTGCCCCTCTTACCAACTCATCTTGCCTTTCCCTTGGTCGCCAAACCATGGCTAAGCTTCTCGTGCGTTTCGTTACGGCTCTTCATGCGTATGGGCGCCCATGTTACGAACTCGCCTTGCGTTGCGTTCGAGCACCCAACCTTGGTGAGGCCGTATTAAAAAATCTACCTCCAAGCCAAAATTGGTTCTTATCCGTCCTTCGGCTCGTCTTTTAGCCTAGTGCTCCCTTGTGTGGTCATTTTCATTACGGATCATTTTTTCGTTTGGGCGCCCATCTTGCGAACTCGCCTTGCATTGCGTTTGGTGCTCATCTTGTGAACTCGCATTGCGTTGCGTTCAGGCACCCAACCCTGGTGAGGTTGTATTAAAAAATCTACCTCCAAGCCAAAATTGTTTCTTATCCGTCCCAGCTCATCTTTTAGCCTAGTGCTCCCTTGTGTGGTCATTTTTGTTATGGATCATTTTTTCGTTTGGGCGCCCATCTTGCGAACTCACCTTGTGTTGCGTTTGGGTGTCCATCTTGCGTACTAGCAGCCTTGCTTTGCATTCAGGCGCCCACCTTGCCAAATTGCATTGCGTTGCATTTGGGTGACAATATTGCAAACTCGCCTTATGTTGCGTTGGGGCGCCCATCTTGCCAACTCGGCTCTCATTCCATTTTGGCACCCATCTTGCCAGCTCGCCTCTCACCGCGTTTGGGCGCCCTGCCTCGTTTTCGCAACGAATCCCCTTGTGGGTGCCTATCTTTCCAAGTCGCCTTGCCTTTGCACACCCAACTTGTCAAATCACCTTTCCTTTGCGCGCCCACCTTGCCAACTCGCCCTTTCTTGCCTTGTGGAAACCCCAATTTTTTCCCACATGAGTCATGTCGTTGGCTCTTCGATTTTGTTGGTCGAGCGCCCATCTTGCGAGCTCGCCTTGCGTTTCATTCGAGCACCCAACCTTGGTGAGGTCATATTAAAAAGCCTACTACCAAGCCAAAATTTGTTCTTATCCATCCTCCGGCTCGTCTTTTAGCCTAGTGCTCCCTTGTGTAGTCATTTTCATTGCAGATCGGTTTTTTGTTTGGGCGCCCATCTTGCGAACTCGCCTTCTATTGCGTTTGGGCGACCACCTTGAAAACTCACCTTGCATTTTGTTCAGGCACCCAACCTTGGTGGGGCCGTATTAAAAAGTCTACCTCCAAGCCAAATTTGGTTCTTATCCATCCTCCGACTCATCTTTTAGCCTAGTGCTCCCTTGTGTGGTCGTTCGTGTTATAGATGATTTTTTCATTTGGGCACGCCCATCTTGCGAGCTCATCTTGTGTTTCGTTTGGGTGCTCATCTTGCCAACTTGCCTTGGTTTTGGGTGCCCCTTTCACCAACTCACCTTGCGTTCCCTCTGGAAACCCTGAGTTTTTTCCCCACCGCACCTTTGTCACTGGCTCCTTCAGTTTTGTTGGTTGGGCGCTCCTCTTGCCAACTCACCTTGGTTTTGGGTGCCCCCTTCGCCAACTCGCCTTGCGTTCCCTCTGTAAACCCCAATTTTTTTCCCCACCGCACCTCTGTTGCTGGCTCCTTCGGTTTTGTTGGTTTGGTGGTCCTCTTTCCAACTCGCCTTGGTTTTGGGCACCCCCTTCGCCAACTCGCCTTGTGTTCCCTCTGTAAACCCCAAGTTTTTTCCCCACCGCACCTCTGTCGCTGGCTCCTTCGGTTTTGTTGGTTGGGCGCTCCTCTTGCCAAATCTCCTTGGTTTTGGGCACCCCTTTCGCAAACTCGCCTTGCGTTCCCACTGGAAACCCCAAGGTTTTTCCCCACTGAACCTCTATTGCCGCCCCCTTCGGTTTTTTTTTGGTTGGGCACTCCTCTTGCCAACTCGCCTTGGTTTTGGGTGCCCCCTTCACCAACTCGCCTTGCGTTCCCTCTGGAAACCCCAATTTTTTTCCCCACCGCACCTCTGTCGCCGCCCCCTTTGGTTTTTTCTAGTTGGGCACTCCTCTTTCCAACTCACCTTTGTTTTGGGCGCTCCTTTCGCAAACTCGCCTTGCGTTGCCTCTGGAAACCCCAAGTTTTCTCCCCACTGCACCTTTGTCGCTGGCTCCTTTGGTTTTGTTGGTTGGGTGCTCCTCTTGCTAACTCACCTTCGTTTTGGGCACCCCTTTCACCAACTCGCCTTGCGTTCCCTCTGGAAACCCCAAGTTTTTTCCCCACCGCACCTTTGTCGTTGGCTCCTTTAGTTTTGTTGGTTGGGTGCTCCTCTTGCCAACTCGCCTTCGTTTTGGGTGCCCCTTTCGCCAACTCGCCTTGCGTTCCCTTTGGAAACCCCAAGTTTTTTCCCCACCGCACCTCTGTCGTTGGCTCCTTTGGTTTTGGTTGTTGGGCGCTCTTCTTGCCAACGCGTCTTGGTTTTGGGTGCCCCTTTCGCCAACTCGCCTTGCGTTCCCTCTGGAAACCCCAAGTTCTTTCCCCTCCGCACCTCTGTCACCGCCCCCTTCGGTTTTTTTTGGTTGGGCGCTCCTCTTTCCAAGTTGCCTTTGTTTTGTGTACCCCCTTCGCAAACTCACCTTGCGTAGCCTCTGGAAACCCCAAGTTTTTTCCCCACTGGACCTTTATCGTTGGCTCCTTCGATTTTGTTGGTTGGGCGCTCCTCTTGCCAACTCGCCTTGGTTTTGGGCACCCCTTTTTCCAACTCGCCTAGCGTTCCTCTGGAAACCCCAAGTTTTTTCCCCACTGAACCTCTATGGCTGGCTCCTTTGGTTTTGTTGGTTGGGCTCTCCTCTTGCCAACTCGCCTTGGTTTTGGGTGCCCCTTTCGCCAACTCGCCTCACATTCCCTCTACAAACCCCAGGTTTCTTCTCCACCGCACCTCTGTTGCCGACTCATTCGGTTTTGTTGGTTGGGTGCTCCTCTTGCCAACTCGCCTTGGTTTTGGGCACCCCTTTCGCCAAATTCCCTTGTGTTCCCTCCAAAACCCCCAAGTTTTATCCCCACCGCACCTTTGTCACTGGCTCATTCGGTTTTGTTGGTTGGGCGCTCCTCCTGCCAACTCACCTTGGTTTTGGGCACCCCTTTCACCAACTCGCCTTTCATTTCCTCCGGAAACCCCAAGTTTTTTCCCCAGCTCACCTCTGTCGCCACCCCTTTCGATTTATTTTGGTTGGGGGTGCTCCTCTTGCCGACTCGCCTCGGTTTTGGGCACTCCTTTCGCAAACTCACCTTCGGTTGCCTCTGGAAACCCCAATATTTTTCTCCACCACACCTCTGTCACTGGCTCTTTTGGTTTTGTTGGTTGGGTGCTCCTCTTGCCAACTCGCCTTAGTTTTGGGTGCCCCTTTCGCCAACTCGCCTGGCGTTCCCTCTAGAAACCCTAAATTTTTTCCCCACTGCACCTCTATTGTTGGCTCCTTCGGTTTTGTTGGTTGGGATCTCCTCTTGCCAACTCGCCTTGGTTTTGGGTGCCCCTTTCGCCAACTCACCTTGCGTTCCCTCTGGAAACCCCAAGTTTTTTCCCCACCGCACCTCTGTCGCCGCCCCCTTCGGTTTTTTTTGGTTGGGTGCTCCTCTTGCCAACTCGCCTTTGTTTTGGGCACCCCTTGCACAAACTCACCTTGCGTTGCCTCTGGAAACCCCAAGTTTTTTCCCCACCACACCTCTGTTGTTGGCTCTTTTGGTTTTGTTGGTTGGGCGCTCCTCTTGCCAACTCACCTTGGTTTTGGGTTCCCCTTTCGCCCACTCGCCCGACATTCCCTCTGGAAACCCCAAGTTTTTTCTCCACCGCACCTCTGTTGCTGGCTCCTTCGGTTTTGTTGGTTGGTAGCTCCTCTTGCCAACTTGCCTTGGTTTTGGGTGCCCCTTTCGCCAACTCACCTTGTGTTCCCTCTGGAAACCCCAAGTTTTTTCCCCATCTCACCTCTGTCGCTGCCCCCTTCGATTTTTTTTTGGTTGGGTGCTCCTCTTGCCAACTCGGCTTATCTTTAGGCATCCTTGTTTCCAACTTTCCTTGCATTTCCTTTGGAAACCCCAATTTTGCCTTACGCATTCGGGAAACCCCAAGTTTTTCTCCCACCACACCTGTGTCTCTGGCTCTTCGATTTTCTTGGTTGGGTGCCCATCTTGCGACCTTGTGTTGCCTCTGCGTGCTCTAACCTATTTTCATTACGATTTCTCAGGTGGGCGCCCCTCTTGCAAACTCGCCTGGCATTGCCTTTGGGGAACCCCGAGTTTTTCCCCACATGAGTTGTGTCCCCGACTCTTCGGTTTTCTTTTGTTGGATTTGACATTTCATGCGAGGGGTGATGTGAGTGATAAAATGGAGTTTCCTACCAGGTCCACTCAAATATTGGCCTAGGGCCATTTGCAGGGTTGGTCGGTTTTCGACTTGTTATCACACGTTGCTCGGTAGCACATGAGTGGTAAGCGGTAGTGAAGCTCATCTTGGGAGGCACTTTGAAAAAGAACTCTTCTCCACTCATCCTAGAGTTTGGGTGATCATTGTGGCTTCCTTGCAAGACCTTGCATTTGGAAAATTATTGGTAACATGCGAGTTGGGTTGTTGGATCTTTGGTTTTGTTGGATTTCAGCATTTCGTGTGAGGGGTGATGTGATAAAAAGGAGCAGTGATGTGATGGTGGAGGTTTTCCATTCGTGCAAAATGTGGTGCGGGAAATGAGCTGGTTGTTGGGTCTGCCTGAAGATTGGCCATGGGTCATTTGTAGGGTGGTCGACATCCAGTTTTTTTCTGTCTCTTCTCGGTAACACATGACCGGTAATGTTGGCAATGCTCATTGTGGGAGGCACTTGTAAGAAAAACCCCTTTCCATTCTATGTATGTGGAGTTTGAGGGATTGTTGTGGCTCTCTGAGAGGGCTTTTCCTTTTCATTGATTGGCACTCTAGGGTGACAATTTGTTGTGGTGCTTGTACTCTTTCCATGTTGGCATTATTGAAGGAGATGCATACATTCAAGAGCGTGCAACGGGAAAGATTTTTGGTTTGGGAACATTTTCCCTCCTGAAGTCTTTTTCTATGCTCACTTTTTTGTCGGGCAGCATGAGGAATGCCTCCTTTTGGGGATAACTTATGGGTGTGCATTCCTTCAACGTGCGTGTCCCCTTTGGCTGTGTTATATTTGAGGTTTATTATTAATGTGGCCTGCTTTTATGCGGAGCTGTTGGTTTTTCCCTTGCATCTCGTATGGAAAAAGGGGATGGAGGTTTCAGGGATGTTTCCACCTTGTTTGGGCCATGCAATGTCTATGCATTAAGGTTTGCCGCAGGGGCTATTTAGGTGGGCAGCACCACATTGTTGCTTGTTGAGGACTAGTGCTATGGATCCCGAGGACACCTCAATGTGTAGTTTGGAAGGTTGGAGGGTTTCACTGTTCCCTCCCTCTTCCTCTCTGTTTTGGTTGTTTACACCCTTTCCAAGAGCGTTTGTTGGTGATCCTGCTATGTGCGAGTGAAAGTGGAGGAGGGGAGCTTGGGGATGCTCTCAACTTCTTTTGTCTATGGGTTAAGGTGGCCGTAGGGGCCATTTCGGTGGGCAGCACCACATTGACACTGTTATTGGACTAGTGCCATGGATCCCGACGACACCTTGATGCGTTGTTCAGAAGGTTGGAGGGTTCACTGTCCCCTCCTCTTCTTTTTGTTGCAGTTGTTTCGAGCCCATGTTGGGAGTGCCCTTTGTTCTTGACTGATCACAATTCGTGGACCGAAAATTGAGAAAGTGGGAGGGAGTGCGGTTGGGGATGTTCTCAGCTTCTTTTGTCTATGGGTTAAGGTGTCCACAGGGGCCATTTCGGCTGGCAACACCACACTGACACTGGTATTGGACTGGTGCCATGGATCCTGAGGACACCTTGATGCGTTGTTTGGAATCTTGGAGGGCTCACTGTCCCCTCTTCTTCTTTCTGTTGCAGTTGTTTTGAGCCCATGTCAGGAGTGCTCGTTGTTCTCGGTTGAACCCACTTCGTGGATCGAAAGTTGAGAAAGGAGGAGGAGGAGGGAGCAGGGTTGGGGGACATTCTCACCTTCTTTTGTCTATGGGTTAAGGTGGCTGCAGGGGCTGTTTCGGCAGGCAACACCACATTGACGCTGGTATTGGACTAGTGTCATGGATCCCGAGGAAACCTTGATGCATTTTTTGGAAGGTTGGAGGGTTCACTGTCCCCTCTTCTTCTTTTTGTTGCGGTTGTTTCAAGCCCACGTCAGGAGCGCCCTTTGTTCTTGACTGATCACACTTCATGGACCGAAGATTGAGATAGGAGGAGGGAGTGCGGTTGGGGATGTTCTCAGCTTCTTTTGTCTACGGGTTAAGGTGGTCGCAGGGGCCATTTCGGTGGGCAGCACCACATTGACGCTGGTATTGGATTAGTGTTGTGGATCCCAAGGACACCTTGATGCATTGTTTGGAATCCTGGAGGGCTCGCTGTCCCATCTTGTTCTTTCTGTTGTGGTTGTTTCGAGCACTCTTTGTTCTTTGTTGAACTTGCTTCATGGACTAAAAGTTGAGAAAGGAGGAGGAGTGGAGCTCATGGACATTCTCACTTTATTTTGTCTACGGGTTAAGGTGGCCACAGGGACCGTTTCGAAGGGTAGCACCACATTGATGCCAGTATTGGACTAGTGTCGTGGATCCCAAAGACACCTTGATGCGTTGTTTGGAAGGTTGGAGCCTTTTGTTGTTTCCCTTTTCTTCTCTTTGATTTAGTTATTTTGAGGCTTCATGAGGGAATATCCATTCTAACCTTGTCTTTTTTGTGCACATCCTCCTATTGCTCGTTCCCTTGAAGGCAAGGTATAAAAGCTAACACGGTTTTTATTTTTTTGTTGAAATCTCCCTGAATCGATGGCTGTTCAGAGTATGCTCTTTATGGAGAGTCTTTGGATGCCTTTTGAAGTGCTAGGGTGTTACCTAGTTGATCCATCCAATAGTCATATTCTTTTCTCAAAGATTAAGCCATGCATGTCTAAGTATGAACTAATTCAGACTGTGAAATTGTGGATGGCTCATTAAATCAGTTATAGTTTCTTTGATGGTACCCTACTACTCCGATAACTATAGTAATTCTAGAGATAATACATGCAGCAAGTCCCGACTCTTTGGAAGGGATGGATTTATTAGATAAAAGGTCGGTGCGGGCTAGCCCGCTTCTCCGGTGAATCATGATAACTCGACGGATCGCACAGCCATTGTGTTGGCGATGCTTCATTCAAATTTCTGCCCTATCAACTTTCGATGGTAGGATAGAGGCCTACCATGGTGGTGATGAGTGACGGAGAATTAGGATTCGATTCTGGAGAGGGAGACTGAGAAACAACTACCACATCCAAGGAAGGCAGCAGGTGCACAAATTACCCAATCCTAACATGGGGAGGTAGTGACAATAAATAATAATACTGGGCTCATCGAGTCTGGTAATTGGAATGAGTACAATCTAAATCCCTTAATGAGGATCCATTGGAGGGCAAGTTTGGTTCCAGCAGCCGCGGTAATTCCAGCTCCAATAGCATATAATTAAGTTGTTGCAGTTAAAAAGCTCGTAGTTGGATCTTGGGTCATAAAGGTCGGTCCTCCTACTCAGTGTGCACCTGCCCTTCCGTCCCTTTTGCCGGTGGCGTGCTCCTGGCCTTAAATGGCTGGGTCACGGTTCCGGCGTTGTTACTTTGAAAAAATTAGAGTGCTCAAAGTAAGCTTATGCTCTGAATACATTAGCATGTAATAACGCGATAGGAGTCTGGTCCTATTATGTTGGCCTTCGGGACTGGAGTAATTATTAATAGGGACTGTCGGGGGCATTCGTATTTCATTGTCAGAGGTGAAATTCTTGGATTTATGAAAGATGAACCACTGTGAAATCATTTTCCAAGGATGTTTTCATTAATCAAGAATGAAAGTTGGGGGCTTGAAGACGATCAGATACCATCCTAGTCTCAACCATAAACGATGTCGACCAGGGATCGACGGATGTTTCTCTAAGGACTCCACCAACACCTTCTGAGAAATCAGAGTGTTTGGGTTCTGGGGGGAGTATGGTCTCAAGGCTGAAACTTAAAGGAATTGACGGAAGGGAACCACCAGGAGTGGATCCTGCGGCTTAATTTGACTCAACACGGGAAAACTTACCAGGTCCAGACATAGTAAGGATTGATAGATTGAGATCTCTTTCTTGATTCTATGGGTGGTGGTGCATGGTCGTTCTTAGTTGGTGGAGTGATTTGTCTGGTTAATTACGATAACGAATGAGACCTCATCCTGCTAACTAGCTATGCGGAGGTTCCCCTTCGTGGCCAGCTTTATAGAGGGACTATGGCCATTTAGGCCATGGAAGTTTGAGGCAATAATAGGTCTGTGATGCCCTTATATGTTCTGGGATGCACGCGTGCTACACTGATGCAGTCAATGAGTTTTTCTCCCTGGTTCGAGACGATCGACAAATATTCTCAAATTGCATCGTGATGGGGATAGACCATTGCAATTATTGGTCTTCAACGAGGAATTCCTAGTAAGCACATGTCATCAGCTCATGTTAACTATGTCCCTACCCTTTGTACACACCGCCTGTCACTCCTACTGATTGAATGATCCGGTGAAGTGTTTGGATCGTGTCAACGAGGGTGGTTCGTTGTCGATGATTTTGTGAGAAGTTCACTGAACCTTATCATTTAGAGGAAGGAGAAGTCGTAACAAGGTTACCATAGGTGAACTCACGGTAGGATCATTGTCAGTAGGGACCGATGAATCTTTGCTTGTGATGGGTTGTTGCATACCTCTTTCTCGGTCTATGTTTGGATGAGGTAGTGTGTAAACACTTTTGGAGGGTTGATCGTGGCATTTCTAGCTCAGTTTTTTCTCTTTGCGAGCTTCGGTTGTTGTCATTGGACTCCTTCCATGCTCCAAATTTGTTGATGGGTGTTCATTGATAATTGCTAGGGGGGAGGGCGCTTATCGTTTTGTGTTGTGCATCCCCTCTCTGATGGAGAGTGCGGGCGAGGCTTTGGTTCCATGACGGGAAAAATGTTGCAGGGATCCCTTGCTATGTCATGGGAGCTTTGCCTTGCCATTATTTGTCACAGAGTGGATGCCCGGTGCGGTGCGAGAAGTCCCTTCCTTTGTTTGAGTCTTTGTTTTCTTCTTCCTCGCCTAGGCGAGATTTTCCATTGGTCATTGGCTCGAGGTAAGTGTGGCATGTGCCTTGTACGTCTCTCATTCTATGAGGGGTAATATTCAATGGGATGGATGAAAAGAAGCTCAACCCGTTGGGCTGGCCACCCTAGTCCCTTAGGATTGTTCCCTCTGACCCCCTGGTGGAAGTTGGACGTTCGGGTTAGAGAGACCCTTCTTTGTAGGTACCAACTCCATCGGCGTTGCACGTTGTGGCGAGTTTCCTTCGGTGGGACTGCCTTGTTAAACCTGGAGCTCAATTTGATGTGGATCGAGTTTTGGAAAGACATTTCACTCTCTGTTTCGGAGTGCTTCATTGTAGTTGCGACCCTCGGTTCATCTAGTATTGATTTTTGACAAGCGACTTCTCCACCTCGATGTCCGAATGTTGTTTCTTGCACCCATCGCTCAGGGTCCATTGGTCGCTGGACATGGTTTTTTCATGGGCAGAGAGGCAGTGGGTTCCCTTCCAGTGGGTGTGCTTATGGGTAAGAGAACTTAGATCCTCTTTCCTTGCGAGTGTCGGTCGATTTTGGGTAAGTAAGAGAACTCGCATCCTCTTTCCTTGCAAGTGCTTTGATGTCCCTTTTTTGCGGTCCTTGGTTTGTTCGGCGATAATTTTTGGGAAGTGGCTTCTCCTTGCCCGTGCTTGAATGATTTTTCTATCCATCATCATCATGGGAATGTTGTTGGGCCATGGGATGTCATTTGTACTGGGGGCAAGGGCGGGTGGGCTCTCTCTCTATTTGAATATAACTTGTGGTCATTTTTCTTTTTCTCTGCTGAAAGGGGAAATTATCGGGAATCAATATTGTGGAGGGATGAAAGCAGTGTGCTGTTGGGACTGGCCACCCTAGTCCCCCCCTGACCGTCATTCCCTAAAATTTCCCCTTGCAGTTGAGTCTTGGGAAATATTGCTCTGTTTTCTTGACCCTCTTGTGGAATGGGTAGTGAATTTGTGTCTTTTGGCCCTCTGTTCGGACAACTTGTTCTTGTTTTTCCTTTTCTCCATCAGAAGGGGGAATTGTGGGGAATTGGTGTTTTGGAGGGGGGATGAAAGCAGCACATTGTTGGACTGGCCACCCTAGTCCCCCCTTGATCGTCATTCCCTTCAAGTCCCCCTCTCAATTTGAGGTCGTGGAAAGCTTGCTCTATTTGTTCAGCCTCCTGTGTACGGCAAGGGAGTGCATTTGTCTTGTGGGGTGGGAGGGTTGTTGTCGTTTGCGGTGCTGTGTACATCATTGGATTTTCCATTGGTCGCATGGATGCCTTGTCTAGCAAAGTGGGGGTTCATCGTTAAGTAAGAGTAAATGACTCTCGACAATGGATATCTCAGCTCTTGTCACGATGAAGAACGTAGCGAAATGCGATACTTAGTGTGAATTGCAGAATCCCATGAATCATCGAGTTTTTGAACGTAATTTGCGCCAGAGGCCTCAGTCGAGGCCACGTTTATCTGGGCGTTGCATCCTACACACATGCGCTCCCTACAAGGCATTGGGGAGGAGAGAAGATGGTCATATGTTCCCAACGTGGTTCGGCTGGCCGAAATGCATGCCATGTTCTGTGTTTTGTGTCGGCGAGTGGTGATATTGTCCCCTTGTTTGGGCGAGTCGGCGTTGGTTGATGCAGGGTGTGTGCAACATTTCGGGAACTTCCTTTGCCCATTGACTTTCCATCTTGGTGGAGGTCTTTGTCTCCAACATACGACCCCAGCTCAGGTGAGAACACCCGTTGAGTTTAAGCATATAATTAAGTGGAGGAAAAGAAACTTACAAGGATTCCCCTAGTAACGACGAGCGAACCAGGAAGAGCCCAACATGAAAATTGGGTGGCAGTGTCGCCTGAATTGTAGTCTGTAGAAGCATACTTAGTGGTGGACCGGGCCCAAGTCCCCTGGAAGGGGGTGCCTGAGAGGGTGATAGCCCCGTCGGGTCGGGACCCTTCTGCACCACGAGGCATTGTCAGCGAGTCGGGTTGTTTGGGAATGCAACCCTAATCAGGTGGTAAATTTCATCCAAGGCTAAATATAGGCGAGAGACTGATAGCGAACAAGTACCGTGAGGGAAAGATGAAAAGGACTTTGAAAAGAGAGTTAAAGAGTGCTTGAAATTACTGGGAGGGAAGCGGATGGAGGCCTATGATGCATCTCGGTCGGATGCAGAATGGCTCAAGCTGGTCCGCCGCTCGACTCAAGGTGAAAACCAGCACAAGTCGTTGCATCGACACAAGCGCAGGTGGAGTACTGCCTGTTGGTTTGTCGTTGTGGTAGTTGAGGAATGAAGCGTGCGCCCTTGGGGCGGGCCACTGTGCACCTGCGCGCTTGTGGTGTTGGTTGGCGGGATTTCCATTTGACCTGTCTTGAAACACGGACCAAGGAGTCTAACATGTGTGCGAGTCGGTGGGTTTGTAAACCTGCGAGGCATAAGGAAGCTGACGGGTGAGAACCCCTCTCCATGGGGTGCATTGTCGACCGACCTTGAGCTTGTGCGAAGGGTTTGAGTGTGAGCACACCTGTTGGGACCCGAAAGATGGTGAACTATGCCTGAGTAGGGCGAAGCCAGAGGAAACTCTGGTGGAGGCCCATAGCAATACTGACATGCAAATCATTCATATCACTTGGGTATAGGGGCGAAAGACTAATTGAACCATCTAGTAGCTGGTTTCCTCTGAATTTTCCCTCAGGATAGCTGGAGCTCACGTGTGAGTTTTATCGGGTAAAGAAAATGATTAGAGGCATCGGGGGCGTAACGCCCTCGACCTATCCTCAAACTTTAAATAGGTAAGACGGTGCGGCTGCTCCATTGAGCCATGCCACGAAATCGAGAGCTCCAAGTGGACCATTTTTGGTAAGCAGAACTGGCGATGCGGGATGAACCGAAAGTCAAGTTACAGTGCCAAACTGCGTGCTAACCCAGATCCCACAAAGGGTGTTGTTTGATTAAGACAGCAGGACGGTGGTCATGGAAGTCGAAATCTGCTAAGGAGTGTGTAACAATTCACTTGCCAAATCAACTAGCCCCGAAACTGGATGGCGCTGAAGCGCGCGACCTATACTTGACCGTCGGAGCAATTGCCAGGCTTTGATGAGTAGGAGGACTCGGGGGTCATTGAGAAACCTTGGGCGTGAGCCTGGGTGGACCAGTCCCTAGTGCAAATCTTGGTGGTAGTAGAAAATATTCAAATGAGAACTTTGAAGACTGAAGTGGGGAAAGGTTCCATGTGAACAACACTTGGACATGGGTTAGTCGATCCTAAGAGATGGGGAAGCCCTGTATCAAGGGTGTACTCTGCATGAACATCGAAAGGGAATCGGGTTAATATTCCTGAACCGAGACATGGCGACGGACGATAACGTTAGGAAATCCAGATACGTCGTCGAGGGCCCCGAGAAGAGTTATCTTTTCTTTTTAACAGCTTGCCCACCCTGAAATCGGCTCAACCAGAGATAGGGTCCAGCAGCTGGAAGAGAATCACACGTCTTACGGTGTCTGATGCACCCTCGATGACCCTTGAAAATATGGAGGACCGAGTACCGTCCATGCCCGGTCATACTCATAACCGCATCATGTCTCCAAGGTGAACAACCTCTGGTCAATAGAACAATGTAGGTAAGGGAAATTGGAAAAATGGATCCGTAACTTCGGGAAAAGGATTATCTCTAAGGGATGGGCCTAGGGGTCTGTGTCCTCAACCCATGGGTTTTCAACAGTCTACCCGAGCTGTTATCGTGGTGAGGGCGGGCAGTCGTGTGACGATTGGACTACGGACATAGAATGTACTCTCGCAGGGGCTTTTCCCTAGGCGGTGAACAGTCGACTTAGAACTGGTATGGACAAGGGGAATCCGACTGTTTAATTAAAACAAAGCATTGCAGTGGTCCCTGCGGATGCTAACACAATGTGATTTCTTCCCAGTGCTCTGAATGTCAAAGTGAAGAAATTCAATGAAGCGCGGGTAAACAGTGGGAGTAACTATGACTCTCTTAAGGTAGCCAAATGCCTTGTCATCTAATTAGTGACGTGCATGAATGGATTAACGAGATTCTCACTATCCCTATCTACTATCTAGAGAAACCACAGCCAAGGGAATGGGCTTGGTGGAATCAGTGGAGAAAGAAGACCCTGTTGAGCTTGACTCTAGTCCGACTTTGTGAAATGACTTGAGAGGTGTAGAATACATGGGAGCCATTTTCGGTGCAAGTGAAATACCACTACTTTTAACGTTATTTTACTTATTCCGTGGGGTGGAGATGGGGCATTGCCCCTATTTTTTTCCTTAAGACACATTTTGACGGGTCAATCTAGGTGGAAGACATTATTAGGTGGGGAGTTTGGCTGGGGCAGCACATCTGTTAAAAGATAATGCAGGTGTCCTAAGATGAGCTCAACGAGAACATAAATCTCATGTGGAACAAAAGGGTAAAATCTCATTTGATTTTGATTTTCAGTACGAATACAAACCGTGAAAGCGTGGCCTATCGATCCTTTAGACTTTCGAAATTTGAAGCTAGAGGTGTCAGAAAAGTTACCACAGGGATAACTGGCTTGTGGCAACCAACCGTTCATAGCGATGTTGCTTTTTGATCCTTCGATGTCGTCTCTTCCTATCATTGTGAAGAAGAATTCACCAAGTGTTGGATTGTTCACCCACCAATAGGGAATGTGAGATGGGTTTAGACCGTCGTGAGACACGTTAGTTTTACCCTACTGATGAACCGTGCTGCAATAGTAATTCAACTTAGTATGAGAGGAACCATTGATTCACACAATTGGTCATCGCGTTTGGTTGAAAATCCAGTGGCGCAAAGCTACCATGTGTCGGATTATGACTGAATCCCTCTAAGTCAGGATATATGCTAGAAGCGATGCTTGTCACTCCTCGACTGTATCTTGACCCGCAGTAGGGGTGTCGCTTCAGCACCCCCAGTGGCTCGTGTCACTTGTGAACCTCGACCGGGAAGCATCTCGGTCGGGGTAGCTTTGAAGTTCAATTTCAAAAGGTCATTGAGAAGAATCCTTTGCAGACAACTTAAATACAGGATGGGGTATTGTAAGTGGCACAGTGGCCTTATTGCCATGATCCACTGAGATTTAGCCCTTCGTCGCCTCGATTCAAAGCCTATGCTCATACCATCCTAAATCTCGACACCTCTCGTTTCGCATATGAAAGGTTTTGTGCATGTGTGGGGAATTCGGGGTTTCCGAGTATCGACCGTAGGAGAAACTGGCCCAAGTGCGGGGAATTCAAGGTTTCCGAGTCTCGACCGTGGGAGAAACCACCCAAGTGCGGGGAATTCAGGGTTTATGAGTCTCGACCATGGGAGAAACCGACCCAAGAGTGGGGAATTCAGGGTTTCCAAGTCTCGAACGCGGGAGAAACCACCCAAGTGCAGGGAATTCAGGGTTTCCAAGTCTCGACTGTGGGAGAAACTGCCCAAGTGCGGGCAATTCGGGGTTTTCGAGTCTTGACCATGGGAGAAACTGCCCAAGTGCGGGGGATTCGGGGTTTTCGAGTCTCAAATACGGGAGAAACCACCCAAGTGTAGGGGATTCAGGGTTTCTGAGTCCCGATCGCGGTAAAAACAGCCCAAGTGGGGGGGATTCGGGGTTTCCAAGTCTCGAGCATGGGAGAAACCACCGAAGTGCAAGGAATTCGGGGTTTCTGAGTCTCAACAGCGGGAGAAACCAGCCCAAGTGCGGGGAATTTAGGGTTTCTGAGTCTCGACCATGGGAGAAACCGGCCTAAGTGTGGGGAATTCAGGATTTTCGAGTCTTGACCGTGGGAGAAACTGCCCAACTACGCGGAATTCAGGGTTTTCGAGTCTCGACCGCGGGAGAAACCGCCCAAGTGCGGGCAATTCGAGGTTTTCGAGTCTCGACCACGGGAGAAACTTCCCAAGTGTGGGGGATTCGGGGTTTTCGAGTCTCAATCACGGGAAAAACCACCAAAGTGGGGGGGATTCGGGGTTTTCGAGTCTCGATCATGGGAGAAACCGGCCCAAGTGCGGGAAATTTGGGGTTTCCAAGTCTCGATCGCGGGAGAAATCACCCAAGTGCGGGGAATTCGGGGTTTTCGAGTCTCGACTGCAGGAGAAACCGCCCAAGTGCGGGGGATTCGGGGTTTTCAAGTCTCGACCATGGGAAAAATCACCCAAGTGTGGGGGATTTGGGGTTTTCGAGTCTCGACTGTGGGAGAAACCGCCCAAGTGCGGGGAATTAGAGATTTCTGAGTCTCGACCGTGGGAGAAACCGCCCAAGTGCAGGGAATTCAGGGTTTGCATTCG
>ML798360.1:283254-296480 GCA_009831015.1 Picea engelmannii | reverse complement strand
CTTATAAGATGATCAGACCAGTATAAGAAGGCGATACTAGAAAAACTAGATGAGGAACTTGATGAGTGTCTCATGGATAATGATGCATTGGAGATGATGCCAACAAAGGAGTCTTATGTTTTTTAAGCTAATAATTGGTATGTGTATGCAGATTATGAGAAATATGAAGATAGACAATCATTTACAACTATCATGAAGATGAATGAAAACCTTAAAGTTAAATATGATGATGAATATCTCTCAAATGAAGACAGTTTTCAACTTTCGCAGTAGAAAATTTTCATAGATGTATTACTTAATGGATAAGAAAATCAATTTGAAGATCTATTGGACGAAGAAGAGGAGAATACACTTGCAGTACACATCAGAAATAAAGACTTGAAGACTATTGGAGAGGACACGAGAGATATTGATGATTTTGTAGTGGAGACTCCAGAGTCTCATGGTTTTAAAACTGACTATTGGTGTTTGTTTGCAGGCATTAAAGAAAGTGAAGGAAGACAAAAACAAAGATATGTCATGAAGAAGAAAGAGGCAACATTGTCTCATGGGGGTGATCAAGATCAAGATCATTTTCAATCAAGTTGTGCAGCGATGTAAGTGCAGTTGCAAGAACTTGTTGTTGCAGTGAACATGGAAAAGTTGGATCATAAAGACAACCTTGAAAATAAGGAGATTTAAGGACAAAATTCAAATACAATGCTGACAAATTATGATGAAGAGATAAGGTTGTTGTAAGAATGGCTAGAGAACCCTAAAGGAGAAGAAGACTACATGACAGTTGCAGACACAAAATACTCAAGCATTCTTAGTTGCAACATGATGAAAGAAGAATGTGAAAGTCAAGACATAGAGTTGTCTTGTGAAGATGGGATTCTGCTACATACACAATAGAATTATGTAGATCGAAGGATTGTATTAAAAGACATTGACGAGAATGAAGGTAACCAAGATATTGCCAAAGAGAACTCAGAAGTTCAAGGGATAACTCATGTACTAGAGGAATCAACAAACTACCTAAACACTGAAGATAGATGTAGAGTATCAACATTCATTTCCTTGACTGATAAAGAAGAATTAGAAAGGCAAGTTGTTTGTTGTAAAGTGTTTATGTCTTGTGCAAATGTTTAAAGCATTCATTCTTTCATGAATAAGAAAGGATATTGGAGAAGACATCTAGGTGTCTCAAACATTTATGGACAAGTGAAAGATAGAATATATACCCTAAGAGAAGCTACAGACTTTGGATAATATTCCCATGCACCTAAGGTTATCAAGGACAACAAAGAGAATGTTGTAGAAACAAGATAGATGAAAGAGATGGATGAATGAATAGCAACTAGAGCCATACACATTATTCTTTTAGAGGTGCAGAAACAAGTTCGAAGCAGTACCATGTGCCAACAAAGTGAAGAGATGGGAGTTTAAATAGATGCTTTATGGAAGGTGATGATGAAGAAGTCTGGATGGGGACACCATGACATGTGGAAGTGCCCTACATTTCCTGACCTGTGGTATCAGAGCTTAGGTTTTCCCTGACAAGTGAGTGTTCAGAGTGGTGCTCTGCTTTAGCGAGTATATTAGATCTTGATTTTCTAATCTTGAATCTAAGAACTAAACCCTAGGTACAGTAAGAGTCGTAAGTCATAAATTGTGTTAAATATCGTGGTAAAGAATGGCAAGTAGTTCCAGAATAGAGATCGAAAAATTCAATGGCCAGAATTTTGAGCTTTGAAAGCTTAAAATGGAATATCTTCTTGTGGATCAAGAACAATGGATAGCGGTATGTCCAAGTACCCAGCCGATAGGCATGTCGACTGAAGAATGAGAGAAACTAAAAAGAAGAGCAAGAAGTACGATTCAAATTTGTCTTACATATTCAGTGATGTTGAATGTCTTGGGTGAAGATTCAACCAAGAAACTGTGGGACGGGTTCAAAAGCTTAGACCAGTCAAAATATCTAGTAACTAAGTTGTTTCTTAGAAAGAAACTGTATCTTTTGAGGATGAGTGATGGAAGTTCGGTGACTAAGCATTTAAATGAATTTATCACTGTGTTAATTTAGTTATCATCTGTGGATATTAAAATCATTGATGAGGAGAAGTGTATCAACCTATTATGCTCTTTGCCAAACTCCTGGGATAGCTTAGTCATGGATATTGGGAGTAATACAACCACAGTAGCGCTAGAGGACATGATTGTTTCTTTGATGTTGGAAGAAATGAGAAGAAATAACATGGAAGGATCGACCAAATTTGCTCTGGTAGTGAGAGGTCAACCGATAGACAGAGATAAAGGTAGATTCTCCGGTAGAAAGTTTAAGTCGAAGGGTAGATCAAAATCCTCGGTTCAGTCAACACACAGATGTTGGAAATGCGGTAAAGTTGGGAATTACAAAAAGGAATGTATGTTGAAGGAAACAAAAGTCAGTGTTGGATCCAACGAGAAGCAATCGACTGAGAGAAAGGCGACCTTAGAAAAGGGAGGTGATGTGCACTTGGCATCGACTAGTACACAATCATATCAAGATGTTCGGTTGATCAACTTAGGAGAATCCTATCATATGACACCACATAAAGAATGGTTCTGTGAATATGAAAAATATGATGGGGGTGATGTGTTCTTGGGGGACAACTTGACAACCAAAATTATCAGATGGGGAAGAGTTTGACTGACACTGCGGGATGGGAGGAAAAGAACCCTTCTAGGTGTGATACACATTCTAGGTTTGGAAAGAAACCTGATATATGTCAGCAAGATGAGTGATGCAGGTGTGCATACTCTGTTTCAGAATGATTCATGCAATATGGTCAGAGGTGTGATGTTCTTAATTAGAGGAGTTCAGATTGGTACCCTGTACAAGTTGTTATGGAATGTCAACCCGACTGGATGCAACAACATTGTTTCCCCTGAATTCGACTTGACTGCAACTCGAATCAACTACGACTCGACTCGACTCGATGTCGACACAACACGACTCAACTCGAGCCAAGTTAGTTCAAACCGACTCGACAAGACATGATGAGATCGACCCGACCAGGTTATGGCATGAGAGGATGGGACACATTGGAGAAAAAAGACTTCGATTTAAGAAACGTAAAGGTTTGGTCGAAGGTTTTCTTGAATGTGGTTTAGAAGCTGACTTTTTTTAACATTGCATATATGGACAACAAAGTCGTGTGAGGTTCCCATCTAGAGCGACAAGGGAAAATGGGATTCTAGAACTGGTGCATAGTGACATGTTTGGCTCGGTTACAGTGCCTTCACTTGGTGGATCCCTGCATTATGTCTCCTTCATAAAGGATTTTTCCAGGAAGACATGGATATATTTCCTGAGGAAAAAATCATAGGTTTTCAAGAGATTTAAGAAGTTTAAAGCTCTTGTGGAAAACCAAAAAGAAAAGAGGAGTAAAGTGTTGAGGACTGACAATGGTGGTGAATTCTATGGAAAGGAATTTGATCATTTTTGTAAGCAGTGTGGCATTGCACACAAAAAGACCACACCATATACCCCACAAAAAAATGGAGTTTTCGAGAGAATGAAAAGAACGTTGATGGATAAGGAAAGGAGCATGCTCAGTGATGCTCGACTCATACAAGAATTCTGGGCAGAGGCAATTGAGACTACAAGATATCTGGTAAATATGTCTCCTTCATCGGCACTAGTCGGCATGACTTCAAATGAGGTATGGTATGGTAAGAATTCGTCGGTGGCACATCCCAAAGCATTTGACTATGATGCATTTGTGCATGTTCCCAGGGGGAAGAGGAGCAAGCTCGATAAGAAGGCAGTAAAATGTATTTTCATCGGATATAAAGAAGGGATGAAAGGATATAAGATTTGGGATCCTACATCAAGGAGAACAATGTACAGTCGAGATGTGGTCTTCAAAAAATTCGTGGGTAAATCCGAGCCTGAGGAAGTTGTTTAGACCAAGAATAATTCTGATACGGTGCGGTTTGAACTGAAGAATGAAGAAGATGATTTAGATGATTTGACTGAATCTAAGGAAGACATGGACCACCTGAATATGGTGGTAAGGAGGTAAAAAATAATAAGAAAATTGGTTGAAAGGTATATTCCCTCTGACTTATGTTCTGCATTCATGCTAACTTCCATCAACGATGAGCCCAAGTCGGTCGGTGAGGCAGTCGACTCGGTAGAGGGTAAAATCTGGAAGGACACCATGGTCGAAGATAAGGAATCCTTGTACAAGAATGAGACATGGGATTTGGTCAAGTTACCTAGTGGAAGCAATCTCGTTGGTAGCAAGTGGGTGTTCAAGAAGAAGATGAATATCATAGGTCAAGTTGTGAATTTGAAAGCTCGACTGGTAGCGAAAGGTTATTCCCAAGTCGAGGGAGTCGACTTCAGTGGTATTTTTTCCCCTGTTTCAAAACTAACTTCCATTAGAGTACTAATGTCTCTAGCTACAACATTCAATCTTGAGATAGAATAGATGGATGTGAAAACAACGTTCCTACATGGGGACCTGGAAGAAGAAATATACATTAAATAACCTGAAGGATTTGTAGTAAAGGGAAAGCAAGAGTTGGTGTGCAAAATCAAAATATCCCTTTATGGTTTAAATCAATCCCCAAGGATGTGGTACCATAAGTTTGACACTTACATCCTTAGTTTGGGATTTGTGAGAAGAAAAGATAATCGTTGCATATATTCCAAGGAAGAAGGTGGGAGTTTCACATATGTAGCTTGATATGCCAATGACATGTTATTGATTGGAAATTACATGGACGCAATAAAGGAGGTGAAGACGCATCTATCCCCCAAGTTCGACATGAAGGATATTGGAGCAGCTAACTTCATTATGGGAATGGATATTAAGAGATATTGGGCTGCTAGAAATCTCTGGTTGAATCAGACGAAGTATATTGAAACAGTTCTGAAATGATTCAACATGCAAGATTGCAAACCGATGAAGGTGCCAATTCTAGTGGGATCAAGGCTTACGGCTAAACAGTGTCCAAAGACACGAGAAGAGATAGAGGACATGGTACGTGTTTCCTATGCAAGTGTTGTTGGTATTCAAATGTATGCGATGGTCTGCACTCGACCAGGCATTGCCCATGCACTGAGAGTGTTGAGTAGGTACATGTGGACACCTGGAAAGGAGCACTGGAAAACTGTCAAGAGAGTATTCAGGGATTTGTGTGGCATAAAGGACTATGCTATATGCTACCAACGAAGACCTAGATGTGTCAGTGGTCAAGTAAATGTACATGACTTTGTCGACGTCGACTGCGCTGGAGATTTGGATCGACGGAGGTCAACCAACAAATATGTCTTCAAGTTGTTCAATGGATCAATAAGACGAATGAGTAAGTGACAGGCAGTCATAGTCTTGTCAACAATAGAATTTGAATACATGGTGGCCACTCATGGAAGAAAAGAAGCAGTATGGCTTCAAAGGTTGTGTTAAAGAATCAGGTTTGGGCAGAGAGATATGAATGTGGGTTGCGACAGTCAAAGAACAATATTTATGGAAAATAACCCTGCTTATCATTCAAAGACTAATCACATTGATGTACAATACCATTTCGTGAGAGATATGGTGGAAAGTAACAAGGTGCTACTCGAGAAAGTAGACACGTTGGAAAACATACCAGAGTCCTTGACCAAGTCTGTGAGTGTTGTGAAGTTCTCTTGGTGCAGAGAGGCAATGGGTATTGTTGCCATGGGTCTATGAACGAAAGTTCATGAATCTATTGTTTCAGGAAAGAAGACAACAAGTGGGAGAATGTTGGGTTGTTATATTCTTTGCAGTGAAAGTTGAGTCGAGGTAGATCGATTGGCGGTCGAAGGTCGAGGTGGATCGAAAACAAGTCGAAGGTCAAGGAAGTTGACCAGGAAAATTCGAAGTTGAATATATCGACGACAAGTCAACTGACAAGAGGTCCAAGTGCAGGCGTGAGACGACTGATTAGAGATCGAATGAAGGTCGATTGGTAGTCGACTGGTAACCTAACTTGGAATTTGACTGTAACAGAATCTCGAGATTTGTGGGATTTGTAGCCAATGATATGCACGGATCTATAACCATTTTTGGGCGCCAATATTTAGGGTTTTGGCTATTGTAAAGCCTATAAAGGGGTGTGTTGTAACACTGTAAAGGGTAATGTTGTAATGCACTTACACAGGTTAATGCATATGTAGGTATAGGTTGTTGGTCATGCATATGTAAGCCGATTTGGCTACATGGTTGTTCTTACACATGAAAGAGGGTATGATGTTGATTGTGTCTTAGGTGTGGACCAAGGTTATGCATGTAACCTTTTATTATGATTGAATAAGACAACAAGAGAGCATAACTCTCGAAGGAGTGATAGTTTCTCTTAGTTAAGGGTTCCAGGATAAAATCTCAATGTACTGTGTGATTGCTTGTTTCATTTATGTTCTTGATTAAATTCTTCTTCTCTTCTGCTAGGATTAGTGTGGAAGTTCCCTACATTTCCTGACACAAATAATGTCAAACTATATCATGAAGGAAATATCATTTATAACCATAGAATCACCCCACAATTAAGTCATTATTGTTGGATCGAAGTTAGAAGGACTCTATTGAAGTCCTGATATTCAGTGGTGAGAGTAAGATCTGGCCATCCATTCAAAAGTTTGATCGATGGACAATAGTCGTATTGAGAGTTAGAAGACATGAGAAAGTTAACGGAGAATCGTGATTGTTTGATCCATATCCAAATCGATGATTCTCGTTATAGTGGACCGTAGGCACCGAAGGTTTTAAAGTATTGGAGGGCCTAATAGTTCTAAGGTCTCGATGATGAAAAACAACATGCTAACGTAAGGAACTCCACACAGTAACTGACATGTGGAAACTAGGCCCCACGATACATGGTTCCCATGGCAAGCGTTTGAATGTAGATCGACGTTGAAGATTAAATATTGAGTCTATAGATCAATGACCCCCGTCAAGACCGAGATACATCAGGTTGATGTCATAGCCCCACTCAAGAGATGACACATGGAAGAAAGGTTCCAGACTGATCAAAGTTTCATGGTGGCCCACGTCGTGATTTGAAATATAATTAAAGGAGAATCAACGATCTATAGTGGAGTCACTATCTGGATCGATGGCGATCCATCATTAAACGATATCATAGTGGAAGAGATTGTGATCATTGATCACCAGTGGCGTCCATATCATTGCAAAATGTGGCCTTTGGGAGTTTTGGGTTTTTGAGAAGGGCATGAGGCCCTGACGTCCTAGTACCGCTATACGTGGTAGTCATCCGTTGAAGCGCGTAGATCAATGATCCAGATTGAACGCATACATCTGCGAAGCTTAGTCGATGGTTATATCCATTGATCACATGAAATGAGAGAGATGGAAGTTAGCGCTAAGGTTTAAGTACCCAAGTGGATCATAACGAGTCACAGTTACTGGTCATGTGGATGAAAGGGCTTAGAGTTAAACGAGAGAAGCGCTTGGATTTAAGCGCAGGGTTCTAATAATTGGTCATGAAGAGGATAAGAACTTGGGTTTGAGTGATGTAGATAAGAACCCATAGAGACTAGTGTGAGAACAAAGTATTTCAGACTCTGTAACAGAGGATTTTGGGCCCATATAAATAATTCGAGAGCAGCTTGAGTTTTGAAGTTGCAACGGAGTTACTCATAACTCTGGACCTATGGGAAACCAACCTGGTGGGTTGTTATCAATTGGTATTAGAACAAGTAAATACTTTTTGCAATTAGGTAAGGGAAACATAACAAGAGACAAGGTTTAGTAGAAGAGAACCTGAATATAATTATGCAAACATACATTGGATTTCCTTAAGTGAATTTTTACATATTTGAGACCATTTTAACCAATAATTAGAAGAGATGTTGAAGATACCAGATCTCAGAACAAATCTTGCATATATTGGTCATATATTTTGATGTTTCAACTCTGGTAAAAACAGATTATGTTTGCAGGTAGAAGAAGAATAAATGGTAGAAACCATTGTAGCCAGTAGAGTTGTGACAGAGGAACAACAAGCAAGTGAATCTCTCACGTGAAAAAGCTTGTGGTGAAACCTTGCATCAAAGGATGTTGTAAATACTTCTAGTAGAGGATTGGAAGTGAGGAAAACAATAGAAGTTCTCAGAGAAAGTTGAGTAGGTGGATAATTTAGAGAAGAGGAGGAGTGCTCAAGAGGTTCTAGATGAGAGAACCAGAAGAATTCCAAGAGATCAAGCTCAGGGAAATCTTGATGAGGTATTGAGTGGCAATATGTAGAGACTTTCTACTGAAAGGATTGATGCATCTCACAATGAGTATGGAGAAGCTCACAAAATTGGAGATGAGGATGACTACTAATGGTCATGACAAGAGTTCAGAAAAATCCACAGCAAGAGGAAAGAGGATGCTCGAGAATTTGGCACAAAGAGGATGAGTGATAAATAATTTGACAAGAAAATGGTTGAATTAAAGGCTCAACTCAATTATGTGTAACAACTGCTACACGAAAGTGAGGAAAATCATAGATATGGTTGGACACTAAGGAAGAAGAGGGTAAAATGGTATATGTTGCAAATGAAGTTAAAGCATAAGTTATGTGTTATATTGAAGAAAGAACTCAGAGTAGATGAGTATGAAGAGAAAGTTCACTTTTGTGAACGAGAGAAAGGATCATTCCTTGGATAGAATGATGAAGATGTTGATGAGAGGCTTGTTGAAAGTCTCATGGATGATTTAGAGAGTAACGATCAACATGCATATTTCATAATAGAGACATCAAATGAGGCTAGAAAGCCTTACGTTTTTTAAACGAATATTTTCTGTATGATTGCAGGTTGTACAAGAGGAGAAGCTGGGCAATTAGCTAAGACTGTCATAAAGGTTGATGAAGGTGGAGATATTCTTTCGAAAAGCATAATTGAAGAAGAACAAAATTAGAATTGTGTTATAGAGGAAGGTGGTCAATATGAAGACTACACATAACTTGTAAATCAAATTATAGAAGAATCAAGTGTTGGTGGGAAGGTCTTATAAGGTTCTCAGACCAGCATAAGAAGGTGATACTAGAAAAACTAGACGAGGAACTTGATGAGTGTATCATGGATAATGATGCATTAGAGATGATGCCAACAAAGGAGTCTTATGTTTTTGAAGCTAATAATTGGTATATGTATGCAAATTATGAGAAATATGAAGATAGATAATCATATACAACTATCATGAAGATGAATGAACACCTTAAAGTTAAATATGATGATGAATATCTCTCAAATGAAGACAATTTTCAACGATTGCAGCAAAAAAATTTCATAAATGTATTACTTAATGGAGGAGAAAATCAATTTGAAGATCGATTGGACGAAGAAGAGGAGAATCCACTTGCAGTACACATCAAAAATCAATAATTGAAGACTGTTGGAGAGGACATGGGAGATATTGATGATTTTGCAGCAGAGACTCCGGAGTCTCATGGTTTTAAAACTAACTATTGGTGTATGCTTGTAGGCATTGAAGAAAGTGAAGGAAGACAAAAACAAAGATATGTCATGAAGAAGGAAGAGGAAACATTGTCTCATGGGGATGACCAAGATCAAGATTATTTTCAATCAAGTTGTGTAGCCATGGAAGAACAATTGCAAGAACCTGTTGTTGCAGAGAACGGGGAAAAGTTGGATCATAAAGACAACCTTGAAAATAAGGAGATTGAAGGACAACATTCAAATACAATACTGACAAATTATGATGAAGAGATAAGGTTGTTGGAAGAATGGCTAGAGAACCCTAAAGGAGATGAAGAATGCATGACAATTGCAGACACAAAACACTCAAGGATTCTTAGTTGCAACATGATGAAAGAAGAATGTGAAAGTCAATACATAGAGTTGTCTTGTGAAGATGGGATTCTACTACATACACAACAAAATTATGCAAATCGAAGGACTGTCTTAAAAGACAATGATGAGAAAGAAGGTGACTAGGAGACTTCCAAAGAGAACTAATAAGTTCAAAGGAGAACTCATGTACCAAAGGAATCAACAAACAACCTAAACAATGAATATGGATGTAGAGTATCAACAGTCATTTCCTTGACTGATAAAGAAGAATTAGAAAGGCAAGTTGTTTGTTGTAAAGTGTTTATTTCTTGTGCAAATGTTGAAAGCATTCATTCTTCCATGAAGAATCAAGGAGATTGGAGAAGACAACTAGGTGTCTCAAACATTTATGGAGAAGTGAAAGATAGAAGACATACCCTAAGAGAAGCTACAGACTTTGAAGAATATTCCCATGGACCTAAGGTTATCGAGGATAACAAAGAGAATGTATTAGCAACAAGCTAGATGAAAGAGATGGATGAATAAATAACAACTAGAGACAAACACATTATGCTTCTAGAGGTGCAACGACAAGTTGGCAACAATACCATGTGCCAACAAAGTGCAGAGATGGACATTTAAATATATGCTTTATGGAAGATGATGATGAAGAAGTCCAGTTGGGGATACCATGACATGAGAAGTTTAGTCATCCACAAACTACAGTTTGTTGAGAGATATTATGTCAGCAAGGTAACTAGAAAGCAACAAAGTTAGATATGGGATCCTGGAAAATCTCAGGCAGAAATGAGACAACAGGGAAACCAATAGTATGAGTAGAATGATAACAAAATTTTGGATCCTAGAAGATGGAGGATAGCAATGAAGGACATATGCAACAATGCATATAGACAACATCGACAAAGGATCGGAGGAGGACTTCAATTGAAGACACATGATCAGGAGATCATGAAAAATTTAACCCTCGGAGTTTGATGTAGGAGCATTTTTGCCTCCAAAATATACCTTGTTGAATAGACCTAGGGGGTCCATGAATTTACCAAGGGATTTGGTTCCCTAACTTGTTGTTATTGTAATTTCCTATGTTTTATTGAAATTCTAGAAGGAATGCATAGGATAGGGTTTGCTTAATTGAGTTTGATTAAATGTGAGTGAATCTACCTATGATATCATATCTCGAGACTTGTGAGGTCTATAAGAGATCATAGAGTGATCTCTTGAGGATATTGTGGATCTGAGAGATCCTTGAAAATTTTGTGGAGTCTAAGTAGGATCTTAAACGAATTCAAATTTTAGCCCCATGTTGTATATTTTCTAAGCCTTCAGGTGTTTGAAAAAGAGAGGTGTACGTAGAGACATAGTGATAAATAAGTAGAATAGTTGTGTAAGAGGCCAAATGTGGCCAAAAGGACAAACATAGGCTAAATAAATGTAAATCAAGCTAGAAAGGTGAGAAAGGCCTTATGTAAATTGTGTATAGATTCATCAATAGAATCTTTGTGTGTTTATTTGACGTCTTAGTGTATCATTGAACGATATATTGAGTTAGCATTTGTGTGGGTTTCAAAAGTGGTGCGTGTAGGAAAGAATCAAGTGTTTGTTGCAAGTTTGGACGCAGAAGAAGCTATGGTAGCCATTGATCGTTGATCACTAGAAGGATCAACGATCCAAATCACGTCAAACTATATTGTGAAGGAAAGATCACTTATAACCATAGGATTACCCCACAGTTAAGTCTTGACCATTGGACTGAAGTTAGAAGGACTTTGTAGAAGTCTCGATATCCTGTGGTGAGAGTAAGATCTGGCCATCCATTCCAAAGTTAAATCGATAGACGATAGTTGTATCAGGAGTTAGAAGACACGAGGAAGTTCAGGGAGAATCTTGATTGTTCAATCTAAATCCAGATCGACGGTTCTCGTTATAGCAGACCACAGGCAACAGAGGTTTTAAAGTATTGGAGGGCCTAAAAGTTTTGATGTCTCAACGACGAAAAACATCATACTAACGTAAGGAACTCCACATAGGAAGTGACACATGGAAACTATGTCCCACGATACATGGTTTTCGTGGCAAGCCTTTGAATGCAGATCAATGACGAAGATTAAATATTGAATCTGTAGATCGACGACCCCCATCGAGACTGAGATACGTCGGGCTGACATCATAGCCCCAATCAGGAGATGACACGTGGAAGCAAGGTTCTGGATTGATCAAAGTTCCATGGTGGCCCACACCATGAGTTGAAATATAATTAAAGGAGAATCAACATTCCATACTGGATCCGTGATCTGGATCGATGATGATCCATCATTGAATGATATTGTAGCGGAAGAGATCATGAACGTTGATCACCAACAGGATCAATGATCTAGATCATTGCGGACCACAACCTTCGTGAGTTTTGGGTTGTTGAGAAGGGCATGAAGTCTCGACGCCCCGAGACCGCTATACATGATAGTCATCCATTGAAGATCATAGATAAACGATCCATATTGAATGGTTACTTATGCGAAGCTTAGCCGATAGTCATAGCCGTTGGTCACATGAAACGAGAGCATTGGAAGTCAGCGCTAAGGCTTAAGCGCCCAAGTGTATAAGCAGTGGTCATAGTTACTGGTCATGTGGACAAAATGGCTTAGAGTTAAACTTGATAAGTGCTTAGGTTTAAGCGCAGGGTTCTAATAGTTTGTTACAAAGAGGATAAGTGTATGGGTTTGAGCGTTGTAGGTAAGCACCAACAGAGACTGGTGCAAGAACAAGGTATTCCAAGCTCTATAACATAGTATTTTGGGCCTGTATAAAGAATTCAAGAGAAACTCAAGTTTTGAAGCTACAACATAGTTACTTATAACTTTGTACCTATGGGAAACTGACCTAGTGGGTTGCTATCATTTTGTTAATTCTCAACAAGTATTTTACTAATTCTTAGTTGTTACATTAATGTAGTTGTTTAATTGAATAAATTGTAGATGAAATTTTGGATTAAATTATGTTATTAGGAAGGAAACATAAATCTTAGGAAGATAAAAAAAACACCTTGCACATTATATTGATGTGTATATATATAAATCTAAATTAATTAAACAAAATTAGTTCATAAGTTAATTGATCAATTAACAACACCTTAATGTATTAGAAGGGATGTTGCTTACGTCAATGTATTAGAAGGGGTGTTACATTGTCGATACATCTGTGTTGTGGACTCTTTATGTTTGTTGAATGTTATTATTCATTGCATCATATTAAATGACTAAGGATCATTGAATATCATCCAAGTGTAATAGATCTTGGATGCTTTAAGGTCACTCTTGGACATGTGCCTTTTGTGTACTTGGTTGTATTGAATTTAGTAGTAGATCTAGCCAACTATAGCTTAAGGTGTAGTTATGGGCAGACCTTAAGTGAA
>ML798360.1:189144-203943 GCA_009831015.1 Picea engelmannii | reverse complement strand
AAAAATATAACTTTTCTTAATTGAATGGACCATGAAAGTAAACTAAACTGGAAATGATTCTAAAATCGTAGATATTCATAAATACGTGTATTTTCAATGCAAAATATAAAATTTTGGAATGTACATGTCACTTTTTTATAGAAATCATGATGGTATTCCATCTTCAATTATTCATTCATGATCGGCTTTGGACATTCTCCATTTTCTAACTTTTGTTTTTTTTATTTATTGAACTTCTATTAACTTTATGTGCGTTGCACATACCAAATAACTATATTGACAACTTATGACATCTAACTGGTAGTCTTGAAAGTGAACATGAGTATCGGTTTGATGGGTTTCTTGAAAAAAATCTCCTTTCAATACGATGGATCATCTTTCATATATAAAACCGTTATCATTAAAATCTTCTAATAACCTCATCTTTTGTTTTGTGCATCGCATCAAAAATATTTCATGTTTTCATTGTTGTCTACATGTGCAACCATGACAAGACATATCCTACAAATAATTCGATATATTAGACAACAAGTAGTTCATGTTAGATTATCACACAAGTACATCTACAAGTTATTTGAACAAATTTAAACATAAAAAATTTCTTCTCTAACAAGATCAAAAACTCTATTGCCATCAATTGAAACTATAGTTTCATTTGATTCCATCCCCTCTGAGATTGCAAGTGGAATTTTCTCTTTTATATTAAGTTCAATATGCCTCCAAGCTTTAACATATTCTGCATTTTTGTTTTCGCAAATATCTATGGATTATGTGTCCTCTATGCAAACTGAACAAAAACAAGATTTGTTTCTTCTATCAAATGCAAACAAATTTTGATACCATTTTGTTTTAATTGAATGAATTTTTGTGTCCCATGTATTGTACCGGGTTCATATGGGATTGATCTATTTACATCTTGGATTCCAACATACCAAAAAAACATTCACAAGACAAGAACTTGTTAACTTGAAATCTCTCAAGAAAATGATTGAATATTGAATATAAATTTAAACACGTGAATAAAAATATCCTGTGTACATGTGTAACATGTATATATAGACACACCTACGCACATCCCTTGACGGATTATTTTCATTGCTTAGCGTCATTTTGCACCATTCAATAACTTGATCAGCAGATTCAAATCGATCGACATGAGGGTTCATCTGATACCTTTGAAGTGTTCAATTTACACATGCCCCTGCACCGTCGTGCTCTCCTTTTCCATCACCAATCTCAAAAAAATTCCAACAATGTGTAATGTTTGATTTTTTATGAATAAAACACAACCAATAGAATGATCGTGAATATTTGAACTAACACGCACACCCATCTGACCATATGCAATGTCGATCGAATCTGATCCTGTGTTCTTTCAATGAATCATAAAATTTATAAAAACAATGTTGTACATAATGTGTGTTGTGTGCTAGATCATCACTTATATAAAAGTGATATTCTTTAATAACATGTTGATTGTCATTGGTTCTTTATATGTTATCAAGACTCCGTTGAGCATGTTTATATAGAACGTGGAAAAATATAGTGACTTGATCAGAATGATAATATTCACTCTATATTTCTTTTTGTGCAGCGAATGTATAATTCTCTGCAAAATCAACTACAGACAAAATTGTCCCTGGTGAAAACACTTCACGAGATTGTTTGAATTGTAGGTATTTCCATCGAGCTCTATGTGAATGCTTGGTGTATTTATAAATTTATTCCTCAAACTTCTTCAAAAAACCTATCACACATATTTTATCTACATTCAAATCAATCCTTTTGGAAATAACATTTGAAGAATGTGGAGCCATATTGTTGATATATTCATATCTCTTCCAATTGACTGTTATATTAGAAAATGATTGATCATTCATATCAATAGGATACTTTGAGTGAAACAAACTTATATTTCCACAACGATCACATTTCTTTCCACCAACACATTTATTTTGGTAAAATAGTTCATCACCTTCTC
Source organism: Picea engelmannii (assembly GCA_009831015.1). NCBI lineage: Eukaryota > Viridiplantae > Streptophyta > Pinopsida > Pinales > Pinaceae > Picea > Picea engelmannii. Next base: position 201,962 of record ML798360.1, on the reverse strand, counting down.
TTTCACATAGAATTTCAGATATAAAAGCACGGAATTTGGAAGGAGGAGGTGAACTCGGCCATAAATTTTTACCAAAATCAAGAAAAGTGTCGTAATATAACTCAAATTCCACCTGATAACGACAACAACAAGTGTCATGAACAGTGATGGGTTTAACAAACCATGGTTTTTGTTGCACAAATGTATTGATGGAAATTTTAACTTCTTTGTGCTCTTCTTTGAACTTATTGAACAATTCTATTTGTGTCATTGGCAATATATGTTTTGAATGTTCTTCATATTGTTTTAGTGTTATTATTCGTCACAACACATCCCTTGTATGTGGTAAAACACGAGATTCTGTCAACCAACAATTATGGGCCAATTCTTTAACATTTTCCGCAAGTCTATCTTTGTAGGGTTGTCTAGAAATCACTGTCCAACAAGCAAGTTCATCATTTGCATCTGTTTGCAATCGAAATTTTATGTGTTTGTACAATGTTTTTCTTGACATTCCCATCGTTTTTTCCATGTGTCGTGTCAAACAATATTTTATATTTATAGATGAAACAAATGTTGTTTGTATCACTCTACGTGCAGCGCTGACATCTTTTTTTCGAGATTTTCCAAAAGATTTTAATACACTAGTTATATTGTCAAAGACATTTTGTTTCACCTTTGTATCTTTTGTTGACTTTTGAATACCCAATAATGACGTAACTTCTTTTAACCTTCTTGATTTTATTAGACAGATAAAAAATTGATCTTGTACTATTATTGATTCATCTTTGAAAAAAGTATTATACATATTCTTAGTTCGATATCTTATATAATACTTAGTTCTTTCTTCCCAAATTTGTCAGAATCAACATTTTATAATATTTTATCATCAATGTCGATATATTCTCCTGCATATTTCAATTTAAAGTTTATATTAAAACACAAAACCAGAACATAAATTCACTAAACTATATACAAGTGTTTATCTTCTATTATCTAAATATATGTACATACCCATAGGTGATTCGTCTTCTGCTTCAACTTTGGTTTCAACGTCTTCATCGATGTTATGAGACAAATCTATTTATGTTTTTTTAAAAACATCAAATCGTAATAACAATCAATTATATTAAACAATATTTTAAATTTGAATTCTATACTTTTAATATAGACAATATGTGCAAGAAAAACTGGTTGGACTTCTTCTTGTTGAAAATCTCTATTTACATTATCATCGTTTATTTCTTCAATTTTTGAACGTTCTCATTTATTTCTTCATTAATTCTCTTTCCTTTGATCATTATGGTGAGTTTCATCTCAAGTGCGATCAAATTTTCTCTTGCACAAACTTTTGTTTCTCATGAGTATAGTTATCTGTAAAAGTTTTTAACAAAATCAACATTTCAGAATAGTCTCAGAAAAACTTCATTGTCACAAAAATTGCTAAAAAATAATATCAATAATTTTATGTTCAACAAAGGCTTCACCTTGAAAAAATTCTCAACATTTAGCTTTCAACATATAAATTGTTATTCCAATAAAAACTTGAACTTAAAAAAAATATTTTTTTTTTTTGCATTCAAAACATCAATTACCTTGTTCAACAAAAATGAAAAAGATGATTTGAAACTTTGTTTAGGTGCTTTAGAAAACCATGAAACAATCGATGAATTGTGTTAAATGTGTTCGACCGAAAGTGTATTTATACGATTTGGCACGCAATGAAACGATACAATGTGTCTTTTCATTGTTTCCAGTCAAAGAAATTCTCTCACCCATCTTTCGGCCGAAAAAAGGTTTTTTTGGCCAAAAAGCTAGGAAATTGTTTAATTTTAACGGATTTCATTACAATTGTGTTTTTCGGCCGAAAGATTCTTTCGACCAAAAATTAGCGAATGGGACTATTTTTAGGAACCAAAGAATTCCCTCTAGCTTACCTGAACTTTGGAGGTTGCAGACTCCTGCAAATACTCAAAATTTGGTTTTGAAATGATACTAGCATTTGCAAAATTGAATCTACTTTCAATTCCTATAATTTGTTTTCATTTTCATTATTTTAAAAAAAAAATCAATGCATATTATTTTTAGCCGACATTATGATTCAGTGAAATGAAATATCCGTATCTCTAAAATTGCACAGTAAAAATTTTAGAAAAAATTATATTCATAATCCTTAAATTGTTATTTTCAAAAGGGTATTTTTAGATTTTACTTTTAAGTAAAAATTAAGATAGATACAAGGTGGGGGAAAACATGTGTTTAAAATCTGCAACATTTTCATCTTGGTCAACTTAAAAAAATTCTAGAAATTATAATATTCATTTGTTAGATTCAAAATTATAGTCATAATAAAATAGAGTCTTTGTAGATTGTTGCAGTATATTTCGTTTTTTAAAAACAAAAGTTTAATAATAGATACATTGTTGGGGGGTGAGAATAACTCATTATCATTCTTTTCATGTTTAAGGAACATACTGTTAAACAATTGTCAAATTGACATATCAAATCTCAATAAAACAATTTTGAAAAATAGTTATTGGAAAGCTAACAAAATTCTTCACACGTTTTGTTTTTACTTTAAAGTGAAATTCTAAATAAAAAAAAATACTTTTGTATACCGGAAGTTGAAGAACTTGTGAAAATATAGTTTTTTGTCTCATAAAACAAGCAAAATAGACAGCCATCTTCATGATTCACCCTGGGTCATCCAAGGCAATCCCTAATTTCATCGTTGGTGATGACCTAACTCTATCTGGGGTGGTAGAGATGGATGATAAAACTATAGTATGGAAAGCACATGGCCATCATTTCAGTGATAAGACTCTTAAGGCATGGGCCATGCCAAATTGGGGTGCATCATACAACCCTCTGCCCAGAATCAGTCGTCTCTCCAAAGGTTGGTTCATGATTATTTTTGGGAGCAGATACAGGCTAGGAGCATTCTCCAAAAAATTTGGTCTATAGACTCTTCGTTGAGCCTAATGAAGCTTTGTAATCCCACGTTTGATGTTGCTAGTGAGAGACTGGACTTCATCCCAATATGGGTTTGACTGTCTGGTCTCCCTCCACACCTATGGACAAAAAAATGATTCCAAGCAATTAGGAATTTCCTAGGGGATATTTTGGTTTCCGATATGGGATTCTTAGAATCCGGAGAGATGTCGGTGGCAAGGATTCTGGTTTCACTAAATATTAGAGAAGGGCTTAGGGAATTCCTTAGCTTTACAGATTTGGGAAGGACTATGGTACAAATCCTAGATTATGAAGGGGTTCCTTTTCGATGTAGGGGGTGCCATGAGTATGGGCATATTTTTAAGGATTGCAAGACCTCCATGAGGGGGCGCATGAACAATCGGTCTTCAATTGAGAACAGATCTGTTCGGGGGCGTCAGGAGAATTTTGGTTTCATCTCTCCCTCTTCGGGGTCAGCTTCAATGGGTACTTTGTCTTGTGTTCCAGTAGAGACTTCGATATTTGTGGCTAATGGGTCAAAAGTACAGGAAGGAGATGCATCAATAGTAGTTCCAGTCGTGAGGGAAGTAGCGAGTTTAGAGATATGCCCGGAGGCAGTTCCATAGTATTTGATCGACAACCTATTGGGTATGCATATTACTATATCACGTCCAGTAAATGGATTAATTAAAGAATTCAATTTTTATATGGTAGATTGTAGTCACTCCCTTTGGAATCTCCCTTTTCCAAACAGTTCATATCTAATTCCTTTCCCCAAGCCCCCACAATCTTCTTGTCCATCCTTGACCAACTCATCTCTTTGTCCACACTCATGGTCTGGATCCCCAATTTCTCGATCATCTGGGGATTCTTCTTCTGATGGGTCCAAGGACTCAACCATTCATTTCCAACTCTATAACAAAACAATCTCCATTCCCACTGTAGACTACAGAGGCCTAGGCCCAAATCCGAAGATCCTGGAAACTAGAAAGGGACGAGGTAGAAACTCCCACCTCTCTAAGGCACAATCCTGAGCATTGGTCGACATTGCTTCAGGCCTACCAAAATCAATATTAGGGGCACTAAGAGCAGCAAAATCCCCAGCAAAGGTTACCCCATGAAACTCCTGACCTTCAATTGCAAGGGTTTGGCGAATCCCAAAACAAAATCCACACTAAAGTGACTGGTAAGTCTACACCAGCCTGATGTAGTTCTTTTTCAAGAAACACTAGCAGATGAAGTCATGGTCACCAAGATTCTAACATCCCTCCTCTCGAATTGGTTTTTTCTGGGATTGGATGCAAGGGGTAGGTTGGGAGGTTTAGTCATAGGTTGGAGAGCTATATGTATCAAACTCTTAAAATTTTGGGATTTTGACTCTTGTCTAGGGGGTGATTTTATGGTGTAAGGTATCGGTAAGGAGATCAGAATAGTCAATGTTTATGGCCCTCATACAGGTCCAAAATCCTTTTGGAAAACTCTGCTTGGTAAAGACCTCTTTAAGATCAAATTTCTAATCTTATGATGAGATCTAAATTTCTCTTTTGGGGAAGTTGAAAGTTGGGGCCCCTCAGCCCACCTAGACAACCAAGCAGCCTTATTCAACCACCTATTTGCTTCCAATGACCTCATCGATATAGCTCCACTAAAGCTACTACCCACTTGGAGGAATATGAGGGTAGGGGAGGCCCATATACCTAGAAGGTTAGATCATTTCTTGATCTCTGAATCTTTAGCGATGATTCCCTTCCAATTTCAGCAATGGATTGGTAGTGGAGGTGAATTAGACCATTCTCCAGTATGGCTCAAAATCGAAGGAGGTCCCCAAAATCCAGCTACACTGTTTAAATTCAAATCTTCATGGTTAAAGGATGAGAGTTTTCATAATTTGGTCAAGTCCAATTGGATTGACATAAGGTATTTAGAGGGTAATCCAACGACAATACAATTTGCGGAAAACCTCAAAAGAATAAAAAAGTTGGTTATCCAGTGGGAAAAAAAAACAGAAAGAAAAGGAACGGGAACTCCAAAGTATAGAGGAACAGTTGAAACTGATAAATCAAGATTATGATTCTAGGTTCACCTCAAGCTCAACTCGATACAATATGAAAAGGCTTGAGGCTAGGCATAAGCATTTGTTGGCGGTTCAAGAAGAAACCTAGAGGCTAAAAAGTAGAGATATATGGCTTGAGAACGGAGATGAGAATACAAAATTCTTTCAAGCCTATGCTAAGGGAGGAAAGCAGACAACACAATTTGAATTTTAAAGGATCAGGAGGGAAGATATGTCACTTCCTTCAAAGGCCTCACAAGCATGGGTAAAACCCATTTTCAATCCTTATTCAAAGTGGATAGGAGAGTAAACATAACAGAGATTATAAATATGGCACTATACTTTCCAAGATTCGTGGATGAACAAAGGAATCAAGATTTATTTGCAGAAGTCACTGAAGCGGAGCTAAAACAAACACTTCTTAGCTTCCAGAAGGATAAAATTCCTAGTCCACATGGATGGACAATCGAATTCTACAGGGGTTTATTTGACCTAATCAGAGCTGATCTACTAAAATTCATTGAGGAATCTTGAACTAATGTAAGAATTCACAGTCCCTTCAATTAAACATTTGTATCCCTCATTCCTAAGGTAAACAATCCTCGGTCCTTTTATGAATTTAGGCTAATCTCTCTATGTAATTGTATATACAAAATTATTTCTAGAATCATAGCTCGTCGGTTGAAGCCCTTTTTATCAGAAGCCATTTCCAAAGAAAAATTTGGGTTTTTAGAAGGGCGCCAGATCCATGAGGCAATAGGGGTTTCTCAAGAGGACCTACACAGCCTAAATACCGCAAGAGAAAAGGGGTCAATCATAAAGATTGATCTCTCAAAAGCATATGATAGAGTAAACTGGGCTTATATTCAACTTCTTCTTACACATCTCGGATTTGAAGTACTTTTCATAAAATGGGTGATGGAACGCATCTCTTTGGTCTCATTTTCATTCCTTATCAATGGGGAAGCTTATCCTTTCTTCATTTCAGAAAAGGGTCTTCATCAAGGATGCCCCTTATCCCCACTCCTTTTTCTACTGGTAACTTAAGGATCGAGTAAGGCTATTGATATTGCAGCAAGGGTAGGGAACTTTCAAGGAATTCAAGTTGCACCTAGGATGAGGATCACACATTTATTGTTCATGGATGATGTCCTCATTTTATGTAGTGGTAGGGTAGGAGATGAAAAAATCCTTACCCTCTTTTGCTCAGCTACAGGGATGAAAATAAAATCCCAAAAATATACCATCATTATCTCTGAAATGGATAGAGAGGAAGTGGTCATGTATCAAAGGCTATTTCCATTCACAGTTCAGGACATTTCATAATATCTAAAATACTTGGGGTTCCAGTTGAATCCAAAAAAATACAGAAAAGAATACTGGAAATGGTTGCTGACAAAATTAGAGAAAAGGTTAAATGGTTGGAGCTTTAGGTGGTTATCTAGATCAGGAAGACTCACTCTGACCAAATATGTTTTGGAAGCCATACCAATATATTGGATGTCACTAGCTTGGATTCCAAAGGGTGTTCTTGAAAAAATTAGAAGGACTTGTTCTCGGTTTATTTGGTCTGGATCAGGGGATAAGTATACTCAACCTTGAACAAAATGGGAACGTATTGTGATGCCAAAATCATTGGGAGGTTGGGGGCTCAATTCTTTTTTTTTCTCCAAGGCCTCGGCATCTTATTTCAGCTTCCAATCTATGGACGTAGGTAGTTACACAAAAATACATCCTCCTAGACTTTGTGGAAGATTGGATCAGATCACCAAACAAATATGCCCATCACTGCTCGATTATTTGGAAAGTGATGATATCCTCCTTCTCAGTGGTAGGGTATAGTCTTGCATGGAGGGTTGGTAAAGGAAATCATCTTCACATTGGAGCCAATCCTTGGCCCAGTAGCGGGAATTCACATATACTTCCAGAAGATCTAATCAATCAGCTTCACAGGTAGGGTATCTTCTTCCTATCTCATTTATCTAACCCCTTCTCAACTACTATATGGAACCAAGTGTGGAGAAGTAATTTATCACCGGGTTTAAATGGGGATTATGTAGACTTATTGGGGAATTATATTTCATCCCTCAAAAGAGGACACATCAGACTCTCGGAAAGGGAATATGAACTAGTCTGGAAAAAGGACCCCCTAGGCTCCTACACTCCAAAATCAAGTTACATAGCTCTGAATATAGACCCAATCCAACAAAATCCCAGATGGAGGTGGAAGGGACTTTGGAATGTGAAATGTCCTCAAAAAGCCAAAATTTACATGTGGGAAGCTTTAAACAATAGAATCCCAACCTGGGATAATCTGAATATGTGTCAGATAGAAGGCCTGGGTAGATGCTCACTTTGTAAAAATTCAAATGAATCCACTTTCCATATACTCATTTCCTATCCATTCTCCAAGAAAGTTTGGACCAAAACTTCCTCAAGCCTCAGGCATAGATGCATATGGACTGGAAACACTTTGGAACTGGCTTGGAAAAACAGGTCCTGTGATCCAAGAAATAAGGAACTAAAATCACTTCCTCTCCTCATTAGTTGGGGAATCTGGTTAGCACATAATGCAACGATATTTAAATAAGAATCCTCTATTCTAGAGGTAATTTCATCCCAAACTCTATCAATCCTGTCGCATTTCCATCAAACCAAGGAAGAACCATCCTTGTTGGTAATACAACAAGAGGATATAGACACTTGAAAACCCTAGGCTATCTTTGATGGATCCTCTCAGAACTCCATTTGCGGGGGGGGGTGTTGTTCTTCACTTAGCATAAAACTATTAATTTCATTTTATAATGGGAATGGGAAGGGGGAAAAATAACTATGTTGAACTATTGGCATTGAAGCTTTTACTCCTATTTTCTAGAGAAAAGGAAATTCAACACATACATATCTTTGGTGACTCTATGAATGACATTAATTGGGAAAGAAAGCATCAAATTTGTCACAACATTTTTCTTAGTCCTGTTTTGTAGGATGTTTATCGTTTGATGGACACATTTGATACTTTGGTTATCTCCCATGTATTTAGGGACAAGAACATGGTAGCGGATTCTCTGTCCAAAGAAGGTTTGCTACTCTCACTAGGCCAATGACACATTATAGAAAAAAAAAGGGGAAAACACAAATGTTTTTTTTCGTCGACCATTTATAGAGGATCTCGGCCATCGACATGATTGAAGAATCAAATATATTTCTCTAACTTGATCAACATTGTTTAGACAATACTCTGTGGGATTATGTTGATCTCAAATTCTTCAGGCTTCACCATGGATGTTTCTCTACTTGTACAACACTTACAACATTTCAATTTTCTACAGTGACACAATTGCAAGGGCATAAGAAAAAGTTTTTGGGCACCTTCTTTGTGCGCATGAAAATCATTTTTGATCTGTAAAACGTTTTTACCCTGTATATATTAGGGAAACTTTTGCTAGCTTCATTCCACCTTGTTTTGGGTGAGGAATTTAAGATACATTGTTATGCATGCCAAATTTTGAGTCACAAAAGCCAGTTTCTCTTAGTGACCACCTTTCGGGGATGGATTGGGGTCCTTTTATATTTTTTGACAAATCCACACACAGTTGGTGTGTTGTGCTCCTAAAGCACCTACAAAATGTAATTTTGTCTCTTTTAAGAAATAAAATTAAGCTTTTTTCTAAGGAAAAAAAAAAGCATGTTAAAAGTTGCTAAAAATAATTAAAAAAATAATCAAAATATTAAAAATAATATTTCGTGATTATTATTTACCATTTTTTTATTTATCCTATAAAATACATTAATAATATAAAATACTTTTTGTATTTCAAAGTGGCCCTAGGATGAGCTTAATTAATGTTGAACTTTCTGGAATAAAATGTATCGATAGTTTGGAATCATCCAACGTTTCGAGTGGACACTCCACCCATCATCAAGGACAAGATAAGTTGAGTGATCAGAAAAGAGTATGTTGAAGGGTAAATTTAAGATTTAAATTTAAGAAATAGTCCTTGAGAAAATGATCATTGTGAATAAATAAAATAAAAATGAATAAACTAACTAATTGTTGGGAAATATGTAATCAAATAAAGTGGACGAAGAGAGGATAAGGAACAAAAGGAAAGACAATAAGAAATCAAAAGATGCATAATCAACAAGATAGTTGTATTAAAATAATAAGAGATTAAACACTAAGATAAAAGCAAATACAAGAGAACCTAGTCATAAACCTAGTCAAAATTGGAAAGGATAAAGAAACAAGCACAAAGATCAAAGAGTAATTAAGAGGAGAGGGGGGAAAATGCCATGATAAAATCAAGCGTTAATTTAGGAAGACACGGATGATGATCAGGTAAGAAAGGGATCAACACATGAGGATAGAATGATAATAATGGGAGATAAACAAAGATTAATAAGAGGCTCAATGGTCAAGGTGATGAATGAGGGGTATTAAAAATAATCACTCAACTTATCTTGTCCCTGATAATGGGTGGAGTGTCCACTCAAAACGTTGGATGTTTCCAAATGATCTACAATGTTTATTCCATAAATTTCTACAACAATTATGACGAAATGTGAAAACATACACACTCATAATTTTATATTTTTAATGGGTGGAAGTAGTGATAATACAAAATATTATATATTTAAAATTTCAAAAATATTTATCCTATGCTAAAGTGATCTCCCTAATATTTTCACCAAGGGGAGGTTTATGGGTGGTTAACTATTGTAAAATAAAAATGGGACACACAAGCATATTTTCATTTTACATGTCCAACTCAATTATCATTGACCTAAATTTTGAAATTCTATTGGTTATTTAATTTCCAAGTCAACAAGAATGTTTTTTCTTATAATGCCCATTTTAGCCCCAAATTTCCTCTAATTTGAAGGCACGATTGTTGTGTTGTTTTCTCATTTCAAGTTTCTAGGGTGAAACTTGTATAAACTGTGAATAATCCATTTCAATTCAACTATTTTATTATCTCCATATATTATTATAATAATATCTAGTAATCCATTAATACTAGTATTATTCATTTCATATATATATATATATATATATATATATATATATATCTTTTATCCCAATGGTTTGGCTCGAGTGGTTGAGTACTTTAAGCTTCATTCAATAGGTCTCATAGTCGATCCCCCAGGCTAGCTACCTCTATTGCATTTTTCACTCAATGTCTCCATTTGGTTAGGCGTTGCAATAAGCTCCAATGGGTTTGCATTGGATACCATCCACGAAATGTAGGGAAGTGCCTAGGAGTTTCTCTGCAAGGTTTTCCTTGAGAAAAAAGCACAATGATATCAATTACTATTGAGACACTATGTAGAGTGGTTATACCCAATTTCTTCTACATTTCACAATAATTACGATTATAATAAATTCAAACTTTATTATCGAAAAGTTGTGAAAACTAGCATGCCAAGAAAGTAGTGAAACTAAAAATTAAGAAAATAATGACTTTTGAGAGGAAGGTATTCATCCTTGTTCCTTATATATATTTTATTATACTTCATCTTTGGAATACGAGAGATTAACACTCTTGGTTTTAGGGACTCCTTGCTTTTCCAAGTCAACGAGAGTTGAATCCTCCTATGCTCTTTCCCAATTGCAAGTTTTGCAATTATGTATGTTTAATGGGGTCTTCTTTGTTGGTTAGTGGCACTTGATAAATTGGATTCATGTGACTCACTAATCACCCATGTTTCTTCTTGGATATACTACTGAGAATCCATTGAAAATTTAATTTGGAGAAAGCATATCTTCAGCCTATTTGATACTTTTTTTATATGAGTTTCCATCAGATTGTCCACCTCTAAACAAAGTTGTATGATAGGCACTACTCTCATAGTTCAATTGTTGGGCTCATTTCATCCTTTCACCAATCAATGATAATGTTATTTTGAAAATCTTTACTCAAACCCACCTCTTCATGTATTCTAACATTGGTAAAAATACCATTCTCCTCCTAACTTGGTTCAAACGTAATATACTTACGTGAAGGAGTTTCCATTTTCTTTTAGGGTTTCCTCTTATTACATGTAGAAGGGGATATTTATCCTTCTCAACTAAATCAAGGTTGAGGAAATAGACAATTAGAGTGGGATTAAATTCAGGAAACCATGGTTTGAAGAAAAGGTTGACTCTACCCCAAAGCTATAGTCCCTCCTCCATGATATGTTGTGTCTCTTGAATTATTAAAATAGACAATAAAAAATCCTCTTGAAAAGAAACTCACAATGTAAGTTGATATCTAGATGAAGTTGACATAGCCTATGAAATATGTATATGTTGTCCATCACCCATTGAATCTGTAGATCAATGTATTTGTAGTCATTTATGTACACATTAATTTCCTTCGAAGGAATTCATAACATAAGGGTGAAATTTCCTTTCTCCATAATGAACTACCCTAGAGAAGTTCCTTCTTACAAAGTAGGGGGATATAGATTGAATGTTAATATATTTATAAGAATGGATTGGGATTTGCTAAAGTTTAAGTATTAAGGGGATTTTGCATCCCAACTTATGATATATTATTTTTTGGGATTATCTATGTAGAGTAACCCATTAATCTATAATGCATATCCATGAGTATTAGTCACAACTAATCAATATCACATGATTTTGAATAGACCACTTAGCACTTATTGCATTAGGTGATGCTCATAGGGGTGAAGAAGTGGGATCAAAAATCTCAAAAATGAATCGCATAGCATCAATATGTTGGAAATGTTTAACATGTAGCATATGCTTGTCATTGATGGAAATTACAACAATGAAGATGGCATGAATACAGGAAGAATGTAACAAACGGGCACCAGAAGTATTTTGGGAAGAAGCTGCAGAGCAACCTCGATAAGATCAGAAGAGATAGTGCAGAGGATGTGTGGTATGTTTTACAGGCAACGTAAGCTTGTCATTGATGGCAAGTACAGAAGTAATGATGGCTTGAGTACAGCATCAATGATCAACAGGCAAATAGAATATAAGTCCAGAAATATCGAATGATCGAAGGCAACACTGTCAAGTACAATAGTAAAGATGGCAGGATCAGAGTGTGCATCAATGGAAAAACAGGAACAACGTAAGCTCAGGAGGAATTAGCGCAGAGTCGAATGCAGTGCGTAGGTGTGCACCAGGGATGACGTTAACTCATGACTAAAGCTCAAGGGAGATAGCGTACTTAGGATCACAGGTGGATCAAAGGTCGAGGCCTTTGACACTTAGAAATTCTTCCAAGTAAGAAGGATGTGTAAGCTTGGAGGAGAAGCGTCGGTGATCATTGGATCCCATCCCGAATTCCCGATGACTGTCAGATCTCAATATAGAAAAGAGGAGCGCGCAGATATGGAGGATAGATATCGGGTGTTAGATCTGAGTGCAGGGTCCGACCACCGTTGGATCGAGGAAAACCTACACGATCTTTAAAAGTGCAAGGAGTAGAGGGCTCACAAATCCCGAAAGCAGGAGGACCGTCCATCTCAGGGGGTTATGTGGACCGTTGATCCAACTCCCTGTCAGAGTTTCGGGGATCGAGAGTTGGAGATGACAAGTAATATCATCCACAGAAATCTCGATTTCGCGATATGCAAAATCCCGACTGAATCTAAACCGTCAGATCAAGATGTGATCTAGACCATCGATCCGACTCATGTCAGCAAACCATGTCAGCTAGGAACACGTGGCACAACCAGGTAATGACAAGTGTCAGACTGATTCAACATGCCAAGCACATGCAAGTCACGAATCAGGGTGACACGTGGTAGTTATTTAACACATGTGACATCAGCAGACTTACACCATGTCGGAGTTTCGAGGATCGCGTGTTGG
>ML798360.1:157108-181962 GCA_009831015.1 Picea engelmannii | reverse complement strand
GAAATGTAGCAGAACAGTGATGAGTCTGGTAAGCCATTGTTGAACATCATATCACTGTAATAAGTTTCAGAAGCAAAGGTTTATATTCTAGGGTGGAAGGGAGGATTGTTGTCCTCATAGGTTCAAGTGGGTGCTTGAACACAGGGAGTTGTAGCTTCCATCTAGTTGCATCCAGAGAAACCATGGTGGCAGGGTGGCGCAAGGGAGAACTCTTGTTCTCTGTTATACAGGTTGGTGCCTGTATGATTGGAAGTTGGTGCTTCCATCCAGTTGGTGCTGGAAACACTCAAGGAGTTGGTGCTTCCTTCTAGTTGGTGCTAGAGAAACCAGGGAGTTAGTGCTTCCTTCTAGTTGGTGCTAGAGAAACCAGAGAGTTGGTGCTTCCTTCTAGTTGGTGCTAGAGAAACCAGGGAGTTGGTGCTTCCTTCTTGTTGGTGCTAGAGAAACCAGGGAGTTGGTGCTTCCTTCTAATGGGTGCTAGAGAAAACAGAGAGTTGGTGCTCTCAGCAAGTAGCAGCTTGCAAAACAGAGGTTGTAGCCTCATTATGAGTTGGTGCTCATATGTATGATAATGTAAAGAATGTAACTATTACTTATCATATAAAGAAAAAGAGGTTTTTACCCTGTATGGGTTTCCTCGGGAAATATTTGTCTATGTGTTTCTCATATATGTGTGACTAATGTTGAATGTGCCATTGTTTATTTCCTTGCATTAATGTGATCATCATTCAGTGTTTCTGCAAAGAGTTTAAAAGAAGCATAATTGTTTAAGCACGATAACAACTGATTCACCCCCCCCCCTCTCAGTTGTCCAACACAATCATCACCTCTAGGTATTGCACCCAATAACTAGGATTTCCTGAGAGGTCACCCATTCAAAGACTCCTTTAGATCAAGTGTGATTAATTGTCTATATTTTTCCCCACAATCAAGTCCACTTAGCTTGATACCCCATTTGCAAAACCTTAGCAAGTATTGTGCCTTATGAACTATTCAGTTAGACCTCCCTTTACTCTTTTATTTAAATATTGAGAGGCGTCTGCAATCAAACATATGACATATCATTTTTGGGATTATATTTGAAGAATAATTCATTAATATATGACCTATATCCATGAGTATTAGTTGCAACTGACCAATTTTGCATGATTTTGAATAGTCCACTCATCACTCATTATATTGAGTGATTCTCACAAGGGTGAAGAAGTGTGATTGACTCTAGTGAAATGAATTGCATAGCATCAATCATCACATATGGGGCTTGCACCCAATAATCAGGACTTCCTAAGAGGTCACCCATCCCAAGACTCCTATGGATCAAGTGCATTTAAATATGGATTTTTCCTCACAATCTAACCCACTTAGCTTGCTACCACATTTGAAAACCCTTAGCAATTATTGTGCCTTATGAACTATTCAATTAGATTCTTTTTCATTTAAGTATTAAGGGGCTTCTGCAGTCCAACATATGAGATATAATTTGGGAGGCAGGGGTGGGGGGAGATTATATGCATAGAGTAAGTCATTAATCAATGACCCATGATTTTGAATATTCCACTTAGCACTCATTGCATTGAGTGATACTCACAGGGGTGAAGAAGTGGGATTGAAACTAGTGAAATGAATTGCATAGCATCAACCATCACCTTTGCCGCTTGCACTTGGTAACGAGGAATTCCTAGGAGGTTACCCATCCCAAGACTCCTCTATCTAAAACGAACTTAACTATATATTTTTCGACGAAACCAAGCCCACTTAGATTGCTACCCCATTTGAAAAACCTTGGTAAGTATTTTTCCTTATGAACTATTCAATTAGAGCTCCCTTGGATTTTTTATTTAAGTATTCAGGGGTTTCCACAATCCAACATATGAGATATCATATTTTGGGATTAACTACGTAACATTGTCAGAGGAGATCTCGGGGTCACAATGAGGATCCCTTCACTCAACATTCAAATCCTTGTGAGAAGAAAAAGGGGTGCACAACCCAAAATTGTAGCTTTTATAGCCATTGGTAGCACATGTTTAATGCCCAATTATAAAAAAATATTGTTGGAAAGGATCCCCATAAAGGGAAAAAAAAAATAATATATATATATATATATATATATATATATATATATATATATATAGGTGAGTGGCTCAGCTATAGAGATCAAGCCATGCTCTAAGGTTGTGATAAACCCTATGTCAGATAAATTCTTCTATCCCTAGCTCAAACAAAATCAATTTAAATACAATAGGATAAAATTAATACTTACGAAGTTGAGTCACGGAAGAGTTCAATATATCACCCATATTCAATGTCATGGACTTGAATAAACAATGAGACATTGTTTTATAGAAGGATGGATCAAAACAAGGTATAGATGTGGATTGGAAAAATAAAATATCAAGACAACCAAAGATATATAGTGATTTTTGGATGAGAAGGTGACTCGGATATGAAGCTTTGAGTACAAGTACTTAGTGAAATGGAAGGATGGGTAAAAAGTACAAATACATGGATTTACAAAGTATAGTATCATAGAATTTTCAAGGAAAAGATGAGGATAGAAGATGTAGAGTTAGTTCAAGGATGCACAATGTTTATTTGCAAAGGCAAGTTGATACATGGGAAATAAAGACAAACTAAAAGTGCAATATATAGAAGCATAAGAGAAAAGGCATGAGCATGATATAAAATGATTTAAATATGGATAAGTATGGGAGGATAAGGGATAAGGGAGTGGAGAGGGTGGAGAGATAAGGAGAAAAATGGTTAAGTGTTGAAATGGATAGAGGTGAAAGGTGAGAGAAATAAGTGATGAGAATACTTAGTCGAAAATTGAAAAAGGATATAAGAACATGATACTTAGAAATATTCTTCAAAATTGGAAATCTGGACCAGATCTTGAATGACTTAGGCATATGGAAACAGATTTCTGATCCGAAAAATATGTGGCCAAGCTAATACTGAGGGATGCAGAATGAACTTATAAAAGTTCAAAAATGTCTTCCTTTTGTATCAAGGATTTTATGAATCCAAGAGCAGGAAAATATAGATGACCAAATTTTGGTCAACAACTAGCTCCAACTGCGGGACAGTGACCCCCTGTGGGTTGCTGAGAACACCAAAATCTCAAGACCAGATACCTTCTCCATTGGGATATGGATTCATGTTCAAATTGAACTCTTGTAATTCGTATTCTTTCATGGAGTTATCTTCAAACTTCAATATAAATATTGTCTTATGATGCAAAGATGAACTTAAGAAACAAAATATGTACATACATGATCTACCTACCCTAACGTAATTGAAAGAAAGGGGCACCTTAGGTGTAGGAAGATTTCCAATGGATCCATTCAAGCATTGATTTGATTTGTGGAATGAACTCCAAAATTTTGAGATATGTTGGGACTTGTACCAATGAGTCAGTGGCACTCTCAATATGTACTGGAGAAAAATTATACCAAGTATGGTGAATATTTAATTGCGTTGTTTGGCCAACAATGCTCTAGAACCATAATTTAATAAAATCAATTACTGGTTGCTCAAGAATATTATTATCTTTGATTGGATGAGGAGTTTTCAACATAAGAATACATTCATCCTTTTCCTTATTTCCAACCACTTCCAAGGTTCTTGATTCATCAAAAATCTCTTGAAAGGACTCTTCTTTCTTGTAAAGGTGATCTTGCTCATCATTCTTCTCAAGATTCATTTCTTCCATCAATTATTCTTGCTAAATGTTCTCTTCTAACGTTTCATCATCTATTACAAGGCTGAAATCTTCTTGTGTATTTGGTGGAGGATCCTCAATTTCATTTTCAAATTTGTTGCTTGAAATATCTTCATTTGGAGTATATAGGAGGCTGGAATTTTCTTCTTGTAATTTGGAATTTTAATCTTCCTCTTCAGCAACATGACTTGTCTTAGAAATTTCATCCATTCTTTGATTAGATTCTTCTTTAAAATTGGTGACTTCATTATCTTGCTTCCATATGGAAGAGGATGGGTGGGAAAAAAAATCAAAAACGTCAGCACAAACATATGAATGCACTTTTGGGATGAAATTTTATGCAAATGAATCTTCTAACACATCCCAACTGGTAATAGAATTAAGCATTAATGAACTATACCATTCAAGAGCATTCTCTTGTAGATTTTGTAATAATAATATACATGTAACATTTTCTTCATTGAGGTTGAAATCATAACATGTAGCTTTAAAATTAATCAAGTGTTGCTCTGCATCTTTTGAAGCATCCCCAAATAATGTAGAAAAAATTTCAATAGGAATATTGGGCATTTGAAATTCTATTTCTGGTAGATTTAAAGGGGTATTATGAAATCACCTCCTTCTTTGAGTATTTCTTCATTTTGTTAAGTCTTGTAAAGCCATTGATGGGCTTGATGAAGAATATAAAGAAGAATTATGACATGAATGAAACCCTTCATTTTGAATTTTTTCAATGGAGTTGCTAGGGAGTTGATTCTCTTGAATTTTTGGTGCTTCTCGTTTCTTTTTTAAATTACAAAAAATATGAGAACCACTTAAAATAAGAAACAATTTTCTTGAATCTTATTTTCGAAACTTTGAGCCATGGGTATTTTTGGTTCCTCAAATATCTTCAAAATAATTTGGTCCCCAGTATGGTCGCTAAAAATGTTGATGCTTAAATCCATCAGGACTAAAACGACAACCTCATGAGGACATTATTCCCCCTTCATTTTTAGAGAGGTGGTTCTCCTCTTTGGATAAAAATATATATCTTTGAATATCTTGGATTAGGAAGAGTGGTAGGAATAAAACCCCAAATCTTTATTGCTTGGATTTTTATGAAAATGGTTCTTCAATAACCCAATATGATCTTTATGTGCAGCAAAAGTCTGTTTACAATAAGAAAAGATTTAAGGAGGGCTTCAACATCATAATTAAATTGTGATCAAAATCACACACAATCTTATTAATAATATATAAATGCATCCATATCTTCTTCATGAAAAATAGGAGAGAATGATTTGATCATCTCAAAGAATTTTAATAGAGTACTGCAATTAGTAATAAAAGAGAAATTGATAGGTAAACCTCAAAAATCTCATACTTAACACTCAAAGTTACAAGATACAATTAAGATCAACCCCGAAGCAATTCTTTGTGGATTTTATTCATGAGAAATGTTCTTCTTTACCAAAAAATTGATAGCCATGTATGTGGTTGCAAATACTCCATGATCATACAAGAAAATTATGTATAAGAATACAAGAAAAACACTCAACAACTCAGCCTTGTGCCCAACTCTCAGATTCAAGCACAAAGCTATTAGAAGTGGTGTAGAAGAGTAGAAAGAATGGAGAAGATGGAGATTTATTTCTTTTGATAGGAAGCTTTATTGTGCATCCATTGTTCCACCTTCTTCTTCCTTTGATCTTCTTCCCTTACCCTCTGAAAATATTGATTATTGGATCCCTTGATGAAACATCTCTTCTCTTTTTAAGAAGAGACTTTCTAACTACTTGAGTAGTTAGGGGTTTCTTCCTCTCTTGAAATTCTTGTACAAGTTTCTTTTTGAAAAAACCTATTTAATTAGTGCATCGTAAATTCCTCATTAATGAAATTATATCATCAATATATACATATCTAAAATGGGTCCCTTTCCCTTTTTAATAAAAGTTTTTAAATAAACTTTTATTTTCACAATTTAATTAATTTCCCATATAAAATAGAAGGGTTGTGTTTTAATTTTCTAGGACTGATAATCAAATTTGTATCCATGGAAATCACTTCTTATGTGATATTCTTCGTCTTATATTTCCAACAATATAAATTTTGCACAAATCCACTGCCCATATCTCAAGATATGAGCTTGTGAAGTTGAGTTGTCATGCAGGCCCATTAAAAATGCAACTGACTCATATTTTAATTTATGAGAAAATTGTATCAACTTTCATCACTTGAAACCTATACCTCCATATTCTAATTCAAAATACCTTTTGAACGGTATAATTGTTTCTTGATTCTGACATACGGAGCTCAAGTTATGGCCTCTGCAAGATCAACACTCAGCCATCGTCGATCAAAATTGATGGGCAAATGTGGGCCCTTCGATGAATTTTGTGCTTCCCTTCATAAAAATAGACTTTTTGGTTTAAAATTATATCCCACATGCATTGGGATATTATATTATTCATGATATATAATACTAATTTTTTGATACACTTAGCAAGAAACAAAAGAATAGAAGAAATTATGGAGCTTGCAAGATTTGACTCTTGGAAAATTGTCGAATAAAATAATAATTTTTTGGAATCTCGTCGTCGTCCACCTCATGCCCATTCACCATGATGAGTAATCCAATAATATCATGCCATGTTTCATATTCTCATTCATTGGTTTCTATGCCTTGGAATATCTTTGATAATTTGTCTAAGTATGAGAGATGGGACGAGAGGGGAGGAGGGAAAATTGTGGGTAGCGGAATTCGAGGGGGTAGTTTGTAGGCTGCGGAGACGAGTTGGTGTGTTGGGGAGTGAGGTGAGTAAGGAAGTGAGGGATGACTAGTTTCCACCCTCTTGTGAGCTATATTACTTAAATAAAAATTAAGTAGGGAGAGGGTAAGGAGATGAGAGGGGGCGGGGATAATTTGTAGGTGGCGAAGGGATAAGGGTGATGTAGGGTGATGTAAGGGGGAAGGTAAAGTGTAGGCATTGGAGTTAGGAGGATGGCAGGTTCACGAGGATGGGAAGGTGAGGGAAGTGAGGATATGATTCCTACAACCTGCGAACCCGATGAGAAGATGAGTAGTTAGGGGGAAAGGGGAGAAATGTAGACGAAAAAAGTGAGGGAGGAGAAATGTAGATAGCAGGAGAAGAGGTGAGGAAGGTGAGAGAGAAGGGTGAAGGAGTGTGGTGGGTTTCCACCCCCCACCATAGGTTGAAATATGGCTAAGTATGGGAGGATAAGGGATAAGGGAGTGGAGAGGGTGGAGAAATAAGAACAAAAATGGTTAAGTGTTGAGATGGATAGAGGTGAAAGGTGAGAGAAATAACTGATAAGAATACTTAGCCAAAATTTGAAAAAGGATAGAATAACATGACACTTAGAAAGATTCTTCAAAATTGGATCTCTAGACCAGACCTTGAATGACTTAGGCATACGGAAATGGATTTCTGATCCGAAAAATGTGTGGCGAAGCTGAGACTGAGGGTTGTAGAATGAACTTATAAAAGTTCAAAAATTTATTCTTTTGATATCAAGGATTTTATGAATCCAAGAGAAGGAAAATATAGATGACCAATTTTTGGTCAACAATTCCCATGTGTTTTATTTTTCTCAAGTTTATGGGGTGCACATATTATTCATGCAATCTTAGAGTGAATGCAAGCCTTGGGAGGGGTATTCTCTCAATCTTAGGGGAAAACCATTGATTCATTCTACCATTCATGTATGTTAGGGAGATGATGATGGGTACAGTGGAATGTTGGTGCTAGGGACCTATGAATGATTCCATGAAATATATGTTGCTACCATATTTTTTATACCTATAGATTCCATGGTTGAGTTGTGGATAAATGTTACAGTTGATATTCTCTAGTTTGGAGTAATTGATATTTCCTAGTCATTCTTCTTGCAACAATGGAGGGAAGTGGTATAGCCTAAGGGATTTTTTAGTAGTGAAGTGGATCTCATTCCTTCTTTTGAGTAGGTATAAGGGGGGAAGATAGGTTGGTGAGTGGGATGGTTGTTGTAAAATAAATGGGTTGAAATGATATTTCCCTCACTCAGATGTTTAGATAAGGGGTTGAGTGAGGAAACTAGAGCCATAGCCAGTAAATTATTCCTTGTTGTTTAATTTCCTACTGTGGGGGTGGCACCTACATGATTTGGTGTCTATGGTTGAGAGGAAAAACACTACCATGGAGCTATTTTCCCAAGTGTATCTTATAACAGATAAGTAATTTAGTCTTGTTATTAATATGTTAATGACTAATATTTGTGGGTATTGTTCTAAATGAGGATTTGTGTTTATTTGAAAAGGATATGTTTGGAAATTAACATCGGGGCTCGGGGATGCAACTTTGAAATTTCTAGTAACTATTTATATGCATATTTTGAGGATATTAAAATCGTATTTGTAATGCAAAAGACATAAGTATGCCTTTGTTTTGTAAATTAATCTCCACTTATGTACAATGGATATAATGGGAATTGTGGGTATGTTAGAAGATATCAAAATCATGGAGAAAATGTAATGTTTTGATGGGAAATGATTGTATATGAAGGCTGTTGTAAATTCCCATGTATCAGTTATTATTATTTCTTGTATAATAAAAAATTATGAATTATATATTAAATTGGTTGAAGGCATTCATGGGTAATGGATGAAGTGGAGTAGCCAATGTTATTTCTATTTCTATATCATAATAGC
Organism: Picea engelmannii; assembly: GCA_009831015.1. Lineage (NCBI taxonomy): Eukaryota > Viridiplantae > Streptophyta > Pinopsida > Pinales > Pinaceae > Picea > Picea engelmannii. The sequence continues at coordinate 173,548 of ML798360.1, read as the reverse complement.
CTAAAATATTGCATGTAATAATGTTGATTACAAATTAATGATATTACGGGGTATGTAATAGAATGATATGAAAGCTACAAGTTACAACACTAAGGTCGTATGGGCTAGAATTAGACTCTATAGGAACAAATCTTTGTTTGCATACAAAGTGTTTGATAAAAATCCTTAATGTAATTGAATGAAAATGTATGCTAGATCAATGGGATCGATGTTTTGGAAAAATCCTCCTCGAGATTAATATGGATGGCCATATGTTGCAAAGTTTCTAGTTTAGCAGGTTGGCCATATATGTTGGAAATTGACTACACAGAAAAATTTGCAGTTGCAAATTATATGTTTAAAAAAATACCAAGGAAAATAGGGATTATAAATCTTGTAAACGAGAGATTTGTGGCTTTGAAATGCTCAAATTGTGCTCTGGACAGAGTATATGGGTTGGTTATGGAGACAGTGTTGGGTGTAATCGGGAATTGCAAAGTTGGATCCATGATCAAATGGACAAATGTAAAAACTATAAAAATGTCAATGATGTTAAATGAAAAATCTCAAAATTGACAAATATTGGGCATAGCATTCATCAGGAATTTGAATTTTTGGAGGAGTTGTGAAGGGTCCAGATTGGATCGATAGATATAGATCCATGATGTAGATCTTCTCACAAGGGTTTGTGAAGTGTGGAGGTGGCAGAGATAAATTTGATGTGAACTGTCCAAATCATTTTCAAAGAGGGGATCTATGGCCCAGATCTCATCGCAACGAAGGACTAAAAGGTGTGAGGGAGAGAGTCTAGATGTCGCCAATGGTTGAGATCAACCCCGCCCACCAAATATATGGTGGATATTGGCCTATGACATTTTGTTAAAAGAGGATTTCCTTATGGGGAAAAAGATGCAAATGGATCAAATCAACCCCACCTACCAAATATACAATGGATATTTTCATGTGGAATTTTGTAAAATGTGGAGGTCCTAATGAGGAAAAAACCACAACCCACCTACTATATCAACGATTGATATTTGTTGGTGGGATTCTTTTTAACTAGTCTAAAATATTGTGGCACAACCTCCACATATAGTCCCTATATATATTTTCCAAGGTCCACTACAATATGAAGGAAGGTGACATGGAATCCATAGGTAATGACATGTGGATTCTAGTGCCGCATCTACACACACATATCATGCCATGTCAACAAATTAAAAAAAGTAAGTCTAGATCCAATTCCTTGTTTCGTTCATAACATGATCATATGAACTCTGATATGGCTAAAATATTCATTGAACACCCACAATGATGTTATCTATGAAAGCGTCAATAAGGGTTGGTTGCAAAGTCAACTTCACATTTTCATAAAATGACAATTAGCAGTTTTCAAAATATCCATCAACACTCACTAATAGAAGCTCGATTAATAATGAGATTTGGATAACTAGAAATGTGGGTAGGCACGAAAAAACCCAATAGATCAGTTGGCCAAATTTTAAAGGGTTTGGAGTGAAGGTGCGGGAATAGATAAAAAACCACTATTCTGGGAGACTTTTTGACAATTTTAGAAACTTTAAAGGGAGGAAAAGTGACCAGAGACATCAAAGTTGTACAAATTTGTTCTAGTTGTTCTCATTGATCTTAATAACTTTGTTCTGGTGAAAATATTTCATATTTTCTTTGTTTGAAAGATAGTAGTTTTCACCAAAATTTTGGAGTTTGGATAAATTGCAAAAACGACAATTGACAATTCCAAGATGATGTAGAAAATAGCTAGAGCATCAAATCACCAAGATGAAGCTCGTGAAATGTTCACAATCCAAAAGTGATACCTATGCCTAATACAAAACAAAAATTAGTTTTCTCTAGTTTTCCTTCTACAAGTGGCAGAAGTTGGTCTCTAACATTCAATGCACCAGCAGAAAAAGTGAAAAAATTGGGCAACTTCAAAGGGTTGTAATTTTTAACTCAGAGGTCAGAATTGACATGGTTAAATTAAATTGAATAGGTAATGTAGAGGAGAATATAATAGACAATTCTGATTTTCAAAATATATTTCTCGTTATTTCAAAATGTAAAACAAATCCTTTGGGCTTGAGTGGACAATATAATTGTCAATGAGTGTAATCTCCAAAGTATTTGGTCTCTGACATTGAATGCACCAGTAGAAAAAGTGCAAAATTTGGGAAACTTCAAAGGGTTGTAATTTTTAACTCTAAGAATTGACATGGTTAAATTCAATTGAATAGGTAATGTAGAGGAGAATATAATAGAGAATTCTAATTTTCAAAATATATTTCTCATTATTTCAAAAAGTTTGCAAAACAAAACCTATGGGCTTGAGTGGACAATATAATTGTCAATGTGGATAATCTCCAAAGTATCCTAAACTTTAGAAAAAAGTTGTATGGTGATATAGGAATATACCAAAGGAGAAATTGACTGAGGATGGATACATATATTTCATTATGGTGCTTGCACAATGGAGTGGAGGCACAATTGAATGAAGAAATAATGGTTTAGGTGCATATTAGCAAGTAGGGTGAATGAATAGACCAAGAATGGTTGCTAGAGTTTTGAATAAGAATGCATGCAAAGTATTTATTATGATCGATATGTGCAATCTAAATTTCAAAGAAGAGCCATGGCAGCTCTAGGTTATTGGAGTTGGATATTCTATGCCACAAAAGATTATTTAGAAAAGGTATAAGAGTTGTAGAGAAGAGTTGTGAGGTTCGTAATCATTGAAGTTGGTTATTATTATTATTATTATTATTATTATTATTATTATTATTATTATATATCCAGGAAATAGTGATATGTACATGGAATATCAAACAAACCAAAATATATATAATTACATTAATATGCATGAAAAGAAGAATGAAGTTCATAGCCTCTTGGAGGTAAGGTAAGGCATCAAAGTGATGGAAGTTATAGGGCTTGGATGATGAAGGTGAAATTCCAAGGAAAGAGAATATGCATGTTAAGTGATGGATGAACCATGTGATGGGTGGACAATCTCTATGGGAAGGATAGGTGGATTCCTAGAAAGGTTGCAAGATATGAACCAACAACTTAGTGATGGATGAACCATGTGATGGGTGGACAATCTCTATGGGAAGGATAGGTGGATTCCTAGAAAGGTTGCAAGATATGAACCAACAACTTATGCATAAGAGATGAGAAGAAAAGGATGAACTTTAATTAATTTTAAGGACGCTAATGGTGGAATAAAGTTCTTCATGGTATGTATGGGTCTTGGTAGACATAATTGAACTTGACAAAGAATTCTCCATGGAAATCAAAGGAAAGATTCGAGAATTGAAGGGTCTAAAAATAGCTAGAGATATGCAAGGGTATGAGATGTCATATGTTAGAGGATATTGCAACATTAAGGGAATGATTCTAAAATTGAATGAGAATTGTTAGATGACGAAAAATGTAGAGAATATTGAGTGCAATATCAATATACAAGTGGTTAGAAAATAAAATAGGAACATAAGAATTGCAATGACATCCATATGAGAAGTATAAGGCAAGCGAAGTGAAAAGTGTATTTAATATCGGAATTATTTGCAAAAGAGAATGGACCAATCCATATGACTATGGAATGGAATTAATTGTAGCATTATGAAGTGTTGAAGGTCCAGTGAAATTTAAAGTTGGGGAAAGAAGGGCCAAGATGTGCTTGGTTGGAATTACTCAAGAAAAATGAACCAACAATAGAAAGTTGAACAAATTGTAAAGGAAACGCAAAATAATATCACAATATGGTTTCCACAATCAAATGGGACTCGAGGACAACTTAGGACAACAAAGGAAGTTGCATAAATATTAAATAAAGCTACAAGATTCTAAGGAATTTGTTGTAGAAACAAATGGAGAATAAGGACAACCAAATAGACCATGAATAAGATTATTTATGCTTTGGGAATCCATGCCATACAAAGAAATTGAAAGGGAAAAATCCTTGACTCTTCTCTTGTTGTTATAATTATATTTATTGAGTTCCATATATATAGATAATCAAGACATGAGAATGCAGGAAATGCAAGAGAATAAAATAGTTGGAATTCATATGCACTAGTGGGCATGTTGAAAGATAATACATGGTGCATGTAAATATGTTCGAGCATTTATGAGTTGCATATTGACTTAGAGTAGTATGTTGTTACATATTCCATGAGTATGTCCTAATAATTAAATTTGGTTGATAATAGTTGTGTAACTAGAGAAGTTGAGAGCATGGCTAAAAAAATTTATGATAATGTTGATGGCACTATTGCATATAATAGCTAGCATTGTGAAGAAAGGATAAGGACAAGAAAGTATTGATCAAGGGTTGGTGAAAGGATTGTGTAACATCATAGATGTTGATGGCAGCCATGTAGATATGGATTTAATATGTTTATGTTGCATATATGTTGAAGGGAATTTAGGTAAGAATTCCTTCAGTGATGACTTGATATCATAATATTGATATGTTTATGTGGATGAGTGCATTGTATGAATGAGACATAAGTGGGGTGTGGTAAAGGTAGAAATTTTTGGACATATAAGATTGTTTAAAATCTAGAATACATTCATATGAAATAAAATGTTGTGTCTTGTTGTGTTGGTTATGAGCTAATAACAAAGGTAAGTCAGGACTTATGATCATGTTGTGAAAGCGAATTCCATGTGAGATAGTCCATTAGAGAAAATTTTCTCCAAAAATGGGCCTTATAAGAAAAAACGTGTTTGTTGAATTGGAAATTCAATAACCAATAAAATTTCAAAGAATTGAATTAACAATAATAGTTGATTTGGACATATAAAAGTAAGGATGATTATGTGTAATGTTTCTATTTGAAAGTATTTAGCTATATGTAAACCTCATCTTAGTAATATCTTGGTGATATTGTCTCGAGATATGTTCAATATCTTTAAAATATTCAATATAGAATATTTTATATTATTAGTACTTATGTTATTTATTGTATGATATTTATTATATTTTCATTACTATTATATATCAATAATAATTTATACTTCCATTATATATTAATAATGTATTTTTTTGTTTTTTTTAAAGCAAAAAAAAATCTAAATATTTCTATCCAGAATATACATAAAATTATATCCATGGTTTTGGGGGGTCTACCAAAGAGGAAACCAAACTTTTACCCCGAAATAATAAGTTTTCTGAGATTTTCATATCGATCTTGTCCATAAGACTGAGTCCTCCTAGTAAGAATTATCATTGAGTTCTCCCTTGGGATAAACATGGGATTTCTCCAAGGATAAGTAGGAAAAAAAAATTGTTGACTAGCATTAAACAACATTCAAAGTTTGGGGTAGGGTTGAGTAGAACCCAAGATCGCTTCTATCTTTCGACTAGCTAGATGCATCGCTTGCTTGCCAGGATCCTCTTGAAATTGATTTCTAGTCTATGACATGTCTTTGTCCAGCTGGATTGGATTCTCTCGGGTTCCTTCTTGGGTGACTTTGTTCTCTGGTCTCCCTTTCTGAGCATCTTGGGATTCTAGGGTCTTTTCATGAAAATGGATGCCAAATCGAGCCTTGCAAAAGAGCTCAAACTTGGCCTCTAGAATATGAAATGCATGACGCCTTATTCTCCAATTGTTGTTGAGCTACGTCCTGCACCACCATGGCTTTAATCGTCTAGTTACCTCTGCAAGGAGAAAATATTTGGCCTCTATGGTCCTCGTTTGTCCTGGGTCCGTCACCCAGTCCTCTGCATCTAGGAGAATTTCCTCCTCCATGGTAGCCTTTATTTTATTAAGAACTGCTTCTTGGAGATTGGTCATGACTCTTTTTTCTGTAGCTGAGAAGAGTCAGTGTAAATGTTTACTACCCTCCCTATTCACCCGCTCTACTCTATTGTTGGCTCTGGGATCGATCTTGGGAAATTGCTTTCCCTCCCCTCTTTTCTTCTTGGAAATACCACCAGGCATGGAGGTGTCCTAGATATTTGTGTCAACCTTGTGACACCTTGAGTCCATTCCTCTTTTCTGAGACCATAATTATGTCCTTGGCTCTCTCAAGGAAGGTATGCATAGGTTGAGACTATTTTTCGTAGTTTTCGAAGGTTCCTGACTGGAAGCACTCCACACTACACAAAGGGATCAGCACGAGGTGGATATGCACCCTCAGTTGCTCCACATCGTCACCACCCTCAACCAACTTAATCCTTGGGAGAGCTCAATAATTTCACCAGATAAACTCAGATGTGATGCCATGATGGGGATCTAAGGTCTTTCCCACCACCTCTTAAAAAGAAGGATCCCTGACCACAACTTTGATTTTCTATCCAACCTCCACTTTCGTTCATAATTATCTTATTTGATCAGTCTCATGTGAGCCCTAAACTAGTCTCATCTTCTCATAATGTCACTTGAAATGGTGAAGTATGTCAAAGGTATCATCCCACCAAAATATTTCAACAAAAATACCGCAAGATCGTTATGTCGTACCTTTATTACCTCAAATTCCATATCCCAATGATAATTGTCGTCATTTTCGATCTATAGCCATCTGTACTAACCCTCTTCCATATGTACCAGACCTCTTTTGACAACCAGGATGCATTGCATACATAACACTGACATGTGGGCCTCTGACAAACTCAACATGAAGTCGCCAGTTCCCACATATGGCATGCCATGCAGGTAAGGATTGTCCATCTAATTTAAACATGTTATGTTTTCTTGAAATTCTCCTGGGCCCACTTCCTCCCACGACATTCAGGTTTCCCTAAGGGTTTTCCCCACCGCCATGCTTGCTAAGAAGTGTGCCACTGAGTTGTATTTTCTTCTGATGTGGCTAGGAATTATGGTTGAGGTACCACATATGGCTAGAGCCACTTTAGAGAGACCAAAGTACAATCATCAGTTAGTCAAGACTCATTCTGGTGTATTTTCGTTTATGATTTTCCTTAGAGCTAAGGTGATAATTTGGGAATTCCCTTCCACAATGAGCGTTGTATACCCAAAATTAGTTGTCATCCTCAATCCTGAGAGAATTCATGCAAGCTTGGAAGCATTATTAGTATTACTCCCTAGTCTGGTGGAGAAGAGGCTTGGAATCTTCCCTGAGGAGTCCTGAAAGAGGCCTTCAGCCCCTGTTAGGCTAGGATTTCCCTTTGAGCCTCATCAAAGTTAAATTTCAGGAATCCTAGGGGGGGGGCTCCCACTTCTCACTTATTTTATTTTTCTGGGTACGAGTTGTTGTTGACGAATTTAGGAGTTGGCCTTGATTAATTTTCCAGATTTTGAAAATCTCACTTCCAGTCCTAGTTGGACGCTAGTATTTCACCTTCCAAGGGACCATGGCTATAGTCTCTTGAATGTTGGAATGGATTCCCTCCCATATCTAGTCTAGATGTAGGTGATGGTGTTTGAATATCATTTTGTATGTTTCCTTCCATATGTTCTGCAATAAAAATCTCAGGAATAGGGTCTAAACTCTGTTGAGAATTTGATTCTGGTAAGGCTCAACTCTCCAATATTCTATGGTTTTGTTAATGTCATGTTTGGTTCTATCAAGGGTTCGGAATAGCATGGCTCCTCGATCCCATAGAGTAGAAGCTACACTAAAATTTCTTAAGAGATGATTCAGAGTCTCCCCTTCCTGGTAGCACAATAGGAAAATGGATGAACAATTGAATCCTCACTTTGTAATTCTATCCCAGGTTAATGCCTTTTTATTAACCACCAACCATAAAAAGGTGTCAATTTTGGGCCATTGATTTGAGTCTCAAACTTTGCTCCAAACTGGAATTTTGAAATTTTCCAAAGTCCCCATGGCCACCATGTATACCTCTTTTACTCTAAAATGTTTGTCTCCCTTTTTACACCAATGTAGGATGTCTTGTCCCTTTCGGGTTGGGATTCAGTCACTTCTTAAAGTGGCTTCTATGGTCTGGCAAGAGGCCTCATCCAATTCAATTGGCCAATCTGTTAGGTTTTTCAAGGTTCTCTCCATCCAGTGATCTGATTCTTGAGTCTCTTCCTAATAATGGGAGACCTTTGTCCACCCTATCCCTATCATCTTTTCTCGAATGTGATGGTATTTTTCTTCAAACTGGGCATTAGCAATTGATCCCACTCATCTTCCCATAACAGGGAAAACCTGTCATAATGTATTTCCTAGAAGCTCTACTTTTGCACCAGGTCTCAATTCCTCCAAGCATAGTTCCATATCATATATCCTAGGCGAATTCCATCTAATCTTATCCAATCCTATGGGGGGTTTTCCCTGGCATATTTTCCCTGCCATAGTTTGGCCCAAAGTGCCTCTGGATTTTTGAGCCACCTCTAAAAAACAATTTCCACTAACTCTTGTCCCATTTTTGGTGGTTATTTCAAACCCAAACCCCCATGGGATTTTGGGACACATAATTTCTCCCAAGCAACTAGAGCCCATTTCTTCTCTCTTTTGGCACCTCCCCATAGGAAATTCCTCTGAATTGCTCGGATTTTCTGCAGAATGTTAGTAGGAGTTGAGATAAAAATAAAAGGTAAAGAGGCATAACCGTTAGAACATATTTTATCAGGAGAATTATTCCTAGGAGAGTTAGAAACCTATGGGTCTAGCAATTTAGGCAATATTCAATTTTGGTTAGGAGCTCTTGCCAACCTGGATTATGGAGAGCCTTATCCAGGAGAGGGACACATAGGTATTTCAAAGGGAGGAAGGCCCTTTAAAAACCCAAAATTCTAGTAATACAGTGGTGGATTATGTTTGGGGAATTGAAAAAGAAAATTTTGGACTTTTCTAGGTTGAGTTGCATGCCTGAGGCAGTCATGAAAATGTTGAGGATTATCTTGAGAGCTCTAGATTCCTTCACCATGGGTCTACCCATTAGCAGAGTATCATCCATGAATTGAAGGTGAGAAATAGGAGCAGTCTGGGGATTAATAGAGATTCCCTTAATAGATCCATTAGAAAGAGGTTTTTTTAAAAAGCACCCCAAACCCTCTGCCAGGATAATAAAGAGGTAAGGAGACAGAGGGTCACCCTTCCTTATCCCTCTGGAGGCTTTGAAGGTAGACGAGGGTGATCCATTAACTAATATGGAGTAGAAGGATGAGGCTAATAGGTTGTGGACCCAGGAACGAAGCTAAAAGCCCCAAAAAATTATTTCAGAAAGTTCCAATTTATTTTGTCATAGGATTTGGAGAGGTATATTTTTATGATCATTCTTGGTTTTCTACTAGATTTTAAAGAGTGTATGGCTACATGGGCCAGAATTTTGAGACCTGCAAAAATTCCTCCTTACTCAGGGGATATGATTTCCTAAAGGAGAGGCTTAAATCTATTGGCTATAATTTTAGTAATAATTTTATAAATTACATTGCACAAAGAGATAGTTCGAAACTTACATGTTGAATTTGCTTCTCTTTCTTTTGGAATCAAAGTCAGAAAGGTGGCATTGAAATCCTGCAGGACTGATCTGGATGATCTAGAATCTTGTACAACTTCCCAAATGTCTTTGCTTATAATGTTCCAACAAGCTTGGGAGAAGCCCACCGTGAAGCCATCTGGGCCTGGTGCCTTCCCCTTTGGCATTTCTTTGATTGTTTCTTCAACCTCTTCCATGGTCACCCTTCACATAAGGTTACAATTATGGACCAGAGAGACCAAGTTTGGGATCACCCTCTTTATGTAGTTTGTACCCTCCCTCCTATTCACATATGGTTAAGATAACAAGTTGGCTATATTTTCTTATCAATTTATTTTCTATTTCTTCATGCCTTTCAAGAATCACCCCTCCTTCCGCCTGCAAGGAATGTATTTGATTTTGATTCCTCTTCTTGAGCAAGGGTTTAGGGAAAATTTTAGTGTTCTTGTCCCACTCTTGTAACCATTGAATCTGAGATTTTTGGAGGTATAGGATATCTTCTTGACTATCTCTCTCATTAATATCCAAGAGAAAGCTATGCCTCTTTACTCTATAGCTCCTAGGAGTATCCTTCCTAGATTATTTATTCCTGAACTCTCTCCATCTTTGCTTCTAGTTTTCTTCTTTCTTCTTGGATATTCTCGAAGACCTCTTTATTCCATTTCTTGAGGAAATTTTTGGTGTGTTTCAATCTTTGTTGAAATTGATACATATTTGTTCCATAGAGATCTTGCTTCTCTGACCACCATTCTCTAACTCTCTGCATGAATTCTGGGTGTCGAGGCCGGAATTTTTTGAATCTAAAATGCTTAGGGAGAGGATTCATAAAGTTGTCCCATCTAAGGGAAACAGGCCAATGGTCTAATCCATAAGAAGATCGAATGTCCACAGACCTGGCTTGTCTTTCTTGGTAGAAGGCTTCTAATACCATAAATATGTCCAAGCAGTCATCTATATGATTTTTTCCTCCTCCCCTATTACTCCAAGTGTATCTTCCCTTTGTCAAGAGGATACCAATAAGACAAAGTTGATATACTTTCTCCTTGAAAGTATGATTCTTTGTATCCAACCTGTGCACACCTCCTTTCTTGTCTTCCAGATATGTTATTAAGTTGAAATCTCCCCCCTATGGTCTATTGTTTATCTTTCAATAGAATACCTAGGTTCAAGATCTCGCTTTGGAAGCCACTTTTAGTTGTGGGTGATAGGGGACCATAAGCATCGGACACATAGCGTTTCTCGTCTGATCCTAATTTTTTATATAAGATCGTAATTATTCTATTGGATTTGGATACCACGTCCATCTTTACATTATTTGGATTCCAAAGGAGGGCTAGCCCCCCTAAGGCCCATTCGAATTCAATGCATTCCACTTCACATTATTTCCAGATTGTTTTTGCTATTTTTTTCATATTGTTTCTATCACACTTAGTTTCTTACAACCTTACTATATATTCTTTTTCTTTATCTATTTTCTTCCTGAGAATTCTATGTTTGGATAATGCATTCCATCCCCTCATATTCCAGGAAAATATTCTCATAATTAACATTTGGTTTGAGGTAATAAGTAATTATATGGGAGTCCCACGACCTGACCAGAGTTGATGAGTAAATCTCTTGTTTCTTCTAAGACTTGTTTATGGGGATTGTGTCCCTTCTTTTTCTCCTCCCTCCCTTGGTTTTTCCAAGGTCTTCATTGGATTCGTTTAATTCCTAAGTTTCCTAAGGTTGAAGCTAGATTTTCTTGGTTGAGGCCCTTGCTCTTTCTTTTGAGTAGGTCCCTTTGAAGCTTGCATAGTTGACCCACCTGCATGGTGTTAACCTGTTTCTCCCCATGGACTGCTATTAGTGCCTTGATATCTACTTCTATGTCTTTGGGGTATGTATTCTGAGTGTTATACTCTTTATCCATATCTTCCTAAGAGTCTTAATTATCCTTCAGATCTTGCATATTGATTTCACCTACTATCGTTGGTGGCATTACAGATCTCTAATTGATCCAGCGACATTTTTGGATCTATTCTCTGCCTCCTTTCCCTTCTTTGTTTCTAGAAGCTCCCCTTCAGTGTTTTCCACCTTGTGATCTTCAATTGCTAGGGCCTGGAAATTGTTTGATTCATTCTTGGAGGCTTCTTCGGTGGGCTGGTTTCCTTTTCGGCCCTCTTTTCTTTTGTTGGGGATCTTTATGAAACCTTCCACATTCACCTCTTCTTTACCTTTGTTTGTTTCCTGCATTGCATTCTATGGGAATTCTCTGAATAGGTGGTCATGTTCGTGACACTTCCGGCGTCGAAATGAAATGTGCTCGTATTCTATGGCATGAACCCATTTGTCATCTTGGAAAGAAATGATGATTGATTTTGATAAGGCTCCTTCCACATTCATATACAAACTGATCCTTGGGTAGGAATTATATATTGTCATCTTTGTGATCTCATAAAGTTTAATGAAGGAACTGAGAGTATTTCCTATCCCTTCCAGTGTTTCCATATTCCATAACTCTTTAGGTAAAGTATATGATCTGATCCACACCGGATTTGTTGTGTAGTCCTCTTTTTTTGGGAGAAACTTCCCATCCAATACCTCAAATGAAGCCCTATTGAATTAAAGAAATGGAGTCCCTCATAAAATACTTTATCTCTATCTTCAGTGCAGGAAAATACTACTGTGAAGAAGTATTTGGACCCTAGCTTAAGGTCTATGTCCCCTTTTAATTTCCATCGTGATTGTATCCATACCATTAGCATTTTTCCGATGGCCAAATTCCCATGAATTTCTTGATAACCGCATGGTCCTCATGTACTGAATGTAGTTCCCAAACAAAGGAGTTGTGACCTCGTACCGCGGGTTTTGCATGGTCTTAGCCAGACAACCATTTTTCAATATCATGTCAGGTTTGTTGCTCATGCATGTTGCAATTGTAGATTGATCAAATATGGGCAGACTATTGTCTATCCCCAAGATCGTGATGTCTCCTGGCGGTTTGTTGGTCCCGTCGGCCACTGCCTCCTTAAATGATTTTTTTTCTCTCCTGATCTTTAGCCACTTTGATTGTCACATCCAAATCCCCTACCACCATTGCTACCATTTCACTCCTATGGAGATCCTTGAACACCTGTACTCCCCCCAACTCACACCAAAGAACATAATCCTAACCCTACCTCCCTAACCAACTCCTCCCGCCATTGTTCCCATTAATAATGTATTGTTATTATTATATTATATGATTATTGATTTGTAATATTATATAACTATTATATAATATTTAATTAGTAATTATAAAGTTGTAATATACTTATTAATTTAGTATTATATAGTTTTTATATAATAATTAATTCATAGTATTAATTCATATAATTCATTTACCTTTTCATCTTTAATTCATACTACAAATATCCTCTACTATATGTGTGACATTCACATTTGTATTATAATATAATAAGCTATAATAAATATATCCTCTAATACATCATCCACATTCACATTTGTATTGTAATATAATAAGGTATAATAAATATTGACATTTTTATATGTACACATTCATAATATTATTTTATTATAGTTATTAATTTATATTATATATTTAAAATTATTATAATATATTATTACATCATATTATACATTTGTTATGTTCATTCATAGTATTATTATTATATTATATTTATTAATTCATACTATATTATGATTATATTATATATTTTATATAATTATATAATTATTATTATATTATGACTATATTATATATTATAATATATTAATAATATAATATTTATTCTATTTTCATATTATATATTAATTGTAGTTATTTATTGTATGATATGCATTATCATTTATTGTATTTACACACGAATCTAAATTTCTCATTATTATTTTTAATTATCATCTCATAATTTTAGATAATCCTAGCTTATGGTATGTGTGGCTTATTATCTATAATTTCCTTAGAAACTCCATTTTTTGAGAAAAAAATTTATAATGCATGTGTGAGGCCATAGTCTTTTTTAATATAGAAAAACTATAGCACTACACAAGTGTCCAATAGTCTTCCTTCTTGTGTTGGTGTCCTGGTCTGTAACATTCTTAGCCACACTAAAGACATCATCAAAGGGGAAGGGTTTTCTAAGGGACTGTTGAGCAGAGAAAGGAAAGGCCGTCTGATGGTGTGAATACATGTTTGTACCATATTTCATTGAAGTGAATATATTAATGGCTGAAGTGATGGAATTAATGGTATGACCATACTTTTGAGATCATTTCATGGGTCGTTGTGGATGCAATGAAAGTGTGATATGCATAAGTAGTTGTGAATGCAATGAAAGTGTGGTATGCATAAGTAGTCATGGTTTATTGGACTAAATGAAATCTCTATCAAAAGCACAAAGTTACATAAAGGGATGTCTTGAATATGGCAATGAAATAAATCCATAATGAAGACATAGACTATTGTCTACAAAATTAAAAACAAGTATATGTGAAACTTCCTATATTATTTGGAATCTGATCGTTGTGATAATTATTTCAGGAGTTAGCTCAAATATAGAGAGATAACTCGTAATATTTGTATACTTATGTTTATGACATATGTGAATGATGAATCTACCTAGTAAGGGGAAAATGATAACTATTATATGTTGAAAAACCTAGGAAGAAGGTCATAGTGACAACACTAGAACAATATGATTTCCATAAGTTATTGAATGAGTAGAAGTGTCAGTGGGATGCATGGCAGTAAGACTCTATAAGTTGATGTTCTTGTTGCATGTGAAATCCTTAGCAAGGTGAATTGCCCAAGGCATTGTTAGCAAAGAAAGGGGTGACTGAGCTTGGAAGGGTGAGTGTGGCAAGGAAGAGGCAACTTAAATGAATCTGTTGTGAGAAATCCATGTGGCGGAATGTTAGAAGGGACAGTGAACTAAAATCTTACATGTGTAAGCCTTGTAAACCAAAGAAACATTCACACAAATGAGAATTGAAATAGAATTGTGTACATAATTTTGTATTATGAATATACATGCTTACATTGTGGAGTTGAGAAATTATTGTGAATAGAATAATTGTTGCATAAAAATGGCTATAATATGCATGTTTTCTTTGATAATTGCTATAGGAGCAATTGAAAAGTGAAGACATGATTGTATTATTGGAAAACAGAATGTTGAGGACGATGTTATTCCAAGGGGAAAGGAATGCAATACCCTCTATGTGTAAGTGTATGGTAGGTATGTAATAGGTTCACCATTTGGTTATTACTAGAATTAATATTTAATAAATAAACTAATTAACAGGTGCACTTAGATTATATCTCCCTAGGAGCACCATAGGGGCAATGAACCAATGAGAGGAAATAGGGTTGAGTCCAATAAATATTATGTTATTTGAGTTGGAAATTGTCTAGCTCACAAAGCCTTCCTTTTATTTTGTTTTTTGTGTACATGTGTTTTATTTTTCCCAATTTTATGGTGGGCAGGTATTCTTCATGCAAGCTTGGAGTGCATGCAGGCCTTGGGAGGTTTATTCTCTCAATATTGCGGAAAAACCATTGATTTATTCTACCATTCACGTATGTTGGAAAGATGATAATGGATATGGTAGAATGTTGGTGCTAGAGTATTCATATTTCCATGAAATATATGTTGTTGTTACCATAGTTTTTTTTCCTATAGAGTCCATGGTTGAGTTATGAGTAAAAGTCACAATTGAGATTCCCTAGTTTCCAACAATTGAGATTTCCTATAAATTTTGTGTTGCAGCAATGGAGGGAAGTGGAATAACCTAAGGGATTGTTTAGAAATGAAGAATATATAATTCCTTGTGTTGAGTAGGGTTGAGGGGGAAGGAGAGGTTGATGAGTGGGATGGTTGTTGTAAAAGAAATGGACTAAAATGTTATTTCCTAGTTGAGATGTTTGGATAAGGGGCCGAGTGAGGAAACCAAAGCCATAGCTAGTAGATTTGTCCTTCTTGTTCATTTCCTAGCACGGGGGTGGCGCCTACATAAGCTAGTGCCTATGATTGGGAGGAAAAACACTCCCATGGAGCCATTTTCTCAAGTCCATCGTATAACAGATAATTAATTTAGTCATTTATGTCGACATTTCGAAACCTATACCAAGATCCATCTTTAGGACAATGAGTCGAAGGTAAAGTGTTTCAAATCTGCACAATAAGTACGAACAATGGTCAAGGGTTTAGGGTTAGTGTTGTCATGTCGGCTCTAAAAGATAGTATAATTAGTTTTTTGAGTATGTTATTTTATTTTATTATTTATTAATTAAGCATAGTTAGTAATAGTATCATAGTGATAATATTATTATGATTAATATGTTGTTTATTATGATTATTATTGGTTATTAATTATTTATGGTACTTAAATAGTAATCTAAGTTTAAAAAGAAAAGATTATAAACCTATTGTTTAAGGAACTATGCATAGTTAGTGATAATATAATAGTTTTATTATTAAAATAGTTTTTCTAGTTAGTACTATGTAGTTAAAAAACTAAACTTTTTAACCTAAGAAACAAACAAAGGAACCAAGGTTGAGTAATCTTACCTAATTAAACAATAAGGGTTTTTTAAGGAATACCTAAGCGATATAGTAGCTTAGTAGCTAATGGTAATGGTATTAATAATAGTTATTAATAATATAATAATATGATATAGATAAGGTAAAATAAAATGAGAACTAGAGAAGGAGTCCTAAGGGTTTTAAGGGAGAAAATTTTAAGAGAAAAAAAGTGAAAAGATCATTCTTGGTCTTTTTGTTGTTTTATTAAGGGGAGCCAAGTGGTGTTTACTTCCAACCCACCACTATTACAAACGATGTATTAGAGAAGTCATAGAGATAATCAAGCATCCAAATAACATAAACATAAATGGTGGTTTGAAGTAAGCAACACTTGGCTCCCCTTAATAAACCAACAAAGAGACCAAGAATGATCAGGTTTGAAAAAGGTTTGTCTTCTCTTCTTGTTACTCTTCTTCTTCTTTTCACTTTTTTGCTCTTAAAGTTTTCTCCCTTAAAACCCTTAGAACTCCTTCTGTTAAG
>ML798360.1:92205-113615 GCA_009831015.1 Picea engelmannii | reverse complement strand
CATTAAATATATTAATAAATTTTAAAACTATTCATATAAATTTGTGTAATTTTTCATCCAAATTATTAAAAAAAAATTACTTTATACATTAAATTTATAATCTATAAAAAAAAATTAAAAATACAACTTTACTTTATGCATAAAGCTTGAGTTTTATGCAATATTAAGTCACTGGTGAAGCTCAGATATCCTTAGGATGTGGATTTTTTTATTAGTTTGGTGGGTGGGGATCCTTAAGACAGAACAAGATTTAGGTCTAAACTCTTTATGTATATATGAATCTTTAGTGTCTAATAACAAGGTTTATTAGGCACTCTTAAAATAGAAAAATAATGTATTAATTTTTTTCCTAAAACTAGTAATCAAAACATTACTGTGAATTATTAAAATATATAAAATGAAAATTATTAAAATTATTAAAATGTCAATTATTAAAATAACTAAAATGTCAATTATTAAAATATATAAAATGAAAATTATAAATTTATTTATAAAGTTTTAAGGATCTTATGTTTTATTAAGGTTAATAATAATTTATATTTGAAAAGTTAATTACTTAGGGTTTTAAGTATCGTATGTTTTATGACCCGGATGGGGTGACACGTAAGGATAGGGGTACAGGTGGATGCGCACTCGGTCCAGGCATAAATGTCGATGGCCGCCACCCTCGAGTATGTATTAACTATGGGTGACGGCCATCGCTGCAGATGCAGGACGGAGGGACCTTTCCCTCGAGCGATTATTTACGACCTCTGCACTCCCGGGATGGCAAAGGTTAAATGTGAAAGGATGACTTCGGCTCTGTATTATTTGGTTTTCCATTTGCCTGGGCAGAGCGGGAGCGGCTCTATATTATTTGGTTTTCCATTTGCCTCGGCTTTGTTAATTGCTTGGACGCACTGGTGCGGTCCAGCCTCCACCGTGCCCTGGCATTGTGCAACCCCGCGGTATTTCTTTCTGACTTTAGCAAGACAGAGACCGCATGCCCGTGATTCGCACTTGCATTTGCTCTCACCCCAGCTCATCTGCCTTCACCTTCATCTGCCTTGTTCCATTACCATGGTTCGCACGAGGGGCCAACCTCGCCGTGGCGCGGCCTGGGAGGCACAGAAGGCGCAGAGGCGCAGAAAGGAGGAGTTGGAGCGAGCCTTAACTCTAGCGACTTCCATCCTCAGGAAGGAAGCCAGGGCAAAGAAATTGGCACAGCTTGCCATCATCGTTGAGCCTGGAGTTGGTTGCAGCCATGCAGGAGACGTCAAGGAGAATGTGTTGGGAGCCATGCAGGAAGCTGGTCTCGAGGAGGAGTTCCCCCCCTGTATAGTGATGGAAGAACCGGTCCCGGAGGACCTGCTAATTATTGAGGAGACCCGCGCGGAGACCCATCGGGAGGAATGCAGACCCACTCCGTCACTGGTAGACGACACCCCCGGCTGTATTGTGGAGGAGATACCCTGGCCTGGTGACGACCATTGCAACTGCCAAAACACGCAGGCGGACATAGAAGGCACGAAGGGGGCCGAGGTAGAAGCGGAGCAAAGGAGGTTCGATGAGGGTTCTGGAGCGGCAGTGGACGTGGGTGGCAGCATGCATGGTTCACTCATAAGGGAGGAGCACCTAGCACTCATGTTCGACCTGCGTGGACACCTGTCTGATCTGGAGCATCGGGCCCTCCTTATGGGCCAGCGCATGGATATGTTCCTCGACGCTTTTTCCAACGTGCCAGCCAAGCGTAAATGCCCCCTCTGCGCGCAAGCTTTCATCATTCCGGCTGGGACCACGCGGCAGACTGACGAGGCTGACAAGTCACCAGACACCTAGGTTTTTCATGTTCTCTTGGCTCTTAGTTTTACTATGTTGTTGTTTTATGTGTACTTAGTCCATAGACATATGTCCTGGTTTCCTTCGGGCAGGACAGATGCCAATCAGTTTTTATGTTCTATAATGCTATTTGCTACTTGCCCTCTATATATGCTGGTTTCCGATAATCGGCAGCATTTTGGGTATTACCAGACCTACTCCTATGTATACTCTGTAAAAGTTTTGTCTATCTAATATAGCAGGATCCACCCCTTTTTTATTTAAAAAAAAAAAGGTATCGTATGTTTTATTAAAACTAGTATGTTTTATTAAAGCTAATAATAATTTATATTTGAGATGTTAATTACTTAAAATGTTGAAAATGAAGAAATTAACATGGAATTATTTATTTATAATTTTGGTTATAATACTATTTTTAACACATTTTAATTTTTTTCAAATATATGTTAATTGGAACTAAATGTTATTAAAATACTTTTAATTGGAACAAAGATGTAAGAGAATTTAGTAACCACCCAAAAAGTAAGGCTTTTTAGATCGGTTGTCTTACTCTTATCAACGAGTGTTCTGTGTATTAAGTCTATAATGATAATAATTAAATCTATAATGATAGTAAAACATTGATAGACAAATAGACCAACATATTTTATTTCAGGCCAGAGTGTCCAGAGTGATGACAAACGCGCCTTTTATATTCAATCTGACTGTAATATGTTTGTGAACAACTCCAAGGCCATACAACACACTATGTGCTTTTTCCTTGACTGTAAGTCTGAAAGAGAGTGCGGCTTTGTACAATTTCCACAATTATTCCATGGAGGCATCAAGGATGATCCCTTCGGCAACCAGTTGAGAATATATCTAAGCGTAAGTATCAATGCATCCATAGTTTTATATGCCTTTAGATGTTTATAGGTAAACCAGTGTAGCTCCATTAAATTTGTTTCCATTTTGTTTTTTTATTATGGTTATTTGTGTATTTTCCACCCTCGGCTGCAACTGGCATTCTAATTATTGGGTTGAAAGTAATCGAGTTAATATGAATAGAAAGAGGTTGAATTGAGATGAATATATGTCGATATACTTAAACAAAATGTGAGTACTATACGTAAAAAAAATCTAAAACATAAACACTGAAATGATATCATATAATCAAAACAATTCCCTAATCCTAGATAGGAGAAGAAAATGCTCAATAATATCTAATATAGACTACCCAACTAATTGAATTAATATTGATTATCACCTCAGCCCCTTAAGTCTCAAATTAATTAGCATTTTTCCAGTAATAATTCTTCAAATTTTGGGAGAGAATAAAAATGTTTACCAATTTTCGGGTTGATAGAGCTCCTGGGTGATTAGGTGGGAGATTGAGCTCTGCTACTGCTTCTGGCGGAGATAGATCCAAATTTCTCCTTGATAGAGCTGGACTCCTTATGCCTTGAGTCGCTAAGATCCTGGTAAATGCTCTGTTTATTCTGTTATTCTATCGACAGTAAGAATGTATGCCCAGAATTAACCAACCATTGTTTTACTTGCATGCACTAAGCCTGTTAGTAAAACGAAACCTGCATGTAAAAATGGTTGGTAATATGGTAAAAACGAATTACACAGAACAAGGATTGCGGTTCTAAAAATGGTGGGTAAAACCCATTAAAAATGGTTGGTAAAAACTTGGTAAAACGAATTAAAGCAAGACATAGAACTTTGATCCCATGTACTTCGAATCTGAGCATTTACCAATTAATTAAGGATTGGGTACCATAAATCGAGAAGCACGCAACCACATTTAAAGAACTGCAGTCG
Source organism: Picea engelmannii (assembly GCA_009831015.1). Classification (NCBI taxonomy): domain Eukaryota; kingdom Viridiplantae; phylum Streptophyta; class Pinopsida; order Pinales; family Pinaceae; genus Picea; species Picea engelmannii. Next base: position 109,991 of record ML798360.1, on the reverse strand, counting down.
CACGCAGGATGAAATCAATGCATGGTTCACCGGGAAATGGTCAGCCGGAAAAGATAATGGATGGATGCAAGATAATATGATGATCATCCAACATGAAAACCTGCACCAACTGCATCAACTGACCTGCGTATTTCTTATTTCCCTGGGGAACCATGCACTAAGCCAATGATTGGCTTAGTGCATGGTGCATAATGCTTTCCCTAACAGAAAATAAAGTAAAGTTCGTCGTTGGTCAAATCATGAAAGTAAATGGCCAAGCAAGTGAAATGTTAGAGGGTAGATTAACCAACTAGCCGTTTTATCCTCATTCCAATGCAAATCTGCCTACGTCAGACCCACCTCATAGCCATCAGAGTTAAAGAAATAAGCATTGGACTTGTTTTGGTCAACTAAAGTAGACGTTGTAACATCATTTGAGCCATACATTGTCTCTTTATTCAAATTGAACATCTTATGGGTGAATTTTTATGTAAAAAAATAATTATGCCAAGTGATTTAGTCTCCAACCTTTGTGGATGACAAGTCAAAGATTGGTTTGGCCTCCAACCAATTGTGGATGTGGACGAGCAAACCAAGAAAATATTATTTTATGAGGGAGTTAGAAACTAGCCGTTACAAATTTTTCTATATAAGGCTAGGGGCTCCTCTCATTTTGGGTTGTTGAAACTTTGTGAGATCATAATGTCATTTTACATAACTCAATTCTCTTGTGTCATTATGGATTATATGTTGTAATGCTTGTTTTTCTTGGTCTTGGATATTTGTAATTGTGTTTTATGGCAGGGTTCACAGGAGACTTGTGGAAGATACTCAATCAATCCATTGAGAGGCTACATAGTCACGTGGAAGAGAGGAAGATAGGTCTTCGTCTCCTTACTCTCTTTGTGGGATACAAGGGTTATACACCCAAGTTGTTGGACCAACTCTTTTGGGACTAGCTCCAACCAAGTGGTCTATTATCTCTTCGACCCAAGTTGATTGGTATATTGGATACCATCTTGTAGATGAGTTTTCCTAGCAAGATCCAGGGAAGAACCCATCTATCGGTAAAATCTCTAACATTGGAGGCGATAGTGTTTCCACTCCAAACCCAATTGTCTAGAGATCTACCTGACCAATCTTAAGCTCGCGGGGCCATAATCGCACAAACCAAAGACATCATAAGGTAAAAATTAAAGGTAAGAAAGTATCTCAATTTCTTCAACCATTTTAATTAAAAACATTCTCAATCATATTTAATTATAAAAAATACAAAAAAATCATATCCTAATTTTGTTGTTGACTTTTATCTATTGTAAGCTAGTATATCTCGAGGTTTTTGCCACTTGAGATTTTTCCCTACCTCAATATACATATCCCCTTGTGTTTTGTGCTTCATTTACTATCTATTACAAGGGTTTATTTAAGAATAAGTGTGCATATTTGCAGTAAAACAGCAAGTAAACCTTTCAAATCTACACTTGTTGGATACTTTAAAATGGTGTATTGTGTAAGTTGTATCACTCCAAACCCTTTTATTTCAATCCCAGATTTGATTTACATTGTATATCTTTATTTTTGGTCATTATAGAGCATAATTATAGCCTAACAATTCAAATTTTTTGTTGTAACAAATTTTGGGTTTTGACTCTAGGGGGATTTGAACTCCAAATCTGCAAAAGTAATTTCCAGTTAGCTGGAAATTAAATTTACAACAGATCTGAAGGCTCTCGAGCTTAGTTTACACTTATATCTTGCTGGCATACCATTCTCACCCACAAATCTAGTGATCTGGTGCATTTTTGCACTTGTGGGAGACCCCAAAAGCCCATTTTCCTTGTTGTTTTCTGTGTTTTATTGTGTTTTTGCAGGTCTTATTTAACATGACAGCAAGGGAATTACTCAGTTTTAGCCACTTTGGCCAAAGTACTCACATAGCTAGTCATCCAGAAAAGTGGTAACAACATTCCTCTTCTCTCTTATACTTCATCTCATCATTATTCTGAAGAGTAAGGGTAAGTTAGTTTGTTGTTCAGTCATTTTATTTTCTGGAGTATCTTTTATTTCAGCAAGCTATTAAAATAATTAACTCCTACCCCTTCACCATAGCCCACTAGTTAAGGCACTGATCTAATAATTGATTGGGTAAGGTGATTGTGTTGTGCGATAGGGAAGCCTCCCAAAGCCTTTCGTGAGTGGGAGTTAGGCTTGAACATGGAGAGGATAGGTGTTGTGGTGACATTGGGCACCTATCCCTTGTGTTGCTCCCATAACAGTCTAAGACCTTGTAGGACTGCTAGTTTGGGCGATAACACGCCCCACCCAATAAAAACAGTTTATGTTTAAGTTGCATGCTTTTAATACATGCATGGGGCAATTGTATGAGTGGACCTTTGGAATGCAATCACCGAAAAAAATTGAACGAGAATCTCTCTGAGGAGATCAAGCATCTGATTGATTGTAGAGAATAAGTCTGTGGTGGCAGATATAGAGTGACCATGATTGAAACACACACTAATACTATCATAGAAGAAGTTTGGACAACTTATGAAAACTATCAATGCACTTCAAAGGCTTCATATGATGATTCTACCCAACTATCGATCAGACTATTCCCTATTCTTTCAATATCAAGATTGAAGACTAGTGCTAGTTAATGTTTATTGACGAAATTGCAACAGTAGTACACGAAATCTTTAATATCATATATTCCAACACCATCAACTAAACATGACCAATTATTCAAAAATGTCTCCATGCATAGGTCTCTAGTACATATTTTCTTGTTCATGTTTATTTCAATTGCAGAATGAGGCAGTGTGATGAGTTAGTACAGTGATCATTGTCTTCTTCAAGGTGATTGATGTCATTGCAAGCACAATTAAAATCTGATCAAGCTTTGAATTGTACTATCTCCATCCTTTGGGATAATTCAATACATGGTTGTTAGTTTACAAGTTGGTGCGATAATCTTTTTAGCTCGGTGCATACATTCTTTTAAATATGGTAGAGTTTAAAATCTTTTAAAGGAATGTATTAAATTGTTTTAGAATTTTGTGTGCACCCACTCTTGGATGCATCAAAATGGTCTCAGCGAAGCCATTGATATGAAGATCATGTCTGAGGGGGCCCGAATTGCAATGATGCTACAGCCATATTTTGTTTCAAGTGAATATATCATATATTTTAGCTGGCCATAAATGTCTATGCTAGCTTGAGTGTTGCAGATAGTAGCGGAGGATGAGAGCATGAAATAATTGAATGAAACATTTGATTTCAGTGGATCTTTTGTTTCGATATGGGCAAATAAAAGCATAAATTCTCAGTCGAGCAACTCCAAAACTGCAGTGCACTTGTCTGCCTTTATGCAATTAAAGTTCCTTTTAAGAATATGTAACGTTACAAGCTTGTTCTTCAATAGTTTTTCTGGGTTTATATTGATTTTTTGAGAAAATATAATGGAATGTTTTGTCTCTATGAGTCATGTGTCTATATATATATATATATATATATATATATATATATATATGAAGTCTTGAACTTGTAAGAGTTATATGAAAGAAATAGTTTAGTCGAGTCTATAGTAAGAGTCAATTTTTTAAGTTGAAAAATAAAAATGAAATGTTGTCTAGTTATTTGATTTGATTGAGTCAAGTGTACAATTGAGTTAATTGAGTCAATGATAGGAGGGAGTTAAACGTGCATCTTCAAAGGGAGGAGATCCCCTCCACTCATGTAATATCAGTCGGTACTTAACCGACGATATCGGTTTAATGCCGACATCAGTCAATACTCAATCAATAGAATTTTGAGTCTCACTATTGGCAAAGAGTCTAACAGTTAGAGAGTCATAATACAAACTGTTGAGCCATGTCATAATCGAGTCAGTCAAGGCATGATCATGCAAAGACATAGTTGAGTCGTAGAAGAGTCCTCCTTCATGTAATGTAGAATGTAAACTCCATACATTTCTAGATACTGAAAAGCATAAAGAAGAACATATGTGATTGAGAAGCAGCAAAGCAGTGAAACAAGTTTGATGAGCAGTAAAGCATTGAAAGATTGAGCATTGATGATGAATAGTTTGGCAGCGGTTGAATGCATTCAAGAAAGAGACATCTCATAATCTACACACACACACACAATAGCTTAAAAGACAAGATGGTGCACAAGAAAGATTGAATTGATTAAGCCCCCTGGTATAAGAATTGCAGAACAATTCCCTAGGTTGTGACTACTAAAGAGAAATTCAAGGATTGGTTGATGTCACAAACCCTCATTGATTCCATAAAAAGAACCACCAGGAGCGACACATAGTTAGAGCTTTGGCAATAGAGGCAACCCTAACGATTCCTGTGAGGAGTTTGCAGTTGGTAGCAAGCAAGCAGAGGCACCCTCCAATTGGTAGACATAGTAGAAAGCATGGAAATCAAGGAGTGGGGACATGTGATATGTAGTCATTCGGATCCATTAGAAACCAGTCACAGTAAACCTTGTGTATGGGTATCTGTTATAGCAAGATTTTCCTCACCCTATGCAAATTTGCTCAGAAGGCCTTTTTCCATTTCCCTATACAAACTTGAAGTCCCTTTTTGTAAATCCCAGAGCTAAAAACAATATTTTTCCACATATACACGCCCTACCTATTATACAGCATGTTGATACGCAGGTTGCACCACTACAGCCCACGTCATCGGGTTTTGGGCCCAAAATTTAAAAATGGTGTCGGGTTTTCATGTCACGTCACGAGATCCATGATCCTTGACCTTTCGTATACTCGAAACGTTCCAACTCGGCTCTTCAGTTCCACTTGAAGGTTATAAATGGGCCAAATCCAAGCTATGGAAAGGAGGAAAAGAATTCAACTTTGAGAGCAAAGTTACTCTAGAGAAATTATTCACTTCATATTGAGTTTGCATCCCTTTATCCTTTTAAGTTTGAACACATTGTTCAGCCCCCAAGCTCTTCCCTACATGATTGAGAACCTCATTGTCTCTCTTATATGATCTTGCCTTTGGTGGAGGATTGAAGTGGTGAAGGCCCAACTGAAAGGGACTTAGTTTCTCGATTCTGAACCGTGCCGATACGGAAGTTTGTAATTCTTTCACTTCTGTTGATTACATTTTAATAGAAATACTATTTTCTCGTCCAATTAATATCTTGCAAATATTCAAAATGTTATTCCATGGGCATATGAATGTTGATGGATTATGCTATTGAATGTGCTAACATTATATATTATCACCATATGCTTGTGTTTCTTGGTTGTTGAGGACAAGTTGCAGGTGTATTGCTTTGAGTCAAGTGCTCAACGATGGACTTCATCGAACGTTTGGATGAGGTAGGCTCTTTATCTTGTCTTGTTAGCATATTTGTTTATACAGCATACCAGAGATTAGAGTTGATTTCTGCAGTCATTTCCGTTTGTTGTGGTTTACCCCTAACCATAGAGAGATTTTCCTCATAACAGTATCATCCTATACAATGGGCGCTTGTTGCATGTAGGGGATAAATGCATCGAGCTAATGATTAGTTGGAGCAAGTACAATCGCTCCAACCATCTCTCCTATGTATATATACTCATGAAGATGGAATACAAACTTGGTTGGTTAACCTTTCCACAAATCTCTCTTTCTTCTTGAGTACATGGGTGTCTCTAATATTCCTTCTATAATGTAGCTCTCTTCTTGAATGCATTTCTTAACCTGTGGACTACAAGATATCCCATAGTGATTCATTTCAACGCATTGCTTCCAACCAACATCACAATGTACACATTACATTCTTGTGTGGTCATTGGCTTCTAGACCCACCACCAACATGTATTCATTTCTAGCTATCATGGTCACTGTTGTGACCACCCCAACCACCCAACCCTAGCATGTAATTGGTGATATTGTATATCCAATTGTTGTTATCCTATGTAACCATAAACCGCTAGAACTTCTACAAGCTAGTTGGAAATTGGATATCGATGATTTTCAAGCACATTCGTACAGACCCATGGATGCAATATGGCATCCTCAAGAGTTTGAAATACTTCAATTCAAAGTTGTGGAATCTCTATTTTAGCAAGTAATAGATGATTTTTAGCACAACACATGGAAGTTTGTAGGCTATTTTTCTTGTTGCCTCCCTGTTGCTTATTCTAGGCTCTTATCCTTATTACTAAATCTTATATAGTTCTATATGACATCGTCTTTGCCAATGATGATAAAATTCCATTGGAAATATTTAGGCTTGTGACCATGATCATATTTGGAGGGAGAGCCTAATTCATAGTAGCAGCACTTCATCACCTTTGCACTCACACCAAGGTCAAGTATCTCCCTCCTTATGGAATCAAAATTGTTTTGCTTCCCTACCTAAGATGGAGCCCATTAACTAGGTAATCTTCACACTCCTTTTGCTTTCAAAGATCAATCATGACTCTAAATTGTTTGATCTCCCATTATGCATGACTTTAATATTGTTGGTCATTAATTTCATTCTTCAAGACAATCAAAAGGGGAATGAGCCGGTGTAAAGTACTGGATCTATTATAATAATTGAAAACAGAAATATTGCAGAGAATAATAGTGGAACAACACAATAGATGAAACCACAGTACCAAAAGAATACCTTTATTGATAGGAAACAATGTTCACTTGCCTCTTCAAGGGAGGCAACCTCCAGTAGAGAAGCTCTCTATTACAATAATTCTCAAGACAAGACTTATCATACCCTCGAATCCTATTTATACTAAATCTATGTACCAAAAGAAAAATCTAGAGGAAGATCTTTCTAGAAGCGGAAGCTTCTATTAGGTCTTCTTACATTTGACTTATTCTTCCTTATTACTAGGCCTTCTTAATATTGGTCTTTATTACATGGAAAATATGTTATTCTACCTACGTGAGACGTTAGGGAGGTTAGGTCCCTAACATGCCCTCCCCCTTCAAAAAAAACCTTGTCCTCAAAGCTTGAGATGAGGAAATTGTTGCAGAATGGTAGCTAGCTCTCAGATGGCATCTACTGGAGTTGTATATTTCCATTGTACTAACACTTACTTGATGGTGCACTGACGGAGTCGACACTCACACTGGTCCAAGACTCCTTGTGGCTACAACCAGATGGAGCCTTCTTCATCCAACTCGGGAAGACTGTTTTAAGTTTGGCACTTAGTTCCAATCACCTTCTTTAAGCAAGAAACATGAAAAACAGGATGGAGCTTAGAATGACTGGGAAAAGCTAACTGATAGGCCCCCTGTCCCACGTGCTTGAGAATTGTATAAGGACCATAAAATTTGGGCCCCAGTTTCTGACAATGGTCAGCCTTGAGTGAAGTATGCTTATAAGGTTGCAGTCGAATAAACACATGGTCCCCTTCAGTGAATTAACGTTCTTAGCAACCTTGATCTGCTTGTTGCTTCATGCAATTATGAGCCATGACCAAATTCTCTTTGAGAGTACGGAGAATAGCCTCTTGAACTGTAAGAATTTGGTCAACCACCTAGACCTTCAAGACACTGGGCAGGTATGAGAGCATTGAAGGTGGTTTTTATCCATATATTGCTTCAAAAGGAGTCATACGAGTGGTTGTATGGTAAAGTATTGTACCACCATTCAGCTAGGGGTAACCATTGAGCCCATTGATTTTGCCTTTCACATGCAAACAACCTCAAAAATGTTTCCAAACACTTGTTGACAACTCCATTTTGACCATTAGTATGGGGATGATAGGCGGTGCTTAGATGCAATTGGGTGCGTTGTAGCTTGAACAATTCTTACCAAAAATTGTTAGTGAAAGTGGAATCTCTGTCAGAAACAATAGCATGAGGCATGCTATGAAACTTGAAGATATGATCCATGAATAGTTGAGCCATAGTGGAGGTGATAAATTGGTGTTGAACAGCACAAAAATGAGCATACTTGGAAAGACGATCAACTACCACCATGATGACTTACTTATTGCCCAATTTAGGTAAACCAACAATGAAATCCATAGAGATATCCCTCCAAATAGTTGGTGGAATCGAAAGCGGTTGTAGTGTGCCCAGGGCTTTGACTATTTCTCCCTTGTTGCATTGACAGACATTGCATTCCTCCACAAAAGTGTGAACGTCTTGTTTCATACCATCCCATAAAAAAAAAAACATTTGACCCTGTCATAGGTTTTGGTAAACCCCGAGTGCCCAGTTGTGGGTGTAGCATGAAGCTCAAAAAGTGTTGTGGATTTAAGTTGTGATTGTTTACTTAAATACATACAGTCTTTGTAGCAAAGCTCATCATTGTGCCAAGAGTACCTTGGGGAAACTGGAGAATTATCTTGCAAATATTGGATCAGACACAAAATTTTGGGATCTTGCAGCCATTCCTCGCAAACAGCTTGGAGCCAATCTGGTAAAATGAAGAAGAGGAAAAAAATGGGCCCTTCATCTTCATATTTTCTTGAAAAAACGTCAGCAACCACATTGTCTTTGTCTTTGTCTTTCTTGTAAATGATCTCATAATCATATCCAAATAGCTTAGTCACCCATTTGTGTTGATCTGGGATGAAAGGCATTGCTCCAGAAAATACTTGAGGCGATAATCTTTCTTAATTTGGAAGTGTTGCCCCAATGGATAAGGGCGTCAGAGATCCACTACATGCAGAATAGCCAACATTTCCTTTTCATAGATTGATTGGCTCAAATGTCGCTCTGACAGTTGTTTGTTGTTAAAGGTCAAAGGTCAGCCATCTTGCATAATGACTACTTTAATTCCTCTCCTGGAAGCATCACATCCCAGGACAAAGGTCTTTGTGAAGTTAAGAAGGGCCAAGACAAGAGTGGTGCACATAGTCTCCTTCAAGGCTTGAAAGGACTGATCAGTTGTTGGAGTCCAAGTGAAATAATTATTTTTAAGGAGAGCAGTGAGAGGTGTCACAATCTTTCCATAATTCTTAACAAACTTGTGATAATAGCATGTTAAACCCAAAAAACCACCCAACCTTTTGAGATTCTTAGGGAAAGGCCAATCATGCATAGCTACAATCTTCTTAGGATCCACCCTAACACCCGCCTTGCCAACAATATGAACCAAGTACTCGACTTCCAAGGCTCCAAAAGCACATTTAAATTGTTTGAAGAAAAGTTGATGCTGAGAGAGTAGATGAAGAACTCAATCCACATGAGCAAGATGAGTTGTCTAGGTTTTACTATAGATGAGAATCTCATCAAAGAAAACTAAGACAAAATGACAAAGAAAAGGACGAAAGACATGATTCATGAGGCTTTGGAAAATGGAGGGAGCATTACATAAGCCAAAGGGCATGACCAAGAACTCATAGTGGCCCTCATGAATTTGAAATGAAGTCTTAGGAATGCCTGCCTCTTTCATATGTATCTGGTGGTAGTCAGAACGAAGATCAAGTTTAGTAAAGAACTGAGCACCGCTTAATTCATCCAAGAAATCATCAATGACATGAATGGGAAATTTGTCTTTGATGGTGATTTTTTTTAGGGTGCGAAAGTCAGGACACATGCGCCAAAAGCCTTCTTTCTTAAGTACCATGACCATAGGAGAAGAATAGGGCTAGTACTAGGACGAATAACGCCTACAACGAGCAATTCTTGATTAATTTTCTCAATTTCATTTTTCTGAGCAAAGGGATGACGATAGGGACAAACATTTGGAGGAAGGTTGTCGAGGACGAGGGGAATGAAATGATCATGAACACCATGGGAAGGAGGAAGTCCCTGGTGAGTGGAAAAAACAGCTTGATGTTTGGAAAGGATGGATTGGAAATTAAGAGGCACAGAGGGTGTTTAAGTGGCGTGAATGGAATGGAGTTGTGCAATAATGTTGGAATGACCTTTTTTAGGAGCTTTTCCATGCAATGGGCACTGATGATCTTAAGGGAACCTGTTGTGATTCCTTGGAACTTATATTGTTGGCCCTCCTAATTGAATTGCATGGTTAATTCCTTAAAATCCATAAGAGTGGGGCCCAAAGTCCTTAACCATTTGGCACCCAACGCAATGTCACAACCACCCATGTCTGACTACCTAGGTACTAGAGAGTATCTTCTCAAGTGTTGTTCTTGGTGGCACTATAGCAGTCAAGCGGTCGATAGGTTTATCTACGGAGAGCTTTAGGATATCTAGGTCAATCTGTATACAAGTGTTGTCTGATGCACTACCACTTGAAGGGGTACCAACTAGGGTTACAAAGGTGGCCAACAATGTGCGCTTGTACCACTTGTAGTTTCTGCATGTATGCTTCCCCGACCACGGATTTATGCATTGAATGACAGATCTTTGCAGCTTTAAGACATTGGAATATGTCTCTACCCTGAAAAAAATAACCCACAATTTTCTACCAAGGAAAGTGCTCTGATACAACTTGTAAGGTGCCAGATATATTATAATAACTAAAAACAAAAGCATTGCAGAGAATAACAGTGGAACAACACAATAGATGAAACCACAACACCAAAATAATACCTTTATTGATAGGAAACAATGTTCACTTGTCTCTTCGAGGAGGAAACCTCAAGCAGAGTAGCTCTCTATTACAATAATTCTCAAGGAAAGACTTCTCATACCCTCAACTCCTATGTATACTAAATCTATCTACCAAAAGAATAATCTAAATGAAGATCTTTCTAGAAGTGGAAGTTTCTATTAGGTCTTCTTACATTTGACTTATTCTTCCTTATTACTAGGCCTTATTAATATTGGCCTTTATTACATGGAAAATATATTATTCTACCTGCGTGAGGGGTTAGGGAGGTTAGGTCCCTAACAACTAGGGTTTAGCTTATAGGAGTATACTTATGTAATCTTAGCAAGATAGAGCTCATTGGTCACATTTGTTAGTCGTCACACTTGCAACAAAATTAAACCTTACAATGTTTACTATCTTAATCTAGTCTATGGGCCCTAACTCAGCCATCATAAGGTTCGTGGGGGCCAAATGGCCAACCAACCACCTAATATCACTCTGTAAGGATTTTTAACTAAAGCACATACCAATGGCAACGATGGTGCCAACAAAGGTTCCATGCAAGTTTGTCCCAAAGGTCTCCATTAAGGTAGTTCTCAGATTATTATTAATGAAATTGTTGTTGAAATTCCTCTCAATGAGTATGTTATTGTTTGTGATGGTCTAAAGCATTGATCCCTATTATATTACTTTGTAGGGATAGCCCCCAAGAGTATGTTATCGGGGCCTAGGTTGAAGAGGCTTGAAATCTTTAAACTAAACTTACATAGCCACTTGATGCCTAACAAAGGAGATTTTCTCAATTTGCCTTTAATGAGGAAAAGTATGTCGCATAAGTGGTCAAGCACAATCCCTAGATGTGTGACAAATACCCAAAGTGTATTCTCAAAATGGTATGAAAACTTTTCCACTATCAAATCTACTCAACTTCATTGCCCCCACCAGGTTGAGTTATCAAGCCTCTCATTGCAACACTGAGATTTTCTTGAGCGCATTTCAACTCCTCCTGGATAGTTCATTTACCACGAGCCCCAACATTTTTCAACCCACACAATTTATTCGCCATGAGCCCCAACGATTTTTTAACCCTCACTATCAAAAGAGTGCTTGATTTAGAGTTAACTTGTCCCAAGACCTCAACCCCAAGGTTATTCATCAACGTGTTAGGTAAGAACACATCCAATGTTAGGTCAATGTATCCCAAGTTGGTCAATACAATTGCAGGCAAGGAACCCACAAACACTTCTCACATTGCTTCTACTCTTGGGGGTGTAGTCGTAGGGCTTGGTATCCTCCACTAAGGTTGGAATAGCAAGCCTTCATTGATGTTGAAGATGACCAACTAAGGCCTAAGAAAAATACCCTTCATGTGTGGGCGACACATGCTTTAAATAAAAAGAACTTTGTGACTAAATTTCTATCAGGGGTTAAGTGATAGGGATGGTGAGGAAATTCATTTCTTTGTCAATGGTTCTTAATGAAAGTTGTGCCTTGGAATGTAAGGGACCTTACATAGCCAATCAAGATGACCATGGTTCACAAAGATCATTCATTGGTTTTAGAATTGGACATCATGTGCCTATGAAAGGTGATCGGTTTCACACTGAGCATGGCCCTAAACTACATTTTCCCTAGTGTTGCCATGTTTTATACCAAGTATAAACACTAGTGAGGTGGCGCAACCACTTTTATCTTACCCACACTTGTTCCCTGCATTATTGATTCGAACTAACTCATATAATTGAGTTGTGGCACTCCTCAATCTTGATATTAATGGCAACGTACCGAACCTTGCCAATTTGTATGCACCAAATGTTGTGGAAGAAGAGCTATGTTGTGGCACTAGCTAACCAAACTCCTCTTGAAGGTACATTGGCTTGTTTGTAAAGGCTTCAATAATGTGGAGCTCATGGATGAAAAACTCAAGGATGACCCAATTTTACTCGTCTCAAAGGTACGTCAACTTGTTTGTAAAGGCTTCAATAATGTGAAGCTCATGTATGAAAAAATCAAGGTTAAACCCATTTTACATTTGGGTATGAAGATTTCCACAGCATAATTAGAATGAAGTTTTTGGACTTCAACATAGTTTCATATCCAAAACTTCACTATAAATACCTATTTTACATTGTTTTGTAATTGGTTACTAAATTAATATTAAAAAATTATATTAAAAACAAAAACAACTACAAAAATATAAACATAATGTATAGAAATATTCACTAGTCTTATACATTTGAATATGAAAGTTATCACATTTAAATGTGAAAAATAATTATTATGTGGTTAAAATTAAATTACATCTATTACCAACATTATGGAATATAGAGAAATAACAAAATTACATTAATTATAAAGTAGGGTGTATCCTCTACAAAAGAATTATTACAAAGATTATTTTTTTTAAATGCATTATGATACAACCTTAAACGTCTTTGAATTTGAAAAATTATAGGATTGCAAATCTTTTGGGGTTATATTGTTAGATTATAAAAATGTCTTTGTTTGTATCATTAATTTGAAAAGTTATAAGTTATGTTGCTTAAAATTTCTAGATATAAAATGTGTAAAACGTTTTGAAACATCCAATGTTTCTAGTAGACACTTTACCCATCATCTAAGACAAATGAAGCTAAAATGTTAAAAAGAGATAAATGTCTTTGTTTATATCATCTTGACCTATCCCTTTATAAACATGTACTTAATATTTTACTATAACAAAAATTAAGCATGGCAATATCATATTGATAATGCTTTGAATAAATCTGTTGATGATGTTACCACTTAGCCTTTCATAAACATGTATTTAATATTTCAAAATGATAAAAATTTGAGTATTATTTTGTAATTGTCATGATTGTTGATAAAGATGTTCATTTTCGATTCAACTAAGCATGGTGAAGAATTAGTCAGCCGCCACTTAGTAAATGATCCATTCTTCACTCTCAACAAAAAGAAAAATATGTTTCAAGCCTAGAATGCAATAATATGTTTTATTACAATATAAATTTTTTAAATGTATCATAAAGAGACACACTGCTACAAGCAAAGACCAAACCCTCAACCTAGTAGGCTTAACTAAGCTAGGGAAATATCTACTTGGAGAAAAAGAAACTACATTGAAATTCACATGAGGAACACCACATGGAGCACACAACTATGAACCAAGGGAAGAATAGAATACACTAGAGAAGTACTTAATATAAAATAATTAAAAAAACAAAAATATGATGGATGCAAAGAATGAATACAAATTTCTCAAAATCTAAGTCTTTGCCCTAAACATTTGTTTTATAGATCAAATCCAAGTCCAACAATGAGATGACCACAAATGCTTGAGAGCATATTTGGAGCCACGTGGACATTGTCCCTTGCTTCTCCAATCATTTACTGAATTCTTGATTCAGTATGTAGGCTGCATGCTACTTGTATATGCATGTGACACACAACTATTTCTAAGTAATACATACTAGATAAGAACTATGGTTTTATAAATCCTGAAGCAGATTCACTATACACCTAATCACACAAATTAGTCCATGCTAATAACGAATGTTAAAAAGGACATTAACTACAGCAATTCAAAATTGCGATTCATTGAGAAAAAGCAATGCAATTTGATCTCCATATCAAGGAAAGATGTTAGATAAACATTTAACGGGTGTTTATGACAGTGAATTGAATGTTCTTGTCACCTTACACTGTAACTATAACAACACATAAATCACAAGCCACCTGTTGTCAAAAATCAGAACAAAGAGTTTTTAGAAAGGTCATGAATGTTGAGGACATTCACAAAACATGATTCACAAGTTTTAAATTTTCTACAGCAGATTGAAAAAGAGGATACCTAGCTAAACTGTCAAGGAACTGTGGGTTTTGAATGAAAAGGCAGGTCACACATCTTTTAAGGTGTAAGTGACTAAAGCTCCTTTCTTTCTCATTGATGTTACCAAAACCACTGCTAATCATCCTTACTTTAGTTGGCTTGAACTATCCAATGGTTGAATTCAAGAATGTGATGTAGGTAAATACTAAAATCCCATGTCTACCTAGTATAATGCCTAAATAAAAGACCCGCCCAAGCTTTGGGTGTTTCAGATTACTTGATAATAGTTTTATAAGTGAAAATCTAAAGGAAATTTCCTGAAACATATACACAACAGAGTGAAAAAGGAAACAAAGATATCATAAGAGGGAAAATTTGTTATACTAAGTTGAGTTAGTTAATCTTTTCTTTGACAACTGAGCTATTCGCTGTGTCAAGGGGTAACCTCCATTGTTTTGAGTTTGTATATATAGCAAGCATAGCAAATTGAGAAAATGCAAATGCTGTAATAACAGCCTCAAAGATAAAAGGGTACCTTTTGGGAGGCTGCAAAAACAGATATAATACATGTAGCGTGACTGAGAAAAGGGCATAAAAGGACATTAATACCCTCCAAAACCTTGGAAACCTCTGTGCTATGTAATTGCTCCTGCTTCCATCCTCGCTAATCACTGGTGCATAGTACAGAAGAATAAACAAAAGCAGCAGAGCTATATAGCATATGGTCAATCCATCACGGCGAAGAAGAGGGTACATGGAAAGCATGGAATTAATAGTCAACCACTTGAAAAGAAAAGGTTCTTCCAGAGCCAAAAGGCTTGCTGGTAGCAGAGGCAGCAGCACGGACTTTTCATGGACTGTTGTTGTCATAGAGAAAAGTGTCATTTAATTGTTAACCAGTACTTAATCATGTCTAATGTTATGTCTATTAAATATATAGAAGGTTGAGTCAAGAGGCATACCTTGATATGAAAACAAATAAAAGGCAAATGAGCTATTGAGTAATGCATAAAGAAATCCTCTGTTACTTGGGGCAGATATTTGCTGAACCATAGATGGGAGAGAAGCAGTCAAAGTGGCACCTAAGGCAAAATATGATAGTGTGGATATCGAAAACCTCTGCTTCCATTTTACAAGTAATGAAGTGCAACACCAAAAGGAAGAAACATAATCCTCATATATACCCCGCTTAAGTGGTGCTAAGCGTGCAAGAACCTGCATTTGTACAGAGGTGAGTCGTCAGCTCCAGATTTGAAGAATCGGCACCTTAACTATCCTTTATTTTGGACAGAAACCCTCAGGAGCCGTACCTCTAGTATGGCTTCTTTGGAATAAAGAAAGGGCCACCATATGACTGCGAAAGTTCCAAGAACAATTAAGCCAAGTCTTGTGACCTCAAAAATGGGATTTTTGCGGCGTAAACACTTCCCCAAAAGATGAGCGAAAAATGCTGGAGCATAATATGCACTCATCTGCATAGCAAGCATTAAAAACCATACACATTTCATTATTGTCACGACATGAGATGTTAAAAGGATATATTTTTATTCTTCAATCGTATGAAATAATATGCAACACAGACAAGGACCAAAACTTGTCGATACAGAAATAATCTAAGATATACCTGTTTATGATTAAGAGCAAGACAGAAAAGCACACATGCTACCAGCTCTCTTCTTGAGATAACTGCAGCTATTGCTCCAACGGTTAAACCAAGGCTGATGCAATTATACTGAGAAGGTTTCATGTTAGAAGCAGTGTACCACAATATTCTTATACATATTGTGCTGAATCCTAGTAGCAAACAACTATTATATTAGACAACCAAATGTGCTCAAATGCCTTTTCCCATACTGCGAAACAGAATTTTGTTCAAATGTTGATACTAACAAGCATTGACAGGGCCAAAAAACCATTTAGACTCTGTTGTCCTTCAAATTGGTGCATATGATTTTTAGCACAACACCATCTTCATTAGCATTACTTCTTTCTCGGGCTCTTTTAATTAGTGCATATGATTTTTAGCACAACACCATCTTCATTAGCATTACTTCTTTCTCGGGCTCTTTTAATTAGTGAACATTCTTCTACCACTTTTTCATAATGAGCTCCTTTTTGTCCTTGATGAGGATTATTTTTGTATAGGCTGCCGAAATTTTTTCCCTTTTTTTCAGTGGGTTTATCCAATGAATCCATAGAAGAACTTGTCAATAGAATATACCAGATTACCAGACTAAACTGAAAACGGGGAGAGAAAATGGTTTCAAACCATTGTACCTGAAAGTGGCCATGGTCTATTATTATTGCACATGGTTGAAGAAGAACCATTGCATGTGCCCAGACAAGATCTTCATCCTTCCGCCCATTATAATAGACAGCAATAAAGTACAAAGCTGCGGAAAAAAATATGACTGCATCTGATGTTAACACTGTCCAACGCATTAGGAGTTTGCTGCACATCTCATGAAGCAACAGTAAAATATCAATTCTCCTTATTCTCTCTCCCTCTCTCTCGTATAGATGAAACACATGCAAAGAAAATTATAGGCCACGGGGTCAGCTTCATATAGACAAGTTGTTTGCCCATATGAGAGGAAATAAAATCCTTAACCATGCAGCAAAGAGCAAAGAAAAATCCAGAAGGCCAACCTTGTATAGACCTTTGAGGCTTTAAGCAACAAAAAGACACATACACAAGCGATTGACATATGCAGCAAAAATACATGAATCTTCAATCTACAAATATTTAGGAGTACATGAGTGATCTGTAGCAATTTGTGGTGTAACAAACAGTTCCATTTTATGTACACAAACCCTCTTGCTAGCGGCATCCTTCACACAGACAATATCAGTGTTGCAAGTATATTCTTTACTCACTACCAAGCTTGTTGCTATCCCTGTTAACAAATCTCGACGTGAAAACACCTTGACGAGGATTTAATCCTTTAGCTACACCTTCAATGGACAGTCTGTGCCATGGTACACAGCTTAGCAACCTGATAATAGCATTCTGGGCTGAAGTCTAAATACCCATGGGCCAAAAGAAAAGGCCTGGTCTTTACAGAAAATGGGAGCATAATGATGAAAGATTAAAAGCTATAATGCCAAAGACGTGGAGGAGGTTAAGATGCATGAAATGGCTTAGATAATTAACTGGAAAGGTGACATCAAAGCAATCAAGGGATTATGCTCTATTCTCTCTAAATTTGGATCAGATGGTCCTTGCTGGCATTTAAACTATGAGAAATCATGACACTCAACGACAGGAAGAGCAGTAGCATATTACAGACATCCTTAAAATGGAAAAGTCGGAACATAAACAAAAATTCGAGTATATTGGTAATTCATCATTAATAAAAGGATGCACCAACCCTATAATATCTTCAATAGGGAAGCATGCTAGTTTGGCTAAAGTGTTTTAAAATATGTGAATGCAGTCACCCAAACTCCCTATGAGATTTAAGTCAATGTCTGTATTAGTCCACTCCAAGGTGGACTAATGGGTTATTAC
>ML798360.1:42800-64164 GCA_009831015.1 Picea engelmannii | reverse complement strand
TCACGATCTTTCCTTTCACAATGTCCAACACTTTATTCTTAGCAAGGATGAGGTCAATCCTTGTCTTCCATGCTCTGAAGTTAGAAGCTCCATCTAACTTGTTCTTAGACTTCATAGAGTTCGTCATGGCTTGCTTGACTTTGGTCAAATCCTAGATTTGACCAGAAATCCAAACTTCACGTCTTGGCCTTCTGAGAGTACCAGGAGATGCGCTTGGCTAGGGCGCACTGATCTATCCAGAGATTAGGTCAATCTTGTCACTTAAGGTGCCTCAACAAGAGGTTTAGGGTTTCTGCAACTGCTTCTGCTAGTAACCCTAGCTGCAGTGCTTCTGGAAACCGTTCCTGCTAGTAACCCTAGCGATAGTTCCTCAACGAGCTCAATATCTAGCGGCTATGTTTCCTTCCAATGTTTTAGGCTGACTGAAGGGGTGTGGGCCCATAACCTGTTAGAATATAGAAGATGGTGTGCTCGTTTTACCATTGACGATACCCTCGTCACCCAACCACAGGCCGAAGCCTCCCTCCGAGCACCTTAACCTTGACCTGAGAATTCCTCCGGAAGCAAACCCTAGGCTAGATAGCCAAACAAAGAGCAACGCATCTCTCCCCAAGGATAGCGCATCACAAAAGACTGATCATATGTTCCAAACCCCAGCCAAGAGATATCCAAGCCAAATACTGAAACTTGCTGCAGCTGCAACCCTCTTCCAAACCTGCGCACCAACTGCAACTGCAGTGCGCACCAACTGGGAAAACTGCAGTCCTGAGATGTGACAAATGAAAACTGGCACCCTGTATTTATAATAATCCTGCCAGTTTACTGGGGCCGACTTCTCCTTCTAGTTATGTGTCTGTTCAGTATATTATTATTATTTCTGGTCGACTTCTTCTCTTGGAGGCTAATAGCCTAATATAAATTCTCCTTGAGCCGACAAGGCTTCTAGGGTTATTATCCAATTCATTAGGGTTTCTCTTGCTTCCTGGAGTCTTCTATTCTCGTCAGGTTCACATGTAGAGGTAAATACCTCCCACAACTACCATAATATTAACACCCAGTGTCTTGAAGGTCCAGGCGGTTGACCAAACTCTTACAGTTCGAGAGGCTATTCTTCGTACTCTCAAAGAGAATTTGGTCATGGCTCATAATCGCATGAAGCAACAAGCAGATCAAGGTCGCTAAGAACGTCAATTCGCTGAAGGGGACCATGTGTTTCTTCGACTGCAACCTTATAAGCATACTTCACTCAAGGCTGACCATTGTCAGAAACTGGCGCCCAAATTTTATGGTCCTTATACAATTCTCAAGCACGTGGGACAGGTGGCCTATCAATTATCTTTTCCTAGTCATTCCAAGCTCCATCCTGTTTTTCATGTTTCTTGCTTAAAGAAGGTGATTGGAACTAAGTGCCAAACTTAAACTAGTCTTCCCGAGTTGGATGAAGAAGGCTCCATTTGGTTGCAGCCACAAGGAGTCTTGGACTAGCGTGAGTGTCGTCTCCGTCAGTGCACCATCAAGTAAGTGTTAGTACAGTGGAAATATACAACTCCAGTAGATGCCATCTGAGAGCCAGCTACCATTCTGCAACAATTTCCTCATCTCAAGCCTTGAGGACAAGGTTTTTTTAAGGGGGAGGGCATGTTAAGGACCTAACCTCTCTAACCTCTCACGTAGGTAGAATAATATATTTTCCATGTAATAAAGGCCAATATTAAGAAGGCCTAGTAATAAAGAATAATAAGTCAAATGTAAGAATACCTAATAGAAGCTTCTGCTTCTAGAAAGATCTTCCTCTAGATTTTTCTTTTGGTACATAGATTTAGTGTAAATAGGATTCGAGGGTATGATAAGTCTTGTCTTGAGAATTATTGTAATAGAGAGCTGCTCTACTGGAGGTTGCCTCCCTTGAAGAGGCAAGTGAACATTGGTTCCTATCAATAAAGGTATTCTTTTAGTACTGTGGTTTCATCTATTGTGTTGTTCCACTATTATTCTCTGCAATATTTCTGTTTTCAATTATTATAATAGATCCAGTACCTTACACTGGCTCATTCCCCTTTTGATTGTCTTGAAGAATGAAATTAATCACCAACAATATTAAAGTCATGCATAATGGGAGATCAAACAATTTAGAGTCATGGTCGATCTTTGAAAGCAAAAGGAGTGTGAAGATTACCTAGTTAATGGGCTCCATCTTAGGTAGGGAAGCAAAACAATTTTGATTCCATAAGGAGGGAGATACTTGACCTTGGTGTGAGTGCAAAGGTGATGAAGTGTTGCTACTATGAATTAGGCTCTCCTTCCAAATATGATCATGGTCACAAGCCTAAATATTTCCAATTGAATTTTATCATCATTGGCAAAGACAATGTCATATAGAACTATAGAAGATTCGGTAATAAGGATAAGGGCCTAGAGTAAGCAACAGGGAGGTAGCAAGAAAAATAGCCTACAAACTTCTATGTGTTGTGCTAAAAATCATCTATTACTTGCTAAAATAGAGATTCCACAACTTTGAATTGAAGTATTTCAAACTCTTGAGGATGCCATATTGCATCCATGGGTCTGTACGAATGTGCTTGAAAATCATCGATATCCAATTTCCAACTAGTTGTAGAAGTTCTAGCGGTTTATGGTTACATAGGATAACAACAATTGGATATACAATATCACCAATTACATGATAGGGTTGGGTGGTTGGGGTGGTCACAACAATGACCATGATATCTAGAAATGAATACATGTTGGTGGTGGGTCTAGAAGCCAATGACCACACAAGAATGTAATGTGTACATTGTGATGTTGGTTGGAAGCAATGCATTGAAATGAATCACTATGGGATATCTTGTAGTCCACGGGTTAAGAAATGCATTCAATAAGAGAGCTACATTATAGAAGGAATATTAGAGACATCCATGTACTCAAGAAGAAAGAGAGATTTGTGGAATGGTTAACCAACCGAGTTTGTATTCCATCTTCACAAGTATATATACATAGGAGAGATGGTTGGAGCGATTGTACTTGCTCCAACTAATCATTAGCTCGATGCATTTATCCCCTACATGCAACAATCGCCCACTGTATAGGATGATACTGTTATGAGGAAAATCTCTCTATGGCTAGGGGTAAACCACAACAAACGAAAATGACTGTAGAAATCAACTCTAATCTTTGGTATGCTGTATAAACAAATATGCTAACAAGACAAGATAAGGAGCCTACCTCGTCTAGACGTTTGATGAAGTCCACCGTTGAGCACTTGACTCAAAGCAATACACCTGCAACTTGTCCTCAACAACCAAGAAACACAAGCATATGGTGATAATATTAGAGACACCCATGTACTCAAGAAGAAAGAGAGATTTGTGGAAAGGTTAACCAACCGAGTTTATATACATAGGAGAGATGGTTGGAGCGATTGTACCTGCTCTAACTAATCATTAGCTCGATGCATTGATCCCCTACATGCAACAACCACCCACTATATAGGATGATACTGTTATGAGGAAAATCTCTCTATGGCTAGGGGTAAACCACAACAAATGGAAATGACTGCAGAAATCAACTCTAATCTCTGGTATGCTGTATAAACAAATATGTTAACAAGACAAGATAAAGAGCCTACCTCGTCCAAACATTCGATGAAGTCCATCGTTGAACACTTGACTCAAAGCAATACACCTGCAACTTGTCCTCAACAACCAAGAAACACAAGCATATGGTGATAATATATAATGTTAGCACATTCAATAGCATAATCCATCAACATTCATATGCCCATGGAATAACATTTCAAATATTTGAAAGATATTAATTGGACGAGAAAATAGTATTTCTATTAAAATGTAATCAACAGAAGTGAAAGAATTACAAACATTCGTATCGACAACGTTCGGAACCGAGAAACTAAGTCCCTTCCAGCTGGGCCTTCACCACTTCAATCCTCTACCAAAGGCAAGATCATATAAGAGAGATAATGAGGTTCTCAATCATGTAGGGAAGAGCTTGGGGGCTGAACAATGTGTTCAGACTTAAAATGATAAAGGGATGCAGACTCAATATGAAGTGAATAATTGCTCCAGAGTAACTTTGCTCTCAAAGTTGAATTCTTTTCCTCCTTTCCATAGCTTGGATTTGGCCCATTTATAGCCTTCAAGTGGAACCGAAGAGCCGAGTTGGAACGTTTCGAGTATACGAAAGGTCAAGGATCATGGATGTCGTGACGTGACATGAAAACCCGACACCATTTTTAAATTTTGGGCACAAAACCCGATGTACGCGGGCTGTAGTGGTGCAACCTACGTATACACATGCTGTATAATAGGTAGAGCGTGTATATGTGGGAAACTATTGTTTTTAGCTATGGGATTTACAAAAAGGGACTTCAAGTTTGCATATGGAAATGGAAAAAAGGCCTTCTAAGTAAATTTGCATAGGGTGAGAAAAATCTTGCTATAATAGATACCCATATACAAGGTTTATTGTGACTGGTTTCGAATGGATCCGAATGACTACATATCACTTGTCCCCACTCCTTGATTTCCATGCTTTCTGCTATGTCTACCAATTGGAGGGTGCCTCTGCTTGCTTGTTACCAACTACAGACTCCTCACAGGAATCGTTAGGGTTGCCTCTATTGCCAAAGCTCCAACTATGTGTCGCTCCTGGTGGTTCTTTTTATGGAATCAATGAGGGTCTGTGACATCAACCAATCCTTGAATTTCTCTTTTGTAGTCACAACCTAGGGAACTGTTATGCAATTCTTATACGAGGGGGCTCAATCAATTCAATCTTTCTTATGCACCATCTTGTCTTTTAAGCTATTGTGTGTGCGTGTGTGTAGATTATGAGATGTCTCTTTCTTGAATGCATTCAACCGCTGCCAAACTATTCATCATCAATGCTCAATCTTGAATTTCTCTTTTGTAGTCACAACCTAGGGAACTGTTATGCAATTCTTATACGAGGGGGCTCAATCAATTCAATCTTTCTTATGCACCATCTTGTCTTTTAAGCTATTGTGTGTGTGTGTAGATTATGAGATTTCTCTTTTGTAGTCACAACCTAGGGATCTGTTATGAAATTCTTATACGAGGGGGCTCAGTCAATTCAATTTTTCTTATGCACCATCTTGTCTTTTAAACTATTGCGTGTGTGTAGATTATGAGATGTCTCTTTCTTGAATGCATTCAACCACTGCCAAACTATTCATCATCAATGCTCAAATTTTCAATGCTTTACTGCTCATCAAACTTGTTTCACTGCTTTGCTGCTTCTCAATCACATATGTTCTTCTTTATGTTTTTCAGTATCTAGAAATGTATGGAGTTTAGATTCTACATTACATGAAGGAGGACTCTTCTATGACTCAACTATGTCTTTGCATGATCATGCCTTGACTGACTCGATTATGACATGGCTCAATAGTTTGTATTATGACTCTCTAACTGTTAGACTCTTTGCTAGTAGTGAGACTCAAAATTCTATCGATTGGGTATTGACTGATGTCAGCATGAAACCGATATCGTTGGTTAAGTACTGACTTATATTACATGAGTGGAGGGGATCTCCTCCCTTTGAAGATGCATGTTTAACCCCCTCCTATCATTGACTCAATTAACTCAATTGTACACTTGATTCAATCAAATAACTAGACAACATTTCATTTTTATTTTTCAACTTAAAAAACTGACTCTTACTATAGACTCGACTAAACTATTTCCTTCATATAACTCTTACAAGTTCAAGACTTCATATATATATATATATATATTGACACATGACTCATAGAGACAAAACATTCCATTATATTTTCTCAAAAACTCAATATAAACCCATAATAACTATTGAAGAACAAGCTTGTAACGTTACATATTCTTAAAAGGAACTTGAATTGCATAAAGGCAGACAAGTGCACTGCAGTTTTGGAGTTGCTCGACCGAGAATTTATGCTTTTATTTGCCCATATCGAAACAAAAGATCCATTGAAATCAAATGTTTCATTCAATTATTTCATGCTCTCATCCTCCGCTACTATCTGCAACACTCAAGCTAGCATAGACATTTATGGCCAACTAAAATATATGATATATTCACTTGAAACAAAATATGGCTGTAGCATCATTGCAACTTGGGCCCCCTCAGACATGATCTTCATATCAATGGCTTGGCTGAGACCATTTTGATGCATCCAAGAGTAGGTGCACACAAAATTCTAAAACAATTTAATACATTCCTTTAAAAGATTTTAAACTCTACCATAATTAAAAGAATGTATGCACCGAGCTAAAAAGATTATCGCACCAACTTGTAAACTAACAACCATGCATTGAATTATCCCAAAGGATGGAGATATTACAATTCAAAGCTTGATCAGATTTTAATTGTGCTTGCAATGGCATCCATTACCTTGAAGAAGACAATGATCACTGTACTAACTCATCAAACTGCCTCATTCTGCAATTGAAATAAATATGAACGAGAAAATATGTACTAGAGACCTATGCATGGAGACATTTTTGAATAATTGGTCGTGTTTAGTTGATGGCATTGGAATATATGATATTAAAGATTTCATGTAGTACTGTTGCAATTTCGTCCGTAAACATTAACTAGCACTCGTCTTCAATCTTGATATTGAAAGAATAGGGAATAGTCTGATCGATAGTTGGATAGAATCGTCATATGAAGCCTTTGAAGTGCATTGATAGTTTTCTTAAGTTGTCCAAACTTCTTCTATGATAGTATTAGTGCGTGTTTCAATCATGGTCACTCTATATCTGCCACCACAGACTTATTCTCTACAATCAATCAGATGCTTGATCTCCTCAGAGAGATTCTCGTTCAATTTTTTTCGGTGATTGCATTCCAAAGGTCCATTCATACAATTTCCCCATGCATGTATTAAAAGCATGCAACTTAAACGTAAATTGTTTTTATTGGGTGGGGCGTGTTACTACCCAAACTAGCAGTCCTTCAAGGTCTTAGACTGTTATGGGAGCAACACAAGGGATAGGTGCCCAATATCACCATAACACCTATCCTCTCCATGTTCAAGCCTAACTCCCACTCACGGAAGGCTTTGGGAGGCTTCCCTATCACACAACACAATCACCTTTCCCAATCAATTAGTAGATCAATGCCTTAACTAGTGGGCTATGGTGAAGGGGTAGGAGTTAATTATTTTAATAGCTTGCTGAAATAAAAGATACTGCAGAAAATAAAATGACTGAACAACAAACTAACTTACCCTTACTCTTCAGAATAATGATGAGATGAAGTATAAGAGAGAAGAGGAATGCCGTTACCACTTTTCTGGATGACTAGCTATGTGAGTACCTTGGCCAAAGTGGCTAAAACTGAGTAATCTCCTTGCTTTCATGTTAAATAAGACTTGTAAAAACACAATAAAACACATAAAACAACAATGAAAATGGGCTTTTGGGGTCTCCCACAAGTGCAAAAATGCACTAGATCACTAGATTTGTGGGTGAGAATGGTACGCCAACAAGATATAAGTGTAAACTAAGCTCGAGATCCTTCAGATCTGTTGTAAATTTAATTTCTAGCAAACTGGAAATTACTTTTGCAGATTTGGAGTTCAAATCCCCCTAGAGTCAAAACCCAAAATTTGTTACAACAAAAAATTTCAATTGTTAGGCTGTAATTATGCTCTATAATGACCAGAAATAAAGATATGCAATGTAAATCAAATTTGGGATTGAAATAAAAGGGTTTGGACTGATACGACTTACACAATACACCATTTTAAAGTATCCAACAAGTGTAGCTCTGAAAGGTTTACTTGTTGTTTTACTGCAAATATGCACACTTATTCTCAAATAAACCCTTGTAATAGATAGTTAATGAAGCACAAAACACAAGGGGATATGTATATTGAGGTAGGGAAAAATCTCAAGTGGCAAAAACCTCGAGATGTACTAGCTTACAATAGATAAAAGTCAACAACAAAATTAGGATATGATTTTTTTGTATTTTTTATAATTAAATATGATTGAGAATGTTTTTAATTAAAATGGTTGAAGAAATTGAGATACTTTCTTACCTTTAATTTTTACCATATGATGTCTTTGGTTTGTGCGATTATGGCCCCGCGAGCTTAAGATTGGTTAGGTAGATCTCTAGACAATTGGGTTTGGAGTGGAAACACTATCGCCTCCAATGTTAGAGATTTTACCGATAGATGGGTTCTTCCCTGGATATTGCTAGGTAAACTCATCTACAAGATGGTATCCAGGATACCAATCAACTTGGGTTGAAGAGATAATAGACCACTTGGTTAGAGCTAGTCCCAAAAGAGTTGGTCCAACAACTTGGGTGTATAACCCTTGTATCCCACAAAGAGAGTAAGGAGACGAAGACCTATCTTCCTCTCTTCCACGTGACCATGTAGCCCCTCAATGGATTGATTGAGTATCTTCCACAAGTCTCCTATGAACCCTACCATAAAACACAATTACAAATATCCAAGACCAAGAAAAACAAACATTACAACATATAATCCATAATGACACAAGATAATTGAGTTATGTAAAATGACATTATAATCTCACAAAGTTTCAACAACCCAAAATGAGAGGAGTCCCTAGCCTTATATAACAAAATTTATAACGACTAGTTTCTAACTCCCTCATAAAATAATATTTTCTTGGTTTGCTCGTCCACATCCACAATTGGTTGGAGGCCAAACCAATCTTTGACTTGTCATCCATAAAGGTTGGAGACTAAATCACTTGGCATAATTCTTTTTTTACATAAAAATTCACCCATAAGATGTTCAATTTGACTAAAGAGACAATGTATGACTCAAACGATGTTACAACGTCTACTTTAGTTGACCAAAACATCTCCAATGCTTATTTCTTTAACTCTGATGGCTATGAGGTGGGCCTAACGTCGCAGATTTGCATTGGAATGAGGATAAAACGGCTCGCTGGTTAATCCACCCTCTAACGTTTCACTTGCTTGGCCATTTACTTTCATGATTTGACCAACGATGAACTTTACTTTATTTTATGTTAGGGCAAGCATTATGCAGCATGCACTAAGCCAATGATTGGCTTAGTGCATGGTTCCCCAGGTAAATAAGAAATACACAGGTCAGTTGATGCAGTTGGTGTGGGTTTTCATGTTGGATGATCATCATATTATCTTGCATCCATCCATTATCTTTTCCGGCTGACCATTTCCCGACGAACCATGCATTGCTTTCAGCCTGCGCGTGACTGCAGTTCTTTAAATGTGGTTGCATGCTTCTCGATTTATGGTATCCGGTCCTTAATTAATTGGTAAATGCTCAGATTCGAAGTACATGGGACCAAAGTTCTATGTCTTGCTTTAATTCGTTTTACCAAGTTTTTACCAACCATTTTTAATGGGTTTTACCCATCATTTTTAGAACCACAATCCTTGTTCTGTGTAATTGGTTTTTACCATATTACCAACCATTTTTACATGTGGGTTTCGTTTTACTAACAGGCTTAGTGCATGCAAGTAAAACAATGGTTGGTTAATTCTAGGCATAAATTCTTACTGTCGGTAGAATAACCAGAGCATTTACAGAATAACTAGAGCATTTACTAGGATCTTAGCGATTCAAGGCATAAGTAGTCCTTCTCTATCAAGGAGAAATTTGGATCTATCTCCACCAGAAGAAGTAGCAGAGATCGATCTCCCACCTAATCACCCAGGAGCTCTATCAACCCGAAAACCTGTAAACATTTTTATTCTCTCCAAAAATTTGAAGAATTATTATTGGAAAAAAACGCTAATTGATTTGAGAATTAAGGGGTTGAGGTGATAATCAATATTAATTCAATTAGTTGGATAGTCTATATTAGATATTATTGAGCATTTTCTTCTCCTATCTAGGATTAGGGAATTGTTTTGATTATATGATATAATTTTAGTGTTTATGTTTTAGATTTTTTTTTACGTATAGTACTCACATTTTGTTTAAGTATACCAACATATATTCATCTCAATTCAACCTCTTTCTATTCATCTTAACTCAATTACTTTCAACCCAGTAATTAGAATGCCAGTTGCAGCCTAGGGTGGAAAACACACAAATAACTGTAATAAAAAAACAAAATGGAAACAAATTTAATGGAGCTACACTGGTTTACCTATAAACATCTAAAGGCATATAAAACTATGGATGAATTGATACTTACGCTTAGATATATTCTCAACTGGTTGCCGAAGGGATCATCCTTGATGCCTCCATGGAATAATTGTGGAAATTGTACAAAGCCACACTCTCTTTCGGACTTACAATCAAGGAAAAAGCACATAGCGTGTTGTATGGCCTTGGAGTTGTTCACAAACATATTACAATCAGATTGAATATAAAAGGTGTGTTTGTCATCACTCTGGACACTCTGGCCTGAAATAAAATATGTTGGTCTATTTGTCTATCAATGTTTTACTATCATTATAGATTTAATTATTATCATTATAGATTTAATACACTGGCTGATAAGAGTAAGACAACCAGTCTAAGAACCCTTACTTTTTGCGTGGCTACTAAATTCTCTTACATTTTTGTTCTAATTAAAAATATTTTAGTAACATTTAGTTCCAATTAACATATATTTGCAAAAAAATTAAAATGTGTTAAAAATAGTATTATAACCAAAATTATAAATAAATAATTCCATGTTAATTTCTCATTTTCAACATTTTAAGTAATTAACATCTCAAATATAAATTATTATTAGTTTTAATAAAACATACTATACTTAAAACCCTAAGTAATTAACATCTCAATATAAATTATTATTAACCTTAATAAAACATAAAATCCTTAAAACTTTATAAATAAATTTGTAATTTTCATTTTATATATTTTAATAATTGACATTTTAGTTATTTTAATAATTGACATTTTTATATTTTAATAATTTTCATTTTAATAATTTTAATAATTTTAATAATTCACAGTAATGTTTTGATTACTAGTTTTAGGAAAAAAATTAATACATTAATTTTCTGTTTTAAAAGTGTCTAATAAACTTTGTTTTTTTTTAAATAAAAAAGGTGTAGTACCTGCTATATTATATTAACTCAAAACTTTGTCACAAAAAACAACCTCATGGCTACAGTCACCAAAAAATGCTGCCGGTAACCGGAAACCAACATTATTGGGAAACATCTAGCAGTTTATACAGTAAAATATTAAGCAAAGAGACATCTGTCCTGCCCGTAGGAAACCAGGACAGATGCCAGCAGTCTAGAAAAACCTATAGAAAATGTTCAGAAAGACTAAAAAACCTGGAAAACAAGGAGCCTAATCACCCGGTGATGTGTCGCTCCCACCAGTTCCCACCGAGATAGCGAAAGTCTGCATGCACAGGGGACACTTGCGCTGAGCTGGGGTCCCGGAGAGCGCATCGAGGAGAAAATCAATACGCTGGCCCATAATAAGAGCCCTGTGTTCCAAGTCCGCAATGTGGCTACGGAGCTCGAACACCAAGGCCAAGTGTTCATCGCTGAAGAGAGGACCATGCTTTCCGACACCCGGGCCACTAGGAGGAGCTGCCTTCCGATCCGCCACATCGTCAGTGCCAACCACAAGCTTCCTCAGAACCGTTACCTTCTCTGCCTGCTCCAGCTTCTCGGCTTCAGTGGCTTGCAGGTCATCCATCCATGGAATTTCTTCCACCACGCAGCCAGGAAGGTCGTCGCCCATAGTCGGAGTGCTCTTGTCATCCCGCCTGTTGAGCGTCTCCATTGCTTTTGGCTTCTCGTCGCACATCAGGTCCCCAATTGATAGGTCCTCCTCCACCACACAACCTGAAAACAAATCCGCATGCTCGGTCTCCTTCTTAGTCCTACTGCAACCAGTGTCTTGTTCAATGATGGTGTTAAGCATCACCCTCCTCTCAACCCGAGCCTTCTTCCTGAGCATGGAAGAGGCCAGAGCCAAGGCTCGTTCAAGCTCCTCCTCCCGGCGCCGCTGCGCTTTGTGCGCCTCCCAGGCAGAACCCCGTCGAGGTTTTCCTCGTCTCCTGACCATTATAACTAAGAAGATGCCAATCAAACGCATAGCCGAGTTAGGAAAGAAGCCAGCCATGTAGGTGAATAATGGGTGAATAATCGAGAGCGACTGTGAATGCTGAGTGCAGGTGAGCCAACCCTGTTGAGACCTGCAGAGAATCCACCAGCCTTGACAAAACTTTCCAGAATGTAGATAGAAGCCACCAGCCTTGATAAGTAACGCTGTCGCTGCCACACCAGGATCCTTCCTCCGCAGCTCAGACTCAACATAAAAACCATAATCAAACTGCCGGATCCTCCGTCCATCCATATCAGCAATGAATTCATGTGTGAGTGATGGGTTAATTGTCGCGCGAGGGAGGAGTACCTCCATCGCCTGCCCTCTGCTATGGCCGTCCATCAATGTTAATGCGTAGAGGAGGGTGGTGGCCATCAGCTATAAATTCAACGCTAAGTGCGAGTCCGGGTGGCATGTCCACTCTACCGCGTGTCACCCCATCCGGGGGTCTAATAAACTTTGTTATTAAACACTAAATATTCATATATACATAAAGAGTTTCGACCTAGATCTTGTCCTGTCCTAAGGATCCCCATCCACCAAACCAATTAAGGATCCACATCCTAACGATCTCTGGGCTTCACCAATGACTTAATATTGCATAAAGCTCAAGCTTTATGCATAAAGTAAAGCTGTATTTTTAATTTTTTTATAGATTATAAATTTAATGTATACAGTAATTTATTTTTAATAAATGAATAGTTTTAAAATTTATTAGTATATTTAATGAAATATATATATATATATATATATATATATATATATATATATATATATATATATATATATATTAATTAAATAATATTAAATGTAGTGTAGTATTTATGTAATGTATTGTAGTTATTTATATTTTAAGTTAAAGTATATTAAATTAAGCAAAATATAATTTTATTTAATAAAGTGAAATTTTATTTAATTATTCTTAATTTTTTTATTTTTTTATTTTTATAAAAGAGGAACATGTTACTTTTACATTTGGGTTTGTAGGATTAGTAAGAATTTTTAACTTAATTGTAATGTAATCATATTTTTTCTTAAATATATTAATAATATTGGTTAAATAATATTAAATGTAATGTAGTATTTATGCAATGTATTGTAGTTAGTAGATTAAAATAAGCAAAATATAATTTTATTTAATAAAATAAGAGAAATTGTGAAAAAATATTTTGAATAAATAAAATTAATATTATAAAAATTATCATATTTTAATTAAAATGAATAAAAATGAGTTAAAAATACATTAGAAAATATGAGATGTGTAAAGTAAAAAATAGTTTGAAAAATGAATTGTAGAAGAAAAATAGTGAAAAAAAGCTCTTGAAAAATCTTAGTATTTTTAAACCTTAATTGAGATATTTTATTATATCTAGAATATTGATTTTGGGTGGCAGTGATCTTTATACTACTAATCCCACTACACAAATATCATAAAGTTTATTGGGATGGATGGAGTAATTGATTGGTTATAGTGTGAGAGTTTTGCCTAATGCAAAAATTTGACAACCTTAACCTTTCTAGCAAGTATTTTTTTAAAGTTACTTAACATTTTCACAAGTATTGATCTTAAGAACACAAACAAACTTAATATCTCAATAATTTTAGCATGAGTTCTCTCCATAATAATAATAGTAATGACATCCCAATATGATCAAAATTTCTCTCAGGAGTATTAGTTTTGAAAGCTAAAATCTAAGCACATATGAAGATACCAATTGAAAAAAAAAATGGTTTTTAATTTTTTTAATTGAAATAAATTTTTGAAATATATATTTTTTTTTTGAAATAATTTTTTTATTTAAAAAAAACATCAATAATGAATGAAAATGTTTTCACTTCGATTATAATTTTTTTTTTTCGTTATTTTTTTTCAAATAAATTAAGTTAAGAAATATATTTTTTATTTATTTAGATACTCTCTTAAACTCAACATACTTGTTTTCTTGTTTATACATTTTATATTTCTCATTCACTCTCTTTCTTTCAATCTAAGATGCCATTTCTTTTCTGACACTTTTCCACCAAAGCTTTTATCTATATTTTTTAAGGTTTCAATTTGTCCTTGTGTGCTCTTCCTTTCAATCTACTATGCCATTTCTTCTCTAGTACCTAGCTTTTTATTGCTTGGACACTTTTCCACCAAAACTTTCATCTATAGATTTTAAGGTTTCACTTTATCCTTGGGTGATATTTTTTTTAACTTAAAAAAATTATATTTATGAAATTATAATTATGATTTTATTATTATTATTTTTTTTTTCTAATTAATATATTCAATGTTTTAAATTATTTCATTATTTTTTATGTTATGTATTTTAATATTATTTTAATTTTAATATATTGAGGTTGCATTAGGTTACTCATTTCATTCATATTAATTTATAAAGTTTACCTAGCTTTTCTAAATAAAAAAATAGTTATAAACATCTACTTTCATAGAATTCTAAAAACTATCCTTAAATTTAAAATTAGTAAAGTGTATTACTATTCACTATGGAAAGGAAACAACCCAAATGCTAGCCTTAATCATATGTTGTATATGCACAAGTGGGTGCACCATGTGTTGAGAGATGTGACATCCCTCCATGGATTTCTATTGACAAGGAAACACAATAGTTTTTTTTATGTATGGTCATCATACATGTAATAGAAGTGATTATGTCTTACATTTCCATTATCCATTACAAGGTTGCTCCATTACATAGTATTATTATTTCTAAATTTGTTCTTTTCTTTTAGTCATGTGATAGTCTATTTTATCATTATTGATAATCTTTTGTAATCATTTTTATCATTTTGTTGTAAAAAAATAGTTTGGATAATAAAAATTCATATTCCCATAAAAATATGATAATCTTTTTTTGTGGAAACTTGGAATACCTTCGACTACAACCATAAAATCTTCTCTACTTTGATGTGTTATCCCACATTGATTGTAAGTACTAGTTGCGATAACTTAAAAAGTCTCAACATACCATGACCCTTATACCGATAGATGTGAGCACACGCAAGTATGTCTACCAGTATAATAGTTGACTGGTTATGATGTTAGTATACTTACTTGATCGTACCTCCTTCCTCTTTGGGACATGTTTTATAGATACTTGCTTATACTTCCCTCCTCTTTGGGATGTGTTGTATAGATGCATATGCTTGTACTTACGTCCTCCTCTTTGAGATGTATTGTATAGATTCATATATATGGAACATAATTGTCACACTCGCACTTAATCTCATCAAATGTATTCTCAATTGGCACATTATTTTTGTCACTAGTTCTTATAACATATTCCCTTATTGAATGCTCTAGCTTGAGGTAGAGAATAGGGCCTTAAGTGTTTTAAGAACCAATGTATAGTGTGTCCAACCTCCATAGTAGACAATAATATGTTTGTGAAAATCTCTTGATTAGTGTGATAAATATAGAATCTCATATTCACACCATATTGTCATGCTAATTTTCCTAATCCAACTATGATACTTAAACATTTAAGACAACCACACAACTTACATGTACTTTAGTATGATAATGTTGGAGTAACAACTTGAAAGTACTTAAATTAAGCTACTAACCCAATTTAAAATTTATAAAAAAAATTATCATAAACTTGAAGGTATTTAAATAAATTGCAATGTTTGTTTTTGAATGTATTGAGATATATTGGAATGTTTTTTTTTTATGTGAAATATATGAAAAAAATTATTTGATCATAAGTTTGAATCTATTGAAATATATTGGATGTTTTTTTTTATGAGATATATATAATAAATGTTATATTTAATGAATAAATATGTAAACACAGTTTTCACACACACACACACACACACACACACACACACACACACACACACACATATATATGAATTACTGGAAATTTGTAGTCTAAGTTAAGATCTCAGGGATAGGTATCCAAACAACTCCTCGTTATCATCTCTCATTGAAACTTAGAATTTGTGAAATAGGAAAGCAAAAATCCTCTAAATCAAGCATTCCTACACCATAAGGCAGGGGGATACCCATGAAGGGTCGAAGGCCAAGGTTCGATTGTTCTGTGCATGCCTCCTTGAGTCACCCGACTCTTGGAAAGCATCAAGCCCGTGACCCATTTCTTAGGACGAAAATGTAAATGCCGTGCTTGATCGAGGTAACTTAGTTGCCAAATACAAGTTTTTCTACACAGGTGGCGGTTGTGGGCTGCAATCGCACCTCAATCAGATTTTGAACGATTGTTGGGAAAAATCACTAGTACTTTCGGGATATGCCCCCTTCACTCCTCATTATAATTGATTTTTCATACCTTCACTAGTTCCTCTTCCGGTGGATTCATGCCCCACTGTTGAGTGCTTTTGGAAGGCCCTGTGCTATTGGAAGGACGATACGTCTTTTAGGACACATGCAAATTTATTTTAATTTTCCCACGCGGATAAACCTCACTACCCTACATTGATGATTGATTTTTTTTTTTAATGTAACATTGATTACATCCATCTTTAAGTAACATTGTTGAGTTAGTCCAAACATACAAAAATAACTTGTTCATTTATTTCACTCATCGCAACTCACAAACATCTTTCTATCTGGTTCAACATCATAGGGAAACCACAAAATCCCCATTGTTCTAGATGCTTATTAAATCTACCCCCAATATTGGAAGGTATCCCCAACTTGGTTGATACATCATCTCAGCCATCCCATACACCAGTGAATGCAATTGTTTTAGGATCAACCTTGCTAGGTTCTACCTTGTTTGGCACAAACATCCCAAACAACTTACCCACTAGTCCTTCTTCGCAATGAGGAGGAGCTCAAACTTCCTCACAAAGAACTACTTCTCAACCATCACATGCCATGATTGCACCTACACCCAATTTTCCATACTTGGCATCTCTGAATATCCCTTCAAACTATTTGAACATCTGTTCAAACATGAACATCCCATAATAATGTGTTACCCCCCAGGGGGACCCAATCCAACTTCATTCACACCAAGATCATCCTTCTTAAGGTCACCTTATACTACCATCCATGGATCGAGTATAATGTTATGCCATTTATATTATAGAACATTAAATCGCATAAAATGGATTGTAAAGTAACAATGAGTATTATATATCACTGACAAATATTTATAACAGCTTAATGTCATAAGTGTTGATCTCCAAAAAAATTCAAATTTGTATAGGTATTCTATAGATGTGAAAGTGGGAAGACATTATGGAATTGGACACAGAAGACGCAGAAGATATGATAGTCTTTTTAGCTAAGGATCTAACATGGAACCAAATTGGAGGGGATCAAGTTGCTATTATTCCATATAGTTGACTTGAAGATTTTATAAATGGGGAGCAATAAGACGAAGAATATCCCACTCAATTTGTTGTTAATACAAATCGATCTAAAGAAGTGGAGGAGATTGTATGTGCCTGCATTAACACATGTCTGGAATATGCCACATGAGTCTTTATTTGTTTAATATAATTATGAACTTCTAATTCAAGTTTATTATGAAAAAATTGTGTTGACATGTTTCCTAATTTGTTATCATTGTTCTTATTTAGTTATTGGTGTGCATATGGTCTGGAGTCGACACGTAAAATCTCAAGTGGTGAGATTACAATGAATCCACATGGATCAACAAAAATGAAACACAATCCACGCCAAATCATTAAGTTTGGTTGCCGATGTCATTTCATCATGCATAAACTTTATATGCATCCAAAATATGCTATTCTAACATACACCGAGTGTAGGCATATTGATCAATCTGGTGGCATGTGTCATGGGAAGAATGCGGTGGGTAGACCTCAAACATTCAAATATGCACCACATTTGTTCTTTGATATATGAGCTAGTGTAGAAAAGATGATTGGAGATGGTTTTAATGTCACAATGGTTTGGGATAAATTCATCTCTGATGTAGAGCACCAATCTGGTGAGTTATTCATAGGGGTAACTCAATATGCCTTAATAACAAGGATGGATATTTCTAAGATTTACCATAATATTAGAAAGAAAGAATATATAAAGGATGTGAGTGATCCAACAAGTGTTGATTGTTGGTACAATCAGTTTCTAGATAGTTTTTTTTTCTATCAAAAGCAAGATATTGTGCAAAACGTACCATTCATTATAGGAATACAAACCCACTGGATGCGTTCCATGATGGTAAAGTATTCACACAACAATGCTATGTCTATGGATTCCACATTTAGTACCAATATGTATGGAGTGCGTATAATCAACCTTTTCATTTCTTTATGGTGATTAAAATCATTTTATATGTGTTGAATACTATATTAACACTTGCATTTTTTGAATGTAGTATCAACTTTATACGTTAATGGTATTCGACAAACATCGTAATGGTGTTCCAGTGGCTTGGGTGATTTCATCACGTAATTCTACATATGATATTCGTAAATGGTTGTTAGCTTTATTTGATGTGGGAATGAAAGAACACCAAGATTGGCATGTACGGTCATTTATCACAAATGATGCTACTGTTGAGATTCAAGCATTAAGGTTTGGCATTTGTTTTATTTCAAAAAAAACATGAAAAAAACATGTTGCATTCACATAATTTACTCTCTTCTAATGTAATGTTATTTCAAGAGTTTAACCAATTCCTCAATTCTACTATGTGTATGGCATGTCCATCAAGCATGGGTAAAAAATGTTGGAAGCAAAGTGAAAGTCAAAGAAAACAAAGTCCGCATTCTTCGTGCTTTAGGAGAAATCATGCATAGTTTCCAAAATGATGAGTTTGTATGAAAAATAGTTGCAAGAATATTTAATGAATTTAGTGAAGAGGAAAAGTTTCTGAAATATTTTGAAACCACTTGGCCATCCAATGACAAAATCTATAAGTGTCATGTAACATTGAATCATAACTAGTATTCCATACTTGCATGTTTTTAGACATTACTTTTTAGTTGATGATAATTTTTTTCCAGATATGTGGGCAAAAGCTTATAGGAAATTTCCGCATTCCAATCAAGACACCAATAATGCAATTGAATCCTACCACAGGTATCTGAAATATAGGTACCTATATGAGGCTAACAATTCATGCCACAAACGGGTGGATTTGTTGTTGTTCATCTTATTGAAAAAAGTTGAACTATACTATATTCATAATCAACGTTTAAAAGAAGCAGGAATTATAAAGCCTACCAAGTGTGAGAAACAAGAGACTCACTCAAAGGCTAGAGCAATCCAGATACCAGATGAAGATTGTCTACATGACCCAAAAAATATGAATGAATTTCTAGTTCGTAGTCAAAATAAGGATACTCTTGATACCTGGTATAATGTCATATACACAGGGTATGAGTTTAATTTTTGTAGTTGTGATTGGGCGTTGAATGAAATTTTTTGTAAGCATGTCTTCAAAGTTCAAATGTGGGCTAGTGAACATGATTTAGACATTAATACATTACCAAATGTTTCAAGTCCGATAATTGACATACCTGTATTTTTAGTTGATTTAAATCAAACAACGACAATGAGCCTGCTACCAGAAGACCAAGCAAACTTTAACAATGTAAATATTTTATCAGATCATGTTGATCTTGACACATCAACATTGAACAATCCAATATCCGAAGTTGATAGATTGCAATTTTTACATGCATCAATCAATAAAAGAGCGAGGAATATGTTGAACAAGTTGCCTACAAATGTGGACCATGTTGAAGCAATTGACAAATTGTTTTGCAATTTAGAAGCAAAGATAAACAAAAAATTTGTCAGTGTCATGTCTCCATCTAAAATAACGACTAAGAGACAACACAATTTTTTGAGCCCGCAAAGAAAAAAGACACAACATCGTCGTCAGAGACATTCAACTACGAATAAACCACAATTTCAAAGGGTTGGACGAGATCACATAAAGTCAAGGAATAACATGGAAGATCAAATGGAACTAATTTCTTCGAAAGATCGTAGGAATGTGAAACATACCTCTGATCATGTGCAACATTATGTTGCAGACAATATAGGTATTGTAATTAGAGATTTTAATTTTTTTTACATTATATGAATTATATTATTAGCCTCAAACTCATTTTAGGAATGTTGTATGATTGTAGTTACAGGTGAGGGATCCACATCTTAGAATTAACTTCGTCATGTTCGACATTGTCAATATTAATTATTTTCTGATGATATTATTGAGGGTGACACAGGTACATTTTTTAAATTATTTCGACAAAAGAGAGTTGTAAAAATATTTATATAGTTTAGTAAAAGTTTGTCTAATTAAATATTTAGTGCATCATGTCTTACAATGAACACTAACCTTATTTTATTTTAATAGTTTATGTTGTAAGTTGAACGAAATGGTTTAGTGATCCAAGAAATTAGCACATGCATGCCAACAGTTCCATTACTTCCAGATTTGAACATATGAGGCTTGATGAAAGGTAAATTTAACACTCAAGTTTTCAAAAAGTAATCATATGATAATTGACATGAAACATATGTTATTTTAGCACGTATTTTAAATAAAAAATGAGTTACAAAATACTACTAATAACACATTTGTTTATTTGTAGTTTTCAGGAGTACCGGGGGATTGGGTATAATGACATGATGAAAGCATTTGGATGAAGTTTTGTAAAATTATGTTTTTGTCTCATACCACTTTAACCATTGTCCATATCATAGTTCACTCTTTTTTTTGAAAACCATTTTATATACATTGTATATTAAGATACATTTTATCATTACATCATGATGACATCACAATTTCATGTCCACTATGAATAACTTTAACCATTGTCCATATCATAGTTCATTCTTTTTTTTTAAAAGCCATTTTATATACATTGTATATTAAAATACATTTTATCATTACATTGTGATGACATCACAATTTCATGTCCACTATGAATAAGAAAAATAATTTAGGTAACTAATTATTCAATAGAGGGTGTGGGCTCTTACTTAATAGCAAGTGTGATCTTACTTGCTATGTTGTCCTGATTA
The DNA here is from genome assembly GCA_009831015.1 of Picea engelmannii. Classification (NCBI taxonomy): domain Eukaryota; kingdom Viridiplantae; phylum Streptophyta; class Pinopsida; order Pinales; family Pinaceae; genus Picea; species Picea engelmannii. The sequence continues at coordinate 43,096 of ML798360.1, read as the reverse complement.
TTGAAGTGTTGCATTTTTCTTCATACAAAAGCCTTAGTTAATAGATTTATTTCCAATGATCTATTGGTATTATATGCAATTTCCACTAAATGTAAGCATTCTTCTAATATAGAGAGTTTTTCCATGGAATACATTTGCATCATATCCTTATAAATTTTTTATTAAGTTTTCATCGACCTGTATTAATTAGATAAATATATATACTGACATATATGCCATTATATATACTGGTATATATATTAGGTATATATGTCGATATATATACAAGTACATTTACCAGTATATATACCGTTATA
>ML798360.1:0-14282 GCA_009831015.1 Picea engelmannii | reverse complement strand
AGGACATTTTCTGTATTGGTTGAGTTATCTCTTGAACATTGTATGAGCTATTTATGATAAGGAAGTTTTTGCTGGGTTTTCTTCCCCTAGAGGGTTTCCCAGGATAAATGCTGTGTCTCTTGTGGATGTGTATTTCTCAGTGATCTTGTTCTCATTATGATCTTATCTTATGAAATGCAAATAACTATAATAATGGCATAAACATTAACACCACCAGGCTCCTCAATTCAAACATTAGCTCCAAGTGTTCTGGGTGGAAGAATGGTGGCTGGACACGCCATGCTTCCTGCATGATGGATAGTGTAGTGTCCCCAAGGCCGAGCCCTGTCGTAAATCATGTTATGAAAGGAATTGTAATTATGTTTTATAGGCTGGTGAGCCAAGTTTTTATAAGCTGGTGGCTTATGTGTTTGTTAGGCCAGGGAGCCTAAGTGTTGAAGGCCAGGAGCCTGTTGTTGTATATGTAATCATGCAGAACAATTAATAAAAATTTGTAAACACCGCCAGGTGCAAGCCGACCATGATGAATGAGTGAAGGGGGACTGAGCTTCCATAGAGAAGGCAAGGGATTAGGGGTTGGAAGGTGGGAAAATGAGCTAAGTGTTAAGCCTAGTGGACTTCAACTTTGGGAATAATATTTTAATATTATTTCAAAAAGGAATGAGCATTTCATGTTTTATCCTAAGTTCCTAACCATGAGGAAGGGATGCGTGTTGGTGTAACGCATGCAGTTCCCAGGGCGACAAGTGTCAACCCTGGTGCATGCGAATAAAACGGCTAGGGTGAGCTGTGAGAGGGACCCCCTGCTCTCATTCAATCAGACGACTTGAGCGTGTACGGGCTCTGAGTAGTACGATGGACCCGAGTTCTGAAGAGAACCTTCGTGCGTCTCTATGATCTTAAAAGCCCGTGTCTGGCTCTGAGAAAACCCGTGTATACTTCCGTATTGAACCAGAAGCCTGTGATTGATTCCGAAAGAGCTGGATTCATCTCTGTTCTGAACCAAAAATCCTGTGTGGTCTTTGGGAATCTGTGTGCATCCTCTATCCGAAATGGAACTTGTGCGTGAAGCCTCTATCCCGAAGCCATGACCGTGAGACCATTTTGCCATTTCTGAACCCATTTTGGGGAAGCCGATGTCTGTATTTCCGTGGGTAATTGCAACTGTGCAGTGTGGGACTGCGTATGGATTGTGACCAATTGTGAAACACTCTCTCCAGGTGAGAGGGGTGTTTGAGGTTGGATGAACAGGTGGTTTGGCCTGTGAGCATCTCTCTCTAGGTGAGAGAGTGCACAGAGGAAGGAGAGCACTCTTGGAATGAACCCTGTAGCTGCCACAAAGCCCAGAGACTTCTGGCCTGGTTTATTGCTGTAACCTAAGGCAAGGGAGGTTAGCAGCCGAAGGACTGTCCAGGTGACAGAGAAGGTGTATACTCCTGGGGTGGAACAGGCATGTGGGGAATGAGGGTCTGTGGGCAGTGAGCATGAGTGGTTCTTGGAAGAGAATTCCTTCCTCGTGACTGTGTGTTTTCCCTGTAACCTTAGCCTAGCCTACGATTCCTTGTCTTGGGGTGGAGCTTAGTCCCAACTCGAGGGTGACCCATTGTTGAGCTGATGAGCGGTGCAGTCTAAGGTGGGGAGGTTCGTGGAAGGCCTGCACTTGGTTGGTGGAATCTACCACTGTTCAAAGATAAGTACCAGATGATTCTTTAATTATGTTTATGTATCTCTGTGTATTATAATCATCATGTATTCTGCTGTGTATATGAATTGATGTTAAATAGTATTGATTGTTGATGATGGCAGTAAATTGTATGATTACTCTGTGTTGAATGTGTTTAACTTGTTTTGAATGCATGTGATTAATTGTGAGTGAGAATGTTGTTATTCCACATAGTAACACCTACACAGTAGTGAGTGAAAAGTGGTGCTACAGTTTGGTATCAGAGCCAAGGTTTTGACACTGAGCCTAGATGGGCCAGTTGAGTGCTCTTTGGACCGAGGGTGTGAGGAGAAATTGTGTCTAGAGGACCAATTTCGGACCTTGGTAAGATCATGAGGTATAGCAGTGTGCAAAACTGTAGCCGGTGTGGTCTATGACCATAGGGAGAGAGGACTCCACACCAACAGTGCTGGAGCCTTAGGAGCTGTTCGAGAGGGAAGGTGAACCCTCATGACCGTCAAATTTGGAAAATGTGCGCAGGGATTAAAATCCCTTTTGAATTGCAAAGGAGTGTGGGAATCGCGATACGCGAACTCCCGAAAACTCGAAAACTCGAGAAGATCTACACTGTAGATCTCGGAGGAAGGCTCGACTGTTAGATCTGGCGGAGTTGCGCTCGAGTTAGTCGTGAAAACCTTTGGATTTCGCAAAGTCAGGAGATGGGAAGTGAGGAAGGTGAACACCTCCAAAACTCGAAGCACCGAAACGATCTACACCGTAGATCGTAGGAAGGTAGTTGACCGTCCGATTCAGAGGAGGAGTAAACCGTAATCTCAGGATTTCAGTAGATGGAAGTTTGAGATGTGGGGTGCATGAACTCCCGATGCCCGAAACCCCAAAATGTCGAAAGGATCTGCACCGTAGATCTGAGAAAGATATGACCGTTGGATTCCATTTGGAATGGACGTGGACACACGGGTATGTACCACGTGCCAGTGAGTCGAGAAGACAGGCGAGAGTGGTGGGACCTGAAGACATCACTGAAGGTGACGTGGACCCTCCTAAATGTACCACGTGCCACTGTGGTGAAGGGCGACAATTGTGATGTGGGCCCGAAGAATAAAGTAATTCGCGATTTCGGACTTTGCAAAGGAGGAGCACGAAGGTTCAACACTCCAACTCGCAAAGTCGCGAGTTGGCGAAAAAGTGCTAGCACTTATCCCTAGCCTACAGTCATGTGTAGCAGGCGCTAACGAGGAGGGAGCCATACCCGTATCACATCTCGGGTATCGACGTTTGGAGGAAATGAGTCGAGGGTCTTCGACTCATGAACTCGCGAGATCGCAAGTTGCGAAAGGGTGACTTTGGTTGCGAAGATTTAACTGTTGGATCTTCATGGACCGAGATTCTGAAGTTCCGAAGTCCCAGAATTTGCAGAGTCGGACAGAGCTCAGAAAACTTTGTGAAGTCAAAATGCTTTTTTTTCTTGTTCATGTTGGTTTATGAATGTTGTAAGTTTCTTGAAGGGTTAAGGCCTGACAAACTTCGGTTGGCTGCACGTCGTGTGTGCAAAGTTCAACGAGTGTCAGGACAACCGAAAACTGACACCGAGTATGGAATTGAAAGAGGTGCAGAATGCCTCCGAAACAGAGGACGAAAGGGTAGGAAGGAATGTCAACCTCGGAGTCGAAGGAACAAACTATAATGGGCACGGAAAAGAGACGGATAAGGAAGAACATATGATGAAAATCATTGAAAGATTGCAGACAGATGCCCAGGCTCACCTAGCCGATAGCCGAAAGCTCATGAAAATCGGGGATTGACAGGGTGAATTCAACTTAAAAATGTTGAAGAGCCTAGAAAGAATAGAAAAGAAATTGGAAAAAGAGAGTGACACAAGCAGATCAAGAAGTGTCAGAACCCTTGAGAGGAGAAGAAGATCGAGGAGTGGTAGCAGACATTACCGTCTCTTCCCGAAGCATTCTAGCAAGGAGACACACAGTAGTTCAAGCCTGTCCCCTACCAGAAAACACCAAAAATCTGGAAGGGATGAATTGAAAGGGGAAATCAATAAGATTAAACCGCCTACATTCGATCGTGAACATAAGAAGGAAGAAGATGCCGAAACATGGTTGTTGGGTATGAAGAAATACTTCCAACTGCAGAATTATTTTGCCCATTCAGAATGAAGAATTACAATGTACTAGCTGAAAGGAAAAACATCCATGTGGTGGGATTAGTTGGTGCAGGTGCAACACATCAGAGAGAAAGAGGTCACGTGGAAGGAGTTTAAGAGGTATTTCTAGAAGAAATACCTGACCAAAAGATACTATGACAGAAAGATGAAGGAGTTCTTCAAACTCAAGTTGGGCAGCATGACCATTGATGAGTATGAACAAAGTTTTCTGGAACTACTGAAGTATGTTCCGTTCGTCCAAGACGAAGCTGTCAAAATTTAGAGGTATCTGAGTGGACTGCCACCTTCCATTGGTGACAAGATTCAATATGACGATCCTAAGACCATGGAAGAAACCATAAGAAGGGAGAAATTCTTATGTGGACAACAAAGAGAAAATCCTACCTTACGGAAGGCTTGGGATGACCATAAGAGGTTTAAGAAAGAACAGAGGCAGAAGGGAAACAAGCCTCCCTTTTTTAGGAACAATCCTTGGGGACAATCATCTTTTAGAGAGCCCAAGAAAGTTGAAGGGAGTGAGCAGATGCCAAGACCGCCACCTATGGAGTGTTGGGGCTGTAAAGGGAATCATAGGTATAGAGACTGCCCCCACAGAAAAGATAAAGCGAGAACTGTCCATACTGTTCAGCAAGTTGAAACAGTGGAGGATATGGGAAACAGAATGTCGAGGATCTACGCAGCCCTAGACAACAAGCAAGAAGAATTTCAATCACACATGATTGAAGTGGAAGGTACAATCAACAACCGACCACCTGTTATTTTAATTGATTCAGGGGCGAGCCATAGTTATATAGATCCTAGAGTGGTGGAAAGTTTGCATTTAACGAGAAGAAAACATGAAAAGTCTTGGCTAGTGAAGTTGGCCATAGGAACCAAAAGGAAGGTCACTGAATTGGTTAAGTCCTGTTTAGTAGACATGAAAGGAATGAGCACTAAGGCTGAATTGAACATTCTGCCTTTAGGCTCATACAATTGCTTAATTGGGATGGACTGGTTGGACCAGCACCATGCCCTTCTGGATTGACGTAACAAGAGGTTTACATGCCTGAACGAAGAGGGAAATCAGGTAACAGTCTAAGGAATTCCTAGAGCCATGGCTGTTAGGGAAATCTCAGCCATGCAGCTGAAGAAATGTTACCGGAAAGGCTGTCAATTATTTGCATCTCGAGTGGAAGAAGCATCCCGAGATGTAGTCTCGAATCTAGAAGATCACAAGGTACTCAAAGAGTTCAAGGACATATTTCAGGAGGTACCTGGACTACCTCCGAAGAGGGACATCAATTTTTCTATAAATTTGATGCCTGGAGCAGCTCCAGTTTCAAAGGTTCCTTATAGAATGAGTACGTCAGAGATGAAAGAGTTGCAATTGCAGCTCGAAGAGCTACTAAAGAAGGGATACATTCGCCCTAGCATGTCACCTTAGGGAGCCTCGGTCCTATTCGTGAAGAAGAAAGATGGGACGTTGAGGCTGTGCATTGATTTCCGACAATTGAATAAGGTAACTGTCAAGAACAAGTATCCTCTGCCAAGGATCGATGATCTTTTTGATCAGTTGAAGGATGCGAAAATATGTTCAAAAATAGATCTCAGATCTAGATATCACCAAGTGAGAATAAATGATGAGGACATTAGCAAGACCGCCTTTAAAACAAGGTACGGTCATTATGAATTCACAGTGGTGCCGTTTGGATTGACAAATGCACCTGCTGTTTTCATGTGCTTAATGAATGGAGTGTTCAGAGATTATTTGGACAAGTTTGTCATAGTCTTCCTGGACGATATCTTGGTGTATTCCAAGACCGAGGAAGAACATGAGCAACACTTGAGAATGGCGCTGTAGGTGTTGAGAGAACACCAGTTGTATGCAAAACTGAGCAAGTGCTCATTTTATCAAAGGAAGATTCATTACTTGGGGCACATTATATCAAAGGAAGGGATCACTGTGGATCTTGAAAAGGTTGATGCCATTCAAGAATGGTCAGCACCAAGGAATGTGGTGGAAGTTAGATCTTTTATGGGTCTGGCAGGCTACTATAGAAGGTTTATAGCCGAATTCTCAAGGATAGCTCATTCTATCACTTCCTTGCAAAGGAAGGAGAAGAAGTTCCAGTGGACTGAAGAATGTGAGAGCAGCTTCCAGCGATTGAAGCAACTGATAACCAATGCTCCAATCCTGAAGATTGCAGATCCAAATAAGGATTACGTAGTGTGCATCGATGCGTGTAATGAGGGGTTGGGATGAGTTCTCAGCCAAGAGGGATTTGTAATTTGTTATGAGTCCCAAAAGATAAAAGAGCATGAAAGGAATTATGCCACTCATGATTTAGAGCTAGCAGCAATCGTCCACGCCTTGAGGAAATGGAGACATTACCTCATGGGCAAAAGATTCAAGTTGAGAACAAACCATAACTGTCTGAAGTATTTATTTGATCAGCCAACTTTAAATGCCAGGCAAATCAGATGGCTGGAGTTTCTGTGCGAATATGACTTTGATATCAAGCATATCAAAGGGAAATAAAATAAGGTGGCTGATGCTTTTGGCAGGAAAATGCACGAATTACATGCTACAACCATTAGCATGTACATGACTAAGATTAAAGACAGAATTTTGGAAGTTGCAAATGCTGATTTGCAATACAGAGGTTTAGTAGCAAAGCTACAACAGCGTGAGAGACCACATACCAAGGAAAGTTACACCTTGGGAACTGATGACTTACTTTTGTATAAAAACAGAGTGTATGTACCCAATGTCCAAGAATTGAAGTTGGAAATTCTAAAAGAAATGCATAACGTGGCTTATGCTGGACATCCTGGATATCAAAAGACTGTGGCAGCAATCAAAAGCCATTATTTTTGGCCGGGTATGAAGAAATAAATTGTTGAATACATCGCTAGATGTATGGAGTGCCAGAAGGTTAAGGCTGAGCATAGGCACCCAACAGGGTTGCTGCAGCCTTTACCCATTCCTGAATGGAAATGGGACGTGGTAACAATGGATTTTATCACCGGACTACCTAGAACAAGCAAGCAACATGATTCAATCATGGTGGTGGTGGACGAGCTTACTAAAGCTGCCCATTTTATTCCACTGAAAACCACCCACAGGGCAGCTGATATTGCTGATATCTTTTTAAAAGAAGTTGCACGCTTGCACGGAATTTCTAAGACAATTGTGTCTGATAGGGACCCGAAATTCACCTCAAATTTCTGGAAAGCACTGTTCAAGGGATTCAGAACGAATCTGAACTTTAGTACAACGTATCATCCTGAGTCTGATGGTCAGACAGAAAGGGTGAACAGAGTAATAGAAGACATACTAAGAATGTATGTGATGGATAAACCATCAAGGTGGTAAGACTACCTGCAATTAGTAGAATTTGCCTACAATAATGGGTATCATACATCGTTGAAGATGAGCCCATTCGAAGTACTTTATGGAAGAAAGTGCAACACACCAGTAAGCTGGGATAATCCAGTTGACAGAGCAGTGATTGGGCCTGAGCTGCTCAAAGAGATGGAAGATCAAATGATAAGGATTAAACAGAATATGAAAGCTGCCCAGGATAGGCAGAAAAGTTACGCTGACAGTAATAGAACCCATAGATAATTCAAAGTGGGTGACCGTGTTTTTCTGAAAGTGAAGACTAACAGGAGTTCCCTAAAGTTGGGAAGTTGTGCCAAATTGGCAGCAAGATTTTGTGGGCCATTTGAGATTCGGGAGAGGATTGGGCCAGTTGCATACATGCTTGCATTACCTGCATCTATGACTGTACATAATGTGTTTCATGTTTCACTGCTTAAGAAATATGTACCTGATGCTAATCATGTTATCGATTGGAATGTGATTCAGGTGGAACCAGAGGGTGTCCTGCAAGTGCATCCTGTGCGCATATTGGACAGGAAAAGCAAACAACTCCGAAATCGAGCTATAGAGCTTGTAAAGGTCTAGTGGACCTGGTACGGTCCCGAGGACGCGACATGGGAGCATGCAGATGCTATGTGGGCAGAGTACCCGCATCTTTTTGAAAATTTTGAAAGGCTTGCAGAGATAGTGTAAGTTGCACTGAGGACAGTGTAGAAATAAGGGGAGGGGGATTGTAGTGTCCCCAAGGCCGATCCCTATCGTAAATCATGTTCTGAAAGGAATTGTAATTATGTTTTATACGCTGGTGAGCCAAGTTTTTATAAGCTGGTGGATTATGTGTTTGTTAAGCCAGGGAGCCTAAGTGTTGAAGGCCAGGAACCTGCTGTTGTATATGTAATCATGCAAAACAATTAATAAAAATTTGTAAACACCACCAGGTGCAGACCGACCATGATGAATGAGTGAAGGGGGACTGAGCTTCCACAGAGAAGGAAAGGGATTAGGGGCTGGAAGGTGGGAAAATGGGCTAAGTGTTAATCCTAGTGGACTTCAGCCTTGGGAATAATATTTTAATATTATTTCGAAAAGGCATGAGCATTTCATGTTTTATCCTAAGTTCCTAACCATGAGGAAGGGATGCGTGTTGGTGGAACACATGCAGTTCCCAGGGCGACAAGTGTCAACCCTGGTGCATGCGAATAAAACGGCTAGGGTGAGTTGTGAGAGGGCCCCCCCTGCTCTCATTCAATCAGACGGCCTGAGCGTGTACGGGCTCTAAGAAGTATGACAGACCTGAGTTCTGCAGAGAACCTTCGTGCCTCTCTGTGATCCGAAAAGCCTGTGTCTGGCTCTGAGAAAACCCGTGTATACCTTTGTATTGAACCAGAAGCCTGTGATTGATTCCGAAAGAGCTGGATTCACCTCTGTTCTGAACCGAAAATCCTGTGTGGTGTCTGGAAATCCGTGTGCATCTTCTCTCCGAAATGGAACTTGTGCGTGAAGCCTCTGTCCCGAAGCTGTGACTGTGAGATCATTTTTCCATTTCTGAACCCGTTCTGAGGAAGCTGGTGTCTGTATTTCCATGGGTAATTGCAACTGCGCAGTGCGGGACTGCGTATGGTTTGTGACCAGTTGTGAAACACTCTCTCCAGGCGAGAGGGGTGTTTGAGGTTGGATGAACAGGTGGTTTGGCCTGTGAGCGTCTATCTCTAGGTGAGAGTGCGCAGAGGAAGGAGAACACTCTTGGAATGAACCCTATAGCTACCACAAAGCCCGAAGACTTTCGGTCCGGTCTGTTGCTGTAACCCAAGGCAAGGGAGGTTAGCAGCCGAAGGACTGTCTAGGTGACAGAGAAGGTGTATACTCCTGGGGTGGAACAGGCATGTGGGGAATGAGGGTCTGTGGGCAGTGAGCGTGAGTGGTTCTTGGAAGAGAATTCCTTCCTCATGACTGTGTGTTTTTCCTGTAATCTCAACCTAGCCTAGGATTCCTTGTCTTGGGGTGGAGCTTAGTCCCAACTCAGGGGTGACCCACTGTTGAGCTGATGAGCAGTGCGGTCTAAGGCTGGGAGGTTCGTGGAAGGCTTGCACTTGATTGGTGGAATCTACCACTATTCAAAGATAAGTACCAGATGATGCTTTAATTATGTTTCTGTATCTCTGTGTATTATAATCATCATGTATTCTACTGTGTATATGAATTGATGTTAAACAGTATTGATTGTTGATGATGGCAGTAAATCGTATGATTACTCTGTGTTGAATGTGTTTAACTTGTTTTGAATGCATGTGATTAATTGTGAGTGAGAATGTTGTTATTCCACGTAGTAACACCTACACAGTAGTGAGTGAAAAGTAGTGCTACAGATAGGGGATGTGGCGTAGGAGCCATGCCACCCTCCCTCACCCAGCTATCCTCCGACAGTGCACCTCCTGGTTGGATTGCCTCCTCCTCGCCTATCTCGTTCCTTCCCTACGGTCCCATGTCCTCATCTAGGTTTCGTGACCAATTCTGTCCCCTCTGAGCATTCTGGTCGTCATCACCTGAGGAGAATTCACCTGCATTTGTTGTCGCCTTCGCGTCCATAAATTAAGAAATTTCTTCTTCAATACAACAACTAGGGGGTTCCTCCATTTGGTCGGCCCCTCTGTGGCAGCTATGCAGTTGCCCTATGGCCTTCATAGTAACCTCCCCCAGAAAACAGGTTGGCAGATTCCAATTGTTGGGTAATGTAAAGAGGAGGTGTTATGGAGGAACCTGAATGGGTTCTTCCGGAAGAATTTCCTCCACATAGGCCATGGGAGGCGTACTGGGCTTCTTGGCTTTGTGGTCGAGCTGCGTTCGAGCCATGGACAACGCATGTTCAAATCTCTGGTGTCTCTTTCGACGAGCATCGAAGGCATACCAGACAACGCTCCTGTGGGGCTTACCTCTTTCCCTCGGCATGTGTATGATCAAAACAATGACCAGAGCGACAATGGGGTTGCTATCACTGCAACAGATCTCAGAAATGTGTGGATTCTGTAGCTCAAAATCGAAATGAGTTTTTCCCCGGCCAAAATCGATGATATTCATGAGGATGGACATGATAGGATCTGCCATTGAGGCTACCTTCTTAATGCTCTGTGCATCCGTCCTCTTCACTCGCGTGGGAGGACTCATCCCATGGGCCTGGCTACTCGGGCTTGCTCCCATCCTTAATGGTGAGGGGATGGGAGCCAACAACCTGTATTTAAGGCCCAGCCTGGATCCATACTGCATGGCCTTGTTGCACGACGTGACACCCCATCCGGGGTTTCAATATGAACATTGTTACTTATCAACATTCAAAAAATTAAGACATTACAAAATCTAACAGTATATTGTATACTCTTAATCATGACGTGTTAGGCCCACCTCACTCCTTTTCCAAGTGTTCTATTTTCAATTGAATAATTGTTGGGATGAGGACAAGTTGGGTACAAGAGTTTTTTGAATTTTTTTTCAACATGTTGCGTATTTTGCTTCAATATCAATTCAATCTAAATTTCAATATCGTTTAGGAGAGTTTGGGTCTAGGTTTATTTCTCACTATAACTTAAACTAAGTTTTCCAAAAGTAATAAATAATAAGGAAAATTTTGTTTGTAGTTGGAGTCAAATGTTTTCAATCTTGGCCACTTCATCTCTTTCATGCATTTGTATTTCAAATTTTTATAATTTTTTTTTATCATTGGATAAGTTCACAATCTTTCACCCTTATTTTCAAATAGCAATAGTAATTATTAAAATTCAATCTTATAAATATTTAACTTTAAGCTTAAATTCTAAACTTTTATTCTTAATTCTTAATCTTTAAAATTATATTTTTAACTTTGATTCATTAACTGCAACTCCCAACCATGAACTTTTAAACTTGTTTAGTTACTCTTAATTAACTTTGACTTGGTTGACATACATTAATCTATATATATAATTAACTAAATATTGTTTATGAAAGGAAGATTACCATAATTTTAAATCTTATTTTTTTAATAATTCTAATTTTTTTTTTAATTTTTTCAAAATAAAATTTTAATTATGAAAACTTAATTATGAAATTCTAAAAATATATAAAAATATTAAAAAAAAATTATATTAAAGTTCTTTAATGTTTATATATTCTATTAAAATTATTAATAATTTGTATAACTAAAATGTAAATTATTAAAATATATAAAATGAAATTTACAAATTTATTTATACTTGTTTAAGGATATTATGTTTTATTAAGGCTAATAATAATTTATATTTGAGATGTTAATTACTTAAAAATGTTGAAAATGAAGAAATTAACATGGAATTATTTATTTATAATTTTGTATATAATACTATTTTTAACAAATTTTAATTTTTTTCAAATAAATGTTAATTGGAACTAAATGTTACTAAAATATTTTTAATTGGCACATAGATGTAAGAGAATTTCGTAACCACGCAAAAGGTAAGGCTTCTTAGATTGGTTGCCTTACTCTTCTGTGTATTAAATCTATAATGATAATAAAACATTGATAGACAAATAGACCAACATATTTTATTTTAGGCCAGAGTGTCTGGAGTAATGACAAACACACCTTTTATATTCAAACTCGACTGCCATAAGCGTAAGTATCAACTCATCCACTATTTTATATGCCTTTAGATGTTTATAGGTAAACCAATGTAGCTCCATTAAAATTGTTTCCATTTTGTTTTTTTATTACGGTTATTTGTGTGTTTTCCACCCAGAGCTGCAACTGTCATACTGACATTCTAATTACTAGGCTGAGAGTAATCGAGTTAAGATGAATAGAAAGAGGTTGAATTGAAATGAATATATGCTGATATACGTAAATTAAATGTGAGTACTATAAGTAAAAAAAAATCTAAAACATAAACTTTAAAATTATATCATATAATAAAAAAAATTCCCTAATCCTAGATAGGAGAAGAAAATGCTCAATAATATCTAATATAGATTACTCAGCTAATTGAATTAATACTGATTATTACTTAACAAAATGAATTGAAATGAATATATGCTAGTATACGTAAACTAAATGTGAGTACTGTGTATAGAGACAATGGTTAAAAGAATGAATGGTCTCCAAGGTCCTGTCTATTGTGGAACAGGCTGATTTAGCAACAAAGATGTAAGAGAATTTCGTAACCACACAAAAGGTAAGGCTTCTTAGACTAGTTGCCTTACTCTTATCAACGAGCAATGAGTGTTCTCCATGTTACTAAAATACTTTTATTAATAAAAAAATCTAAAACATAAAAACTGAAATTATATCATATAATCAAAAAAATTCTCTAATCCTAGATAGGAGAAGAAAATGTTCAATAATATCTAATATAGACTATTCAACTAATTGAATTAATATTGATTATCACCTACAAAAATCCCCAAACTTAATCAAAGTTGATTGACGGTAAAGATGGATTGTTATTTTAACATATAAGGAAATGATCAATTCGTAGGTAAGTAATGTTTACATTTTCTATATAAACTGTAGCATTTATCAAAAGTTTATCTTTTCAACACTGAAATATGGCTTGAATAGAGCTTTATGGTGAATAACTTGTGTAGAGTTTTATCCTGAAATTTGAAATTTAAATTCTAAATTTATAAGATGAATCCCAATTTCTCCTTATCACTTGAGCCCCTTAAATCTCAAATCAATTAGCTAACCTAATTTAAATTCTAAATTTATAAGATGAATCCCAATTTCTCCTTATCACTTGAGCCCCTTAAATCTCAAATCAATTAGCTAACCTAAGCCCTAGATATTTGCTTAGTTATTAAAATAAGCCATGGACATGTTTTTTCCATCAATAACTCTTCAAATTTTGTGAGACTCTGAACTTCACTTATCTGCGCTTTGGGTTCGCATTGTTCGTTTTTGTTTTTGCCTTCAAACCCATAGGGTTTATTGAGCCGAAACCTGTAGGGTTGCTAGGATTTTTAGAGTTTTTAGTCTGAATGGCGAGATTTTCTGTCCTGTAGAGTGCCATAAGCGAATTGTGCGGTAGATTGGGACTGGAATCCCAACTTAGGGTTAGGGATGAAAAATATTTGAACCGTGGCAAGGCTCTGCTCTTGAGGGCAAGGTACTCTGATGCCGAATGCCAGAAGTGAATTGTGCGGTAGATTGGCACTGGAACCCCAATTTAGGGTTTGTGGTGGAAAAGATTTGAGCCGTAGTCTCGCTCTGCATTTGATGTTTCAACTTAGAATTCCCAGATCAGTGAGGATTATAGGAAACTCCGGTAGATGCATGGCACAGGCCGCTGCTTGCAAACAGGCGGAGGACAAACATTTTGTGACCAATGGCAGATTACATAATTGCACAATGTATGACTTTTTAGGGCTTCCACGAGATGCCTCTAAAAAACATATAAATGATGTGTACCGGTTTTCGTGTTGATAGAGCTCCTGCGTGCTTAGGTGGGAGATTCGGCTACTGCTTCTGGCGGATATAGAGCCAAATTTCTCCTTGATAGAGCTGGACTACTTATGTCTTGAGTCACTAAGATCCTGGTAAATGCTCTGGTTATTCTATCGATAGTAAGAATTAATGCCCAGAATTAACCAACCGTTGTTTTACTTGCATGCACTAAGCCTCTTAGTAAAACGAAACCCGCATGTAAAAATGGTTGGTAATATGGTAAAAATGAATTACACAGAACAAAGATTGTGGTTCTAAAAATGGTTGGTAAAAACTTGGTAAAACGAATTAAAGCAAGACAGAGAACTCCGATCCATGTACTTCGAATCCTAGCATTTACCAATTAATTAAGTACCGGGTTCCAGAAATTGAGAAGCACTAAACCACATTTAAACATTTAAAGAACTGCAGTCACACACAAGCTGAAATCAACGGAGTAGGCTAACTCGGGAGCAATCTTCCCTCCTGAGTGTCCTAACTCCGGCATGTATTCCGGCCCCGGTGGATCTGTACCAACTACTTGGTCTATGTCACATGCATGCCATGATATATTGACATAATTCCCGACTCCATTCCCGAGTGATAATTCCGGCGTTTCATCTCCGACCGT
>ML798359.1:263202-284153 GCA_009831015.1 Picea engelmannii | reverse complement strand
AAATACCACATAAAAATGACTCAATAAAAATATGTCAAAAATAAGCCATACTTGAAAATAAATACATATATGAAAATGAATAACTCTGTAAAAATGAACCTACTCCCCCAAAAAATAACTCAAAAAATGGCATGCTTAAGAATAAATGAGTATATGAAAATGATTGACTCCATAAAAATAGCCCTACTTTCCCAAAAACAAAAAAACATAAATGGCCCTATTCCCCTCCACAAAAGAAGCATAAATGAACCTCAATATAAATGACTCATTCATTAATTAGCATTATTATAGTTATAATAACCTACACTTAATTAGGGCGTAGGCTAAACTTGTCGATGAAGATGGTGCATGATAGTTTAAGCTGGCGGCGGATGATACATTAAGATGGCAAGGTAGCCGGATAGAGCTTTGACGTGATCGGTGATAAGAGTCCGGACACGGAAAAGGGATGCCAACAAAGGTCCATTTTGTTTGGCCTTTAGCCTATGCCTCCTAAAATTCCTCAATAATACTCCTTAAATTCCTCAACAACTTTCCTAAAATTCCTCAATAAAATAATCACACTAAAACGGCTTTTAGGACATAATCATAAATGAAAGATTTTTATGTTTTATTATTACATCGCATCGAAAATTTTGAACTTCCATTCAGACCATCGAAGAAGGGATTTCAAGCTGAAGTTCACACCCACCCTTCAATTCAACATGTGTTTATGAATTTCTGCGACTTCACTGTATTGTACCATTCTGAGATTATATATATTGGTCGCCATCCATGCATCAAATAAAAAATCACCCGCCATTTATCGTATTCGAGTCGAGCGTCATTTTGAGCCATGGCCAATTGCATCCCCGACTCTGATCCTCACG
Organism: Picea engelmannii; assembly: GCA_009831015.1. NCBI lineage: Eukaryota > Viridiplantae > Streptophyta > Pinopsida > Pinales > Pinaceae > Picea > Picea engelmannii. The sequence goes on along the minus strand of ML798359.1, from coordinate 283,284 downwards.
CTTTCATGCTCTGGTGATCACGTACCCATCTCAGGACCATATAACTCCCATGATGAAATTCTCAAAGAATCTTGCTTCTAGAGGTCTCACTATCACCTTCATCACAATGTATCACACCCACGCTCAAATCACCAAAGATCATTCTAAAGACTCTCAAGTCCAACCGGTTCTTGATATTCGTTCTACACAAATCTCCGATGGATTATCTCTCAATTTCGATCGATCTACCAGATTCTACGATTTTTTGCGCTCACTTGAGAATAACATGGGAGGAGAGTTAGAACAACTTATTCACAATCTCAACAAGACGGGGCCTCCCGTATCATGCGTCGTAGCAGATACGTCTTTGTTCTACACACTTGATGTAACCAAGAAATTTGGGATTCCCTGGATTTCGTTTTGGTCACAGCCAACAGTTGTTTATTCAATCTACTATCACGCACATCTGTTGGAGGCTCACGGTCACTCTCATTAATAATTATAAAGGATCCAGTGAGCTTTCTGCTTGTATGCTTCATATAATTGCTAACTACAAACAGGAGGCCCTTTTTGGTTTTGTTTTTTCTAATTACGGTCATCGGGATTTGCTTGTAGGTGATGAGGACAATTCTTTGATAGATTATATTTCAGGCGTTCCAATGTTGCAGCCAAAATATCTCCCGTCCTTCCTCCAAGATCAAGAGCCTGGTTCACAGTACATTCTTGAATTGGTGCTTAAATCGCTTCAGTCCAGCCACGGGGCAGACTGGATGTAATTCTTTTGACGATCTTGGAAGCACGTAAATGAAATTAGAACCTTTGATTTTTCATGTGGGCCCCTGCTTCCATCTGGTTATTTGAAGGGTTGTGACGAGGACATAATTAGAGTTGGAACAAACATGCAGAAATAGTATGATTGTTTAGCGTGGTTGAATACAAAACCCAATGATTCGGTTATATACATTTCGTTTGGGAGCATCATTCATCTATGTAAAGCTCATCTGGAGGAAGTAGCGATGGGTCTTAAGCATAGTGGACAGCCCTTCCTCTCGATTGTTTGTCCTGACATTCTAGCACCAACAATTTTGATCCTAGTCATCTTGCGTGGAAGGAGCCAGATGATGAAGACTTTTCTTTTCTCACCCCTCCATATATACTATTAGAATGCCTAAAGAGGGTAGAATCAACAAAGAGAAGCCAAATCAAATTTGAAGAGAGATACTATGGGAAAAAAACACTGACAAGACATAAACCTTTTCGATATGATGGAAGGTGCGTATATCAGTAAGCTTTGTTTTTATAAAGACCGATAAGCTAAGGACCATGGTGTTCTTGGCTCATTGTTCCATGGTGCAATCAGCTGGGGAATAATAGGAGAAAACATGAGGGTAGGAGAAAACATATTAACCCCACCCTCATATGAGGGTCGGGATGGGGATATGAGGGTGAGGGTGAAGGGAATAATAGGATAAAACATAGTGGGGGGATAATAGGAGAAAACATATTATGTTTTCTCCTATTATTCTCGCCACTCCCACCCTCATATGTTTTCTCCTATTATTCCCCCCATATAAGGGTGGGGGTGGGCGGAATGATAGGAGACTATGTTTTCTCCTATCATTCCCCCCATCCCCACCGTCATATGAGGGTGAGGGTGGGGGAAATAATAGGAGACTATTGGGGGTGGGAGGAATAATAGGAGAAAACATAGTCTCCTATTATTCTCTCCACCCCCACCCTCACCCTCATATGGGGGGGATAATAGGAAAAAACATATGAGGGTGGGGGTGGGGGTGTGGGGAATAATAGGAAAAATAATAATAATAGGAGACTATGTTTTCTCATATTATTCCCCCGACCTCCACCCACCCTCCATCATATGAAGGTGGGGGTAGGGAGAATAATAGGAGAAAACATGGGGGGAATAATAGGATAATATGTTTTCTCCTATTGTTCCCCCCACCCACATTTTCTCCTATTATTCTACCCACGAGGGAGAAAACATATTCTCCTATTATTCCCCCACCCCAATATGAGGATGGAGGTGGGGGAATAATAGGAGAAAACATATTCTCCTATTATTCCCGCACCCCCACCCCCACCCTCATATGAGAGGGTGGGGGAATAATAGGAGAATATGTTTTCTCCTATTATTCCCCCACCCCGACCCTCATATGAGGGTCGGAGGAATAATATGAGAATATGTTGTATCCTATTATTTCTCCACTCCCACTGTCATATGAAGGTGGAGGTGCGAGGAATAATAGGACAAAACATGGGGGTGGGGGGAATAATAGGAGAAAACATTTTCTGGGGGTGGGGGGGATAATAGGAGAAAACATTTTCTCTTATTATTCCCCCACCCCCACCCTCATATGAGGGTGTGAGGAATAATAGGAGAATATGTTTTATCCTATTATTTTCCCACCCCCACCGTCATATGAGGGTGGGGGTGGGGAGAATAATAGGATAAAACATTCCCCCCACCATCATTTGAGGACTGTGGGGGTGGAGGGAATTATAGGAGAAAAAATATTCTCCTATTAATCCCGGGGTGGAGGGAATAATAGGAGAAAACGTAGTCTCATATTATTCCCCCCACCCCCACCCCCACACTCATATGAGGGTGGGAGAAATAATAGGAGACTTTTTCTCCTATTATTCCCCCCATCCCCAACCTCATATGAGGGTGATATGAGGGCATTGGTGGAGGGAATAATAGAAGAAAACATATTCTCCTATTATTCCCCCCGTATTATCGTATTATTCCCTCCACCCCCACCCTCATATGAGGGTGGGAGTAATAATAGGAAAAAACATATTCTCATATTATTCCCTCCACCCTCACCCTCATATAGTCTCCTATTATTCACCCCACCGCCACCCTCACCCTCAATCTCATATGAGGGTGGGAGTAGGGGAAATAATAAGTGACTATGTTTTCTCCTATTATTTCTCCCCTCCCCACCCTCACCTCATATGAGCGTGGGGATGGGGGGGATAATAGGAGACTATGTTTTATCCTATTATTTCTCTCACCCCCACCCTCATATGAGGGTGGGGAGGGTAAGGGGAATAATAGGATAAAACATAGTCTCCTATTATTCCCCGCACCGCCACCCTCATATGAGGGTGGGGAGGGTGCGGGGAATAATAGGACAAAACATGGTCTCTTATTATCCCTCCCACCCCCACCCTCAATGGGGGGGATAATAGGAGAAAACATGAGGGTGCAGGTTGGGGGAATAATAGGAGAAAATTTCTCGTGAGGGTGAGGGTGTGGGTGGGGGGAATAATAGGAGAAAACATTTTCTCCTATTATTCCCACCACCCCCACCCTTATTCTTCTCCTATTATTTCCCCCACCCCTACCCTCATATGAGGGTGGGAGTGGGGGGAATAATAGAAGACTATGTTTTATCCTATTATTCCACCTACCCCCACCCTCATCTCTTATTATTCCCACCACCCCACCCTCATATGGGATAATAATAGGAAAATATGTTTTCTCTTATTATTCTTCCCACCCTCACCCTCACCCTCTATTCTGCTCACCCTCACCCTCACCCACCCTCATATGAGGGTGGGGGTGCGGGTAATAATAGGAGAATATGTTTTTTCTTATTATTCCGACCACCCCCACTCCCACCCTCATATGAGGGTGGGGGTGGGGGTAATAATAGGAGAATATGTTTTTTCTTATTATTCTGGCCACCCCCACCCCCACCCTCTATTTCGGCCACCCTCATATGAGGGTGGGGATGAGAGAAATAATAGGAGAAAACATATTCTACTATTATTACCCCCACCCCCACCCTCATATCCTCATATGAGGGTGGGGGTAGGGGTGGGCGTAATAATAGGAGAATATGTTTTCTCCTATTATTTCGCCCACTTCCACCCCCACCCTCTATTCCACCCACCCCCACCCTCATATAGGGTGGGGGTGATTGGAATAATAAGAGAAAACATATTCTCCTATTATTACCCCCACCCTCACCCTCATATGTGGGTGGGGGTGGGGGGAATAATAAGAGCCTATGTTTTCTCCTATTATTATCCCCACCCTCATATGGGAGGAATAATAGGAGAAAACATAGTATCCTATTAATATAAGGGTGGGGGTGAGCAGAATAATAGAAGAAAACATATTCTCATATTAATATGAGGGTGGGGGTGTGGAGAATATGAGGGTTGGGGTGGAGAGGAATAATATGAGAAAACATATTCTCCTATTATTTCCCTCACCTCCACCCTCATATCACCCTCATATGATATGAGGGTGGAGTGGGCGGTGTTAGCGCTTAATCTCGTCATGTTCTTGTGCATTGTTGTTTTATGCCTAAGTCCATGATTTTGCCTGTCTTTTACCCTTTTGCAGACCCAATCATAGATCTTTCCTCCCGGCGTGTAATTTTTCTTTTTTTGGCATTCATCCTTTATGATCGACTAGTTTTTCCTGTCAAAATTGCCTGAGAAATATCAACTATTAGTTTCTCTATCTTTTCTAAAGGTGATCACTTCTCTCTTTATCTCCACCATTGAGCCTTTGTTTTCCCAAATCCCAGTCATGTCGTTCAAGTCTTCATTGTCACAGGCCTCAACACTGAGAGTGGTTTAATAGGGACTTGAATCAAGCGAGCGCAGGAATCAAAAGTTCAAATGTTATAAATTATTCTGCAAGAATATTGAAGTATCGATTCACGAAAGGGAAGATCTCGACCATCCGATCTTGAAGAGTCGAGGGTCGTTGATCTAACATTGATGATTTTCGAAGGATAGAGAATCGAGATTTCGAGGTTCTCGTTGTAAAGGCACATCCATAGCTTGAAATCCTGAGACCCGAAAGGCCGATGGTTTGATATGGGTCTTCTGATTAGAGAAGATGCGTGCCACACGATCTAAGGGATTGCAATTTTGTGAATCAGGGATTTGGGCATGAAGCACCTTATGAACTCGTGAAACACGAGATTGGGCCCACGATTGCAGCCTGCGGTCACATAGAAGTTGGGACCAAAGGAAAATAAGTGCCAGAATGAACAATAGACAACTGAAGTTGTTCAAGCGGACGATCATGGCCTTTAGGTCGAAGGAGATCTGACCATTGATTTGGATGGGTCTTTTTGTGGGATTGAGCATCGGGACATTGGAAATCAGAGGGAGTGAAAAATCCTGAGATGTGAATCGCCGAAATATTATGTGGGGTAAGAATGAGATCACATCTTGTGGTCGCATGGGGCAATAGGAAGAAGTTGCGTGAAAGGTTGGAGTGCCCAAGTTGGTTACAGAAGAATAGTTGTGTATCCTCGAGGTGCCAAAATTGACTAAAAAGGATTGTGAGTTTGCCTGGAAAATTCATGGGCATCGGGCCTCATCCTGATCCTAATAAAGGAAGTTAATGAGAATAAAGAAGGTGGTTGAAACCTCATTTCACCACATAAGTGTAAGGCATGGAGGTTCTGGAGTGGTCAGCCTGTGGTACCCCTGTGGGTGAATTTCCCTTCCAGATCCATACCGATCTGAGATCACGTCTGACACAAGAATGCAGATGTGGTCTGAAAAAAGAAGAGGTCGATGCTAAGCCTTAAATGCAGTGATCAGAACGTGTTTATGTAGGAGGCAAGTTTCTTTGAGTATATATACTGAGTTTTTATATTTTGTAATGTCGATGGTTGATCTAAGCTCCCGATTGTAAATATTTTAGTGAAGTTGTTGGTTCTCTGGTTATGTTATGTATATAAGACTTATTGTTTAATCAAAGTCAGTTTCTTTTCATTCCTTTGTGACGGTTGTGTTCAAACACTCAGTCATGGAAGATACAGTCGAGGATAGTTATGTCTAAGTGGTGTATGTTTGATCACAGTGACATTACTGCCAGTTTTAATCAGTTCTCTATGTTTTTTTCCTTCCAACGTTGAATGATCTTAGCATGGAAGATCCAGTCGGGCAGTTGTTATCGAATTGTGATGTATGGTTGATCTCAGTTCATAATAGTTTCAGTCAGATTCTTTTTTATCTAATCCAAGAAGATCTTGTCTTTGAAGTTCTCCTTTCCTCTTACTGTTGGAAGACCAGATGTCCATAGCATACCATTACATTCTCCTTAATTTCTTCTCCCTACTCATCACTATACTGCAAATTATTGACTGAAGTTAGAATAAGACCTATATTGTCTATGCGTTCCAAATGAATTTTTTGAGTTAGAAAGATATCATCCTGAGTCTATGTCCATTAGACTGCCTTTAAACTATTCATTGTGACATAAAAGTGATGGGTATTAGGCTTACCTCTGCAGTAATCCAGAGGTGACTTCTGGTGCTAACATTTTTGGTTCCATTGTTGGGGACGAAATTGAAGATTTTCCCTGGGATTGAATGACAAAGCTTACTAGTTCTGAAGGTGCATTAGAACTTAGTACATCAAATATTTCAACTGTGCACCTGGCAACTCCACTGTAGTGAATCCATTGATGTGAATCCACTGGCAACTCCACTATTTCAGTTGTGCCTTCTAGAGGCAAACACACTAGGTCTACTCCACAGCTGCATTTAGCAACACCGTTAGCCCCTCTAGTCCTACATCGGCCAATGAATTCTCTCCCTTTTGGAGATTACTTAAAATAGATGCCAAAATTCACTAAAGAGGAAGACATAATTGTTGAAGAGCACCTTCCTGCCTTCTACAGTTATGAAAACAATATGAACATAGAAAATGAAGATTTATGAATGAGAATCTTTGTCCAGAGCCTTGATGGTGAGGTTAGGAAGTGGTTTAGGGGATTGACCCCTGGATCTATTGTTGGGATTGAAGCTCTAGATGATTTTTTATTGAGGTAGTGGGGGGGACAAAAATATTTTATGTATTATATCACAGAGTTTGGATCACTAAAGTGAAAAGAGGGGGAATCGGTCTCTGATTTCTCCAAAAGATTCAATAAAATGTACAAAAAAATCCCTATTGAGATAAAGCCTACAGAGGCCTCTTCCAAGATCCCGTATGCTAACGCATTTAACCCCGATTTTTTCCTCCTGTTGAGAGAAATAAGAGATACTTCCTTGGCTCTTATGAAAGATGCAACCTTGGAAGTAGAGTCCAATGTATTGGTTGTTGACAAATTTAGGAGAAAATCTGACAGAGACAGAGGAAGAGAAATATTTGAGGCCTCAACCTCTGATTCTTCCACATCTCACCCCCAAGTAGATGAATTAACCAATATGATGAAGTCCTTGTTTGCAGAAATGGAGAAGATGAAATTTGAAGGGAAGCAAGGTTAAAAAGCTTCCCAAAATGTTGATAACAGAGGCAAATTCATGAATTTGAATAACAATGCCCCTCAAATTATGCCAAGGGAGCTAAGGGACAGAGATATAAATGATCAGAAGATCCAGACTCCCCTTCAAAATAACCTTGTTGATGATGAGGAAAGGGAGGAAGAAGAGCTCGATCCTGAAATCCATTGTCTCAGAGACACCTCCCCATTTCCCCATTTCCCCATTTGACCCAATCTTCATACAAAGAGTCCCTCATAGATATCCAAATAAATGAGTTGAGTAAAGGGGAGACATCTGGTCTAAGAAGAAATAAGGGAAGTCTGACATCCCTGATCATCCCTCCAGAGAAGGGAAGCCTACTAAAGACGCAACAAACAGAAGTAAAGAAAGGAAATCTCATAATCCCCCACCAATAGTCAAAGACCATGTCTCAGAGGTGAGAGAAATTTGGAAGCCCCCTTCCTCCTTTAGCTTTGAGAATGAAATTTAGAAAAACAGAATCCTTGTACCCCTTTCATATCTAGTCAAGACCGAAGACATCAAAAGGACCCCCTCTAAACTATTTCAACCTGATCCATCATGCCATTCCATAGACTCAGTGAATCTCCAAGATGGAAAGCCTGCAGTAATCTTAGGTTCTATGGTAGAAGGTAGAGATGATTCATCCCCTCCATTCTATACATCCCTAAATATACATGATAAGGTGTTGCATAACTCACTGATGGACTATGGAGCGTCTCATAACCTCATGCCCAAAAATGTCATGGAAGAACTTGGATTACAAATCACTAAATTTTATCATGATTTATATTCTTTTTAATCAAGGAGAGTGCAATGTCTTTGGGTCATCAAAGATCTGGTGGTGACTTTGTTCCAGTTGCCCATGAAAAGTGTGGTCATGGATATCATGGTAGCTGATGTTACTCCCAAGTTTGGCATGCTATTGTCAAGTTCTTGGAGAAAAATACTTGGGGGAACATTAAAAATGGACCTCACATATGCTACCATTCCAATATTCGGAGGGGAGCATAGAAGAATGTACATAGAAGCTCAGTTTTCCTACATTATCGGTGATGAAGCAAGCCCTACCAATCATCCTATCTTTTCCGTTGATACTGATTTAGGATCCAGCTTATTGCAGCTCACTGACACCCCTGATCCTCCTCTTGGGATAAAAAAATACATTACTCTCTATGAAGATTCTCCTCCAATTACCTATGTGTGGAAAATGTTCTTTGATGGAGCCTCTTCTAGAGAAGGAGCTGGTGCTGGAGTGGTCTTTGTTTCCCTTTCTCAGGAAACCATATCTTTGGAATATAAGTTAGAGTTTGAAACTACCAATAATGTCGCAAAATATGAAGCTCTTATTCTGGGATTCAGGGTCGCAAAGGACATGGGGATTAAAGATATATCAGTGTTTGGCAATGCTGACTTGATTGTCCACTAGGTCAGAAATGTGTATCAAGCCAAACACCCTCAGCTCAGAAGTTATAGAAATGAATTTTGGGACCTCATCGACATTGTTTTCCTGGATTTCAACATTTCATTCATTCCGAGAGTGGAGAATACAATGGTTGATTCTTTGGTTGTTTCGTCAAGAAATTTCAGAGTCCCTCTACCACCCAAGATTAGGTATGATATAGAAGTAAAATAAAGAGCCTCAATACCTGACAATCTCAAGCATTGGAATGTATTTGAGGATGATATTGAGATCAAGAGGTTCTTGGAAGTTGTTGATGAATTTATGCATTACACATAGACCAGGATCCTGACTCTCAAAGTGACCCACGTGCTGATGAATTTTTGAAGAAAATTGTTGATCATCATATTCTGCAGTTACCGAGCAATCACATTCTGAGGGGACTAGTCCCTTTATAACAGATATTCGATAGTAATGATGTGGCAGTTAAATCTCAGAGGTTGATTGATGATGTTGACATAGACAAATGCAACATTGGCACAAAAGAGAATCTGAAATTCGTCAAGCTGTCAAGTATCTTCTCAAGGAAACAAAGGACCGATTATGTTGAGTTATTAAAAAAAATTGCTGATGTGTTCGCTTGGACCTATAAAGACCTCAGAACATATGATACCAACATTATTGAGCATAAGATCCCACTGAAGGAGGAGCCCAAACCATTTAGGCAAAAATTAAAAAAATTAATCCTATGTTGCTCCCTGTCATGAAGAGAGAGGTAAAGAAGTTGTTGGATGCCCAGATCATCGTTCCTTTGGGATATTCAAAATGGGTGGCCAACTTGGTCCAATTCTGAAAGAAGAGTGGGTAAATAAGATTGTGTTTCGATTTTAGGAACCTAAACAAGAGCTCAAAGAAAGACAATTACCCCTTGCCGAAAATGGAACACATATTACAAAGGGTAACTGGCACATAAAGGATATCCATGATTGACGGATTTTTGGGATACAATTAGATCTCGGTCCTACCTGAGGATAGACAAAATAAAACCTTCACCACTCCTTTGGGTACATTCATGTATGCCAAAATGCCCTTTGGATTGATGAACACGGGGGCAACCTTTCAGAGAGACATGGATATCACTTTCATTGGAAAAAGGGACAAGTTTTTGGTCATCTATCTGGATGACATTACAGTCTTCTCCAGATCAGACAGAGAGCATTGTGAGCATTTGAAAAGGGTTTTCCTGAAATGCAGGAATTTTGGTATCTCCTTAAATCCCAAGAAGTCTATGTTTTCCATGAAGGAAGGAAAATTACTAGGACACATTGTATCAGTGGAGGGAGTTGAGATTGATCCTAGAAGAATTGAAGAAATCCATGCCTTGTCACTCCCAAGATCCAGGAAAGAAGCCCAGTCTTTCTTGGGAAAAATCAATTTGTTAAGAAGGTTTGTTTTGAATTTTGTTGAATTGGTGAAGCATATCACAACCATGCTCAGGAAGGGGAATGAATTAAAATTGAATATTGAATCCATAGATCCTCCAACCAAATCAAGAAGGCACGAACTGAGTCACTTGTGCTAATTAGTCTCAATTATTCCAAGGATTTACTAATTTTTTCCTTTTCTTCCTTTGATTCAGTGGCAGTTATTTTATTGCAGAAGAATGCTAAAGGGCTTGAGAAACCTATTTCTTTTTTCAAAAAATCATTGAGGGATGCAGAGATAAAATATGACATCATGGAGAAGCAAGACTATGCCTTGGTGAAATCTCTCAAAGTTTTCAGAGTCTATGTTCTGCATTCAAAAATCATTGTGTATGTTCCTTCATCTTCTATGAAGGACATTCTCATTCATCCTGACATAGACGAGAGAAGGAGCAAGTGGATTTCCAAAATCCTTGAATTTGATCTGGAAATAAAACCCACCAAGCTAGTTAAAGGCAAAACATTAGCCAAGTAGTTGGCTGAATCTAATCATAAAGCTTTGGGGGTTAACTTCATCAACACTTTCTCAGAAAACCAGTAGGCTAAAGCACCTGATAAAAGTCTTCAAGACAACCCTCATTTGGAAAAATGTGGCTGGTACAAAGATACTATAGTTTTTCTACAGGAGTTAAGACCCCCTGATGGTATGGGAAGGAGAAAGGCAAGAGATTTAAATCTCAAAGAAATCATATATTGCCTTATCGATCAGGTTTTGTATTGGAAAGACCCTCTAGGAGTACTTATGAGATGTTTGGACCTAGAAGAGGCCCAAAAAAATATATTTTATTTCCATGATAGCCTCTGTGGGGGACATCACTTCTGAAAAATCACTACCTATAAAATTCTCAAGGATGGGTACTACTGGCCTACTCTATTTACTAATGTCTGTGAAAAATTCAGGGCTTGTATCAAATGTCAGAAATTCTCCAGGAAGCAGCAACTCAAGTCTATACCATTGAAACCTATGGTAGCTTTAGGACCTTCTCAACAGTGGGGCCTGGATTGTATTTGGGATATTCATCCTCCTTCAAGCAGTCAACACAGGTGGATCCTAACTGCAACAGATTATTTCACCAAGTGGATAGAGGATATCCACACAAGGAATGCTTCTCATAAGGTGATCATTGGTTTTCTGGAGGATATCATAGTAAGGTTTGGTTTCCCGACTAGAATCGTCATTGACAAAGCTGCATCTTTCAAAGTTGAACCATTGATCAGGTTTTGTGAGAAATTAGGAATTGCACTAATTCACTCTACCCCCTATTATCCCCAATGCAATGGATTAGCAGAATCCTCTAACAAAATCCTGGTAAAGATCATCAAAAGATTGGTAGAGGACAACAAGAAAGTATGGGATTCAAAGCTCAAATTTTCTTTGTGGGCCGGTAGAGTGACGACAAAGAGGTCTCTGGGCATCTCTCCTTCCCAAATTATTAATGGGACTGAAGAACTTTTCCCTTCCCATCTTACCCTTCCTATAGAAATGCTCTTCCAAGACTTCCAGGAAGAACCTAATAACATGATCAGAAGGATTCATCAGCTGGTAGAAGTGCAACAGACTAGAGTGGGTGATAGGTAGAGCGCATGAACGATAATAGAAATCAAGTAGACCTTTGATAGGAAGAGAAGCAAGGAGGATTTCCAGCTGGGAGATCTGGTTCTCAAATGGGATGCACCCAGAAAGGACAAGGGAAAGCATGGAAAATTTGAATCCCTTTGGATCGACCCCTTCAAAATTTGTGAAGCATTTTCACATAATACTTACAGGTTGCAGAATTTGGAGGGAGATGAAGTTTTTGGTGGCCCTGTAAATGGTCACTTACTGAAAAGGTTTTTTATTTAAAGACACAATCAACATTCGACCATTGTAAATATCGTTCATGTTTTACGCTTATTTTGTTTTTATAGAAGAACCCATAACCCAAAGCAAGGAAGGCACTGGAGTTGCGTATTCTTGGCAGCTTGCAGGAAGCATGTCATCCCCTATGGAGCCAAATGTTAGTGCTTAATATCGTCATGTTCTTGTGCATTGTGGTTTATGCCTAAGTCTATGATTTTTCCTGTATTTTCCCATTTTGCAGACCCGATCATAGATATTTCCTCCGGACGTGTATTTTTCCTTTTTGTTGTCATTCATCCTTTTTTATCGACTAGTTTTCCCTGTCAAAATTGCCTAAGAAATATCGGCTATGAGTTTCTCTATCTTTTCTAAAGGTGATCACTTCTCTCTTTATCTCCACCACTAAGCCTTTGTTTTCTCAAATCCCAGTCATGTCGTCCAACTCTTCATTGTCATGGGCCACAACAGTGAGAGCGGTTTAATAGGGACTCGAATCAAGTGAGCGCAGGAATCAAGATTTCAAATGTTATAAATTGTTCTGCAAAAATCGCAAAGTCTCGATTCACGAAAGGGAATATCTGGGTCATCTGATCGTAAAGAGTTGAGGGTCACTGCTCTGACATCGGTGATTTTTGAAGGATCGGGAATCAGGAGTTGGGGTTCTTTTCCTAAAGGCGCATCCATAGCCCGAAATCTCGAGACCCGAAAGGTCGATGGTTTGATCTGGTTTTTCCAATCAGAGACGAAGCGTGGCACATGATCTAAGGGATTGAAATTTTGTGACTCGGGGGTTTGGGCATGAATCACCTCATGAACTAGCGAAACACGAGATCTTGATGCGCCTGAAGGTTGGGCCCATGATCGCAGCCCGCAGTCACATGGAAGCTGGGGCCAAATGAAAGTAAGCGCTAAATTTAACGATAGACGACTAAATCTATTCGAGGGGACGATCATGGCCATCAGATCGAAGGAGATATAACCATTGATTTGGATGGGTCTTTTCACGGGATTGAGCATCAGGACATTGGAAATCAGGGGGAGTAAAAACTCCCAATATGCGAACCCCGGAAATATCATCTGGGATAAGCATGAGATCATGGCCCATGGTCGCATAGGGAAATAGGAAGAAGTTGCGCAAAATGATGGAGTGCCCGAGTTGGTTACAGGATAATAGTTGTGTATCCTCGAGGTGCCAGAATTGACTGAAAAGGATTGTGAGTTTGCCTGGAACATTCATGGGCATCAAGCCTCGTCCTGATCCCAATAAATGCAATTAATAAGAATAAAGAAGGTGGTTGAAACCTTATTTCACCACATAAGTGGAAGGCATGCAGGTTCTGGAGAAGTCATCTTGTGGTACCCTTGTGGGTGAATTTCCCTACCAGAGGCATACCGATTTGAGATCATGTTTGAAAAAAGAATACAAGTGCGGTCTGACAGAAGAAGAGGAAAACGACGAGCCTGGAATGCAGTGATTAGAGTGTGTTTCTGTAGGAGGCAAGTTGCTTTGAGTATATATCCTCAGTTTTTATATTTTGTAATGTTGATGGTTGAGATGAGCTCCCGATTGTAAATTTTTTAGTGAAGTTGTTGGTTCTATAGTTATGTTATGTATATGAGACTTCTTGTTTAATGAAAATCGGTTTCTTTTCATCCCTTTGTGATGGTTGTGTTAGAACACTCGGGCATGGAAGATCCATTCGAGGAAAGTTATGTCTATGTGGTGTATGTTTGATCACAGTGAAATTACTGCCATTTTTAATCAGTTCTCTATGTTGTTTTCCTTCCAATGTTGAATGACTTGAGCATGGAAGACCCAGTCGAGCAGTTGTTATCGAATTGTGATGTATGATTGATCTCAGTTCATAATAATTTCATTCAGTTCCTTGTTTCTCTAATCCAAGAAGATCTTGTCTTCGGAGTTCTCCTCTCCTCTGACTACTAGAAGACCGAATGTCCATAGCAGACCATTTCATTCTCCTTAATTTCTTCCCCCTACTCATCGCTATACTGCAAATTATTGACTCAAGTTAGATTAAGACCTTTATTTTCTATGTGTGCCAACCTAGTTTTTTGAGTTAGAACGATACCATCCTGAGTCTGCGTCCATTAGACCTCCTTTAAACTATTCATTGTGACATAAAACTGGTGGGTATCAAGCTTACCTCTGCAACAATCCAAAGGTGGCTTTAGGTGATAACATTTATGGCGCCGTTGTCGGGGATGAAATTGAAGATTTTCCTTAGGATTGAATGACAAATCTTACTAGTTCTGAAGGTCCATCAAAACTTAGTACATAAAATATTGCAACTGTGCACCTGGCGACTCCACTGTAGTGACTCCATTGATGTGAATCCACTGGCGAATCCACTATTTCAGTTGTGGCTTCTAGAGGCAGACACACTAGGTCTACTCCATAGCTTCCTTTAGCAACACCTTTATCCCCTCTAGTCCTACCTCAGCCAATGAATGCTCTCCCTTTTGGAGATTACTTAAAATACATGCCAAAATTCACTAGAGAGGAAGACATAAATGTTGAAGAGCACCTTGTTGCCTTCTACAGTTATGCAGACAATATGGACATTGAAAATGAAGATGTTTGAATGAGATTCTTTGTCCATAGCCTTGATGGTGAGGTTAGGAAGTGGTTTAGGGGATTGACCCCTGGATATATTGTTGGGATTGAAGCTCTAGATGATTTTTTCTTGAGACAGTGGGGGGAAAACAAAGATTTTATGTATTATATCACAGAGTTCAGATCATTAAAGAGAAAAGAGGGGGAATCAGTCTCTAATTTCTCCAAAAGATTAAATAAAATGTACAACAAAATCCCTACTAAGATAAAGCCTACAGAGGCCTCTGCCAAGATCACGTATGCTAGTGCTTTTGACCCCGATTTTTGCCTCCTGTAGAGTTAAATAAGAGATACTTCCTTGGCTCTTATGCAAGATGCAACCCTAAAAGTAGAGTCCAACGTATTGGTGATTGACAGACTTAGGAGCAAATTCGATAGAGATAGAGTAAGAGGAAGATCTGAGGCCTCAAACTCCGGTTCTTCCACATCTCACCCCCAAGTAGATGAATTAACCATATGGTGAAGTCCTTGTATGAGAAATGGAGAAGATGAAATTTGAAGGGAAGCAAGGTTATAAAGCTGCCAAAAATGTTGATAACAGAGGAAACTTCAGGAGGCTGAATAACAATGCCCCTCAGATTATGCCAAGGGAGCTAAGGGACAGAGATATAAATGATCAGAAGATCCAAACTCCCCTTCAAAATAACCTTTTTGCTGATGAGGAAAGGGAGGAATAAGAGCTCGATCCTGAAATCCATTGTCTCGGAGACACCTCCCCATTTCCAAATTTGACCAAATATGCATACGAAGAGTCCCTCATATACTGCCAAATAAATGAGCTGAGTAAAGGGGAGAAGGAAAATAGTGGTCCCAACAAATACAACCTATGGTCTAAGAAGAAAGAATGGAAGTCTGATGTCCCTGATCAACCCTCCATAGAAGAGAATCCTACTAAAGATGAAACAAAAAACAACAAATAAAGGAACGCTCATAATCCCCCACCAATAGTCAAAGACCCTGTCCCGGAGGAGAGAGAAATTCTGAAGGCCCCTTCCTCCTTTAGCTTTGAGCATGAAATTCAGAAAATCATAATCCCTATACCCCTTTCAGAACTAGTCAAGCACAAAGACTTCAAAAGGCCCCTCTCTAAACAATTGTAGCACGATCCATCTTGCCATTCCACAGACTCAGTGAATCTCCAAAATGAAAATCCCTCAGTCATATTAGGTCCTATGGTAGAAGGTAGAGATGATTCATCCCCTCCCTTCTATACATCCCTAAATATACATGATAAGGTGTTGCATAATTCTCTGATGGACTCTGGAGTGTCTCATAATCTCATGCCAAAAAATGTCATGGAAGAACTCGGATTAGAAATCACTAAAGTTTATCATGATTTATTTTCTTTTGGCTCAAGGAGAGTGCAATGTCTTGGGGTCATCAAAGATATGGTGGTTACTTTGTTCCAGCTGCCCATGAAAAGTGTGGTCATGGATATCATGGTAGCTGATGTTCTTCCCAAGTTTGGCATGCTATTGTCAAGATCTTGGATAAAAAGACTTGTGGGAACATTACAAATGGACCTCACATATGCTACCATTCCAGTATTCATAGGGGAGCATAGAAGACTGTACACAGAAGCTCAATTGTCCTACATTATCAGAGATGAAGCAGACCCTACCAATCATCCTATCTTTGCCCTTGATACTAATTTAGGATCCAACTTATTGCAGCTCACCGACACCCCTGAGCCTCTTCTTGAGATCAAAAAATCCATTACTCTCTATGAAGATTCTCCTCCAATTACCTCTGTGTGGAAAATATTCTTTGATGGAGCCTCTTCTAGAGAAGGAGTTGGTGTTTGAGTGGTCTTTGTTTCCCCTACTCAGAAAACCATATCTATGTCATATAAGTTAGATTTTGAAACTACCAATAATGTGGCAGAATATGAAGCTCTTATTCTGGGATTGAGGGTTGCAAAGGACATGGGGATTAAAGATATATCAATGTTTGGTGATGCTGAGTTGATTGTCTAGCAGGTCAGAAATGTGTATCAGACCAAACACCCTCATCTCAAAAGTTATAGAAATGAATTCTTGGACCTCATCTACATTGTTTTCCTGGATTTCAACATTTCATTCATTCTGAGAGTGGAGAATATAATGGTTGATTCTTTGGTTGTTTCGTCAAGAAATTTCAGAGTCCTTCTGCCACCCAAGCTCATGTATGATATAGAAGTAAAATACAGACCCTTAATACCTAACAATGTCAAGCATTGGAAGGTATTTGAGGATGATCTTAAGATCAAGAGGTTCCTGGAAGTTGTTGATGAATTTTTTTCATTACACATAGACCAAGATCATGACTCTCAAAGTGACCCACATGCTGATGAATTTTTGAAGAAAATTGTTGATGATCATATTGTGCAGTTACATAGCAATCACATTCCGATGGGACTAGTCCCTTTATAAAGGATATTCGATAGTAATGATGTGGCAGTGAAATATCAGAGGTCGATTGATGATGCTGACATAGATGAATGAAACATTGGCATAGAAGAGGATTTGAAATTCGTCAAGTTGTCAAGCATCCTGTCAAGGAAACAAAGGACTGAGTATGTTGAGTTATTAAAACATTCCAATGATGTGTTCTCTTGGACTTATAAATACCTCAGAAAATATGATACCAGCATTATTGAGCATAAGATCCCGCTGAAGGAGGAGGTCAAACCATTTAGGCAGAAATTAAGACAAATTAATCCTATGTTGCTTCCTGTCATGGAGAGAGAAGTAAAGAAGTTGTTGGATGCCCAGATCATCGTTCCTTTGAGATATTCAGAATGGGTGGCCAACTTGGTCCGAGTGAGAAAGAAGAGTGTGGAAATCAGATTGTGTGTCGATTTCAGGAACTTGAACAAGATCTCAAAGAAAGACAATTACCCCTTGCCGAAAATGGAACACATATTACAAAGGGTAACTGGCACATCAAGGATATCCATGATTGACAAATTTTCGGAATACAATTAGATCTCGGTCCTACCTGAGGACAGACAAAAGACAACCTTCACCACTCCTTTTGGTACATTCATGTTTGCCAAAATTCCCTTTGGATTGACAAACATGGGGCTGACCTTTCAGAGAGCCATGGATATCACTTTCATTGGATAAAGGGACAAGTTTGTGGTCATCTATCTAGATGACATTACAGTCTTCTCCATATCAGACATAGAGCACTGTGAGAATTTAAAAAGAGTTTTCATGAAATGCAAGAAGTTTGGTCTCTCCTTAAATCCCAAGAAGTCTTTATTTTCCATGAAGGAGGGAAAATTACTGGGACACATTGTATCAGCGAAGGGAGTAGGGATTGATCCTAGAAAAATTGAAGAAATCAAAGCCTTGTCACTCCTGAGATCTAGGAAAGAAGTCTAGTCTTTCTTGGGAAAAATAAATTTCTTAAGAAGGTTTGTTTCAAATTTTGCTGAATTGGTGAAGCATATCACAACCATGCTCAAGAAGGGGAATGAAGTAAAATGGACTGTTGAATCTAGAGAATACTTCAACCAAATCAAGAAGGCGCCAACTAAGGCACCTGTGCTAATTAGTCTCGATTATTCCAAGGATTTTTTTATGTTTTCCTATGCTTCCTTTGATACAGTGGTATTTTTTTTATTGCGGAACAATGTTGAATGGCTTGAGCAGCCATTTTCATTTTTCAGCAGAGCATTGAGGGATGCAAATTTCAAATATGATATCATGGAGAAGCAGGCCTATGCCTTGGTGAAATCTCTCAAATTTTTCAGAGTCTATGTTCTGCATTCAAAAATCATTGTGTATGTTCCTTCAGCTTCTGTGAAGGACATTCTCATTCATCCTGAAATAGACAAGAGAAGGAGCAAGTGTATTGCCAAAATCCTCGAATTTGATCTGGAAATAAAACCCAACAAGCTAGCTAAAGGCCAAGGTTTAGCCAAGTTGTTGGTTGAATCTAATCGTAAATATGTGGGGGTTAACTTCATGAATACTTTCTTAGAAAACCGGTAGGCTGAAGCACCTGACAAAAGTCTTCAGGTCAACCCTCATATGGAAAAATGCAGCGAGTACAAAGATACTATATTTTTTCTAGAGGAGTTAAGACCCCCTGATGGTATGGGAAGGATCAAGGAAAGAGATTTAAAGATCAAACCAATCATATATTTCCTTATCGACCAAGTTCTATATTGGAAATACCCTCTAGGAGTACTTCTGAGATGTTTGGACCCACAAGAGGCCCATAAAATTATATTTGATTTCCATGACAGCCTCTATGGGGGACATCACTTCTGGAAAACCACTTCCTACAAAATTCTTAGGGCTAGGTACTACTGGCCTACTCTATTTATTGATGTCTCTGCAAAATTCAAGGCTTGTATCAAATGTCAGAAATTCTCCGGGAAGCAACAACTCATGTATATGCCATTGAAACCTATGGTAGCTTCAGGACCTTTTCAGCAGTGGGGCCTAGATTTTATCAGGGAGATTCATCCTCCTTCAAGCAATCAACATGGGTGGATCCTGACCGCAACATATTATTTCACCAAGTGGATAGAGTCTATCACCACAAAGAATGCTTCTCATAAGGTGATCATTGGTTTTTTGGAGGATATCATAGTAAGGTTTGGTTGCATGACCAGAATCGTCACTGACAATGCTGCATCTTTCAAAGTTGAACCATTGATCAAGTTTTGTGAGAAATTTAGAATTGCACTAATTCACTCTACCCCATATTATTCCCAAGGCAATCGATTAGCAGAATCCTCTAGCAAAATCCTAGTAAATATCATCAAAATATTGATAGAGGACAACAAGAAAGTATGGAATTCAAAGCTCAAATTTTCTCTATGGGCCAGCAGAGTGACGAAAAAGAGGTCCCTGGGCATCTCTCCTTTCCAACTTATATATGGGACTAAAGAACTTTTCCCTTCCCAGCTTACCCTGCCTATGGAAAAGTTCTTCCAAGACTGCCAGGAAGAACCTGATAACATGATCAGAAGGATTCATCAGTTGGTAGAAGTGTAGCAGACTAGAGAGTAAGTGATAGGCAGAGCACATGACCATCAGTAGAAAATCAAGCAAGCCTTTGATAGGAAGAGAAGTAAGGAGGATTTCCAGCTGGGATATATGGTTCTCAAATGGGATGCACCCAGAAAGGACAAGGGAAAGCATGGAAAATTTGAAGCCCTTTGGATCGGCCCCTTCAAAATTTGTGAAGCCTTTTCACATAATACTTATAGGTTGCAGAATTTGGAGGGAGATGAATTTTTTGGTGTCCCTGTAAATGGTCACTTCCTGAAAAGGTTTTTTATTTAAAGCCGCAATCGGCGTCCCACCATTGTAAATATCGTTCATGTTTTATGCTTATTTTGTTTTTATAGAAGACCCCATAACCCAAAGCAAGGCACTGGAGCTATGTATTCTTGGTAGCTCGCAGGGAGCATGCCATCCCCTATGGAGCCAAATGTTAGTGCTTAATCTCGT
>ML798359.1:242479-263102 GCA_009831015.1 Picea engelmannii | reverse complement strand
ATTGTAGCACGATCCATCTTGCCATTCCACAGACTCAGTGAATCTCCAAAATGAAAATCCCTCAGTCATATTAGGTCCTATGGTAGAAGGTAGAGATGATTCATCCCCTCCCTTCTATACATCCCTAAATATACATGATAAGGTGTTGCATAATTCTCTGATGGACTCTGGAGTGTCTCATAATCTCATGCCAAAAAATGTCATGGAAGAACTCGGATTAGAAATCACTAAAGTTTATCATGATTTATTTTCTTTTGGCTCAAGGAGAGTGCAATGTCTTGGGGTCATCAAAGATATGGTGGTTACTTTGTTCCAGCTGCCCATGAAAAGTGTGGTCATGGATATCATGGTAGCTGATGTTCTTCCCAAGTTTGGCATGCTATTGTCAAGATCTTGGATAAAAAGACTTGTGGGAACATTACAAATGGACCTCACATATGCTACCATTCCAGTATTCATAGGGGAGCATAGAAGACTGTACACAGAAGCTCAATTGTCCTACATTATCAGAGATGAAGCAGACCCTACCAATCATCCTATCTTTGCCCTTGATACTAATTTAGGATCCAACTTATTGCAGCTCACCGACACCCCTGAGCCTCTTCTTGAGATCAAAAAATCCATTACTCTCTATGAAGATTCTCCTCCAATTACCTCTGTGTGGAAAATATTCTTTGATGGAGCCTCTTCTAGAGAAGGAGTTGGTGTTTGAGTGGTCTTTGTTTCCCCTACTCAGAAAACCATATCTATGTCATATAAGTTAGATTTTGAAACTACCAATAATGTGGCAGAATATGAAGCTCTTATTCTGGGATTGAGGGTTGCAAAGGACATGGGGATTAAAGATATATCAATGTTTGGTGATGCTGAGTTGATTGTCTAGCAGGTCAGAAATGTGTATCAGACCAAACACCCTCATCTCAAAAGTTATAGAAATGAATTCTTGGACCTCATCTACATTGTTTTCCTGGATTTCAACATTTCATTCATTCTGAGAGTGGAGAATATAATGGTTGATTCTTTGGTTGTTTCGTCAAGAAATTTCAGAGTCCTTCTGCCACCCAAGCTCATGTATGATATAGAAGTAAAATACAGACCCTTAATACCTAACAATGTCAAGCATTGGAAGGTATTTGAGGATGATCTTAAGATCAAGAGGTTCCTGGAAGTTGTTGATGAATTTTTTTCATTACACATAGACCAAGATCATGACTCTCAAAGTGACCCACATGCTGATGAATTTTTGAAGAAAATTGTTGATGATCATATTGTGCAGTTACATAGCAATCACATTCCGATGGGACTAGTCCCTTTATAAAGGATATTCGATAGTAATGATGTGGCAGTGAAATATCAGAGGTCGATTGATGATGCTGACATAGATGAATGAAACATTGGCATAGAAGAGGATTTGAAATTCGTCAAGTTGTCAAGCATCCTGTCAAGGAAACAAAGGACTGAGTATGTTGAGTTATTAAAACATTCCAATGATGTGTTCTCTTGGACTTATAAATACCTCAGAAAATATGATACCAGCATTATTGAGCATAAGATCCCGCTGAAGGAGGAGGTCAAACCATTTAGGCAGAAATTAAGACAAATTAATCCTATGTTGCTTCCTGTCATGGAGAGAGAAGTAAAGAAGTTGTTGGATGCCCAGATCATCGTTCCTTTGAGATATTCAGAATGGGTGGCCAACTTGGTCCGAGTGAGAAAGAAGAGTGTGGAAATCAGATTGTGTGTCGATTTCAGGAACTTGAACAAGATCTCAAAGAAAGACAATTACCCCTTGCCGAAAATGGAACACATATTACAAAGGGTAACTGGCACATCAAGGATATCCATGATTGACAAATTTTCGGAATACAATTAGATCTCGGTCCTACCTGAGGACAGACAAAAGACAACCTTCACCACTCCTTTTGGTACATTCATGTTTGCCAAAATTCCCTTTGGATTGACAAACATGGGGCTGACCTTTCAGAGAGCCATGGATATCACTTTCATTGGATAAAGGGACAAGTTTGTGGTCATCTATCTAGATGACATTACAGTCTTCTCCATATCAGACATAGAGCACTGTGAGAATTTAAAAAGAGTTTTCATGAAATGCAAGAAGTTTGGTCTCTCCTTAAATCCCAAGAAGTCTTTATTTTCCATGAAGGAGGGAAAATTACTGGGACACATTGTATCAGCGAAGGGAGTAGGGATTGATCCTAGAAAAATTGAAGAAATCAAAGCCTTGTCACTCCTGAGATCTAGGAAAGAAGTCTAGTCTTTCTTGGGAAAAATAAATTTCTTAAGAAGGTTTGTTTCAAATTTTGCTGAATTGGTGAAGCATATCACAACCATGCTCAAGAAGGGGAATGAAGTAAAATGGACTGTTGAATCTAGAGAATACTTCAACCAAATCAAGAAGGCGCCAACTAAGGCACCTGTGCTAATTAGTCTCGATTATTCCAAGGATTTTTTTATGTTTTCCTATGCTTCCTTTGATACAGTGGTATTTTTTTTATTGCGGAACAATGTTGAATGGCTTGAGCAGCCATTTTCATTTTTCAGCAGAGCATTGAGGGATGCAAATTTCAAATATGATATCATGGAGAAGCAGGCCTATGCCTTGGTGAAATCTCTCAAATTTTTCAGAGTCTATGTTCTGCATTCAAAAATCATTGTGTATGTTCCTTCAGCTTCTGTGAAGGACATTCTCATTCATCCTGAAATAGACAAGAGAAGGAGCAAGTGTATTGCCAAAATCCTCGAATTTGATCTGGAAATAAAACCCAACAAGCTAGCTAAAGGCCAAGGTTTAGCCAAGTTGTTGGTTGAATCTAATCGTAAATATGTGGGGGTTAACTTCATGAATACTTTCTTAGAAAACCGGTAGGCTGAAGCACCTGACAAAAGTCTTCAGGTCAACCCTCATATGGAAAAATGCAGCGAGTACAAAGATACTATATTTTTTCTAGAGGAGTTAAGACCCCCTGATGGTATGGGAAGGATCAAGGAAAGAGATTTAAAGATCAAACCAATCATATATTTCCTTATCGACCAAGTTCTATATTGGAAATACCCTCTAGGAGTACTTCTGAGATGTTTGGACCCACAAGAGGCCCATAAAATTATATTTGATTTCCATGACAGCCTCTATGGGGGACATCACTTCTGGAAAACCACTTCCTACAAAATTCTTAGGGCTAGGTACTACTGGCCTACTCTATTTATTGATGTCTCTGCAAAATTCAAGGCTTGTATCAAATGTCAGAAATTCTCCGGGAAGCAACAACTCATGTATATGCCATTGAAACCTATGGTAGCTTCAGGACCTTTTCAGCAGTGGGGCCTAGATTTTATCAGGGAGATTCATCCTCCTTCAAGCAATCAACATGGGTGGATCCTGACCGCAACATATTATTTCACCAAGTGGATAGAGTCTATCACCACAAAGAATGCTTCTCATAAGGTGATCATTGGTTTTTTGGAGGATATCATAGTAAGGTTTGGTTGCATGACCAGAATCGTCACTGACAATGCTGCATCTTTCAAAGTTGAACCATTGATCAAGTTTTGTGAGAAATTTAGAATTGCACTAATTCACTCTACCCCATATTATTCCCAAGGCAATCGATTAGCAGAATCCTCTAGCAAAATCCTAGTAAATATCATCAAAATATTGATAGAGGACAACAAGAAAGTATGGAATTCAAAGCTCAAATTTTCTCTATGGGCCAGCAGAGTGACGAAAAAGAGGTCCCTGGGCATCTCTCCTTTCCAACTTATATATGGGACTAAAGAACTTTTCCCTTCCCAGCTTACCCTGCCTATGGAAAAGTTCTTCCAAGACTGCCAGGAAGAACCTGATAACATGATCAGAAGGATTCATCAGTTGGTAGAAGTGTAGCAGACTAGAGAGTAAGTGATAGGCAGAGCACATGACCATCAGTAGAAAATCAAGCAAGCCTTTGATAGGAAGAGAAGTAAGGAGGATTTCCAGCTGGGATATATGGTTCTCAAATGGGATGCACCCAGAAAGGACAAGGGAAAGCATGGAAAATTTGAAGCCCTTTGGATCGGCCCCTTCAAAATTTGTGAAGCCTTTTCACATAATACTTATAGGTTGCAGAATTTGGAGGGAGATGAATTTTTTGGTGTCCCTGTAAATGGTCACTTCCTGAAAAGGTTTTTTATTTAAAGCCGCAATCGGCGTCCCACCATTGTAAATATCGTTCATGTTTTATGCTTATTTTGTTTTTATAGAAGACCCCATAACCCAAAGCAAGGCACTGGAGCTATGTATTCTTGGTAGCTCGCAGGGAGCATGCCATCCCCTATGGAGCCAAATGTTAGTGCTTAATCTCGTCATGTTCTTGCGTTTTGTGGTTTTATGCCTAAGTCTGTGATTTTTCCTGTCTTTTCCCCTTTTGCAAACCCAATCATAGATCTTTCCTCCCGATGTGCATTTTCCCTTTTTGTTGGCATTCATCCTTTTCAATCGACCAGTTTTCCCTGTCAAAATTTCCTGAGAAATATCGGCCATGAGTTTCTTTATATTTTCTAAAGGCGATCACTTCTCTCTTTATCTCCACCACTAAGGATTTTTTTCCCAAATCCCAGTCATGTCATCCAAGTCTTCATTGTCACAGGCCACAACGCTGAGAGAGGTTTAATAGGAGCTTGAATCAAGTGAGCACGAGAATCGAGAGTTCAAATGTTATAAATTGTTCTAAAAGAATCGTGAAGTCCCAAGAATATCTAGGTTGTCCAATCGTGAAGATCTGAGGCCCATCGATCTGACATTGGTGATTTTCGGAGGATCGAAGGATCTAAAAGGAGTTTGTCGATGTGGGAGGTTAGTTCCCATTCAATTTTATTATGTTCGGTGAGGCAGTTTCCATCGACATATTTTATTTTGATTATTCGATTGTGATGGCAGCGTTGAATCATGGATTTGTGGAAAAATTTGGTGTTTATTTCCCCTTCTTTTAGCCAGTGAACACGATATTTTTTTCCTCCAATGTATTTCTTCCTGTGAGTCTCTTTCTCTGAGTTGAGTTTGGAGGTTTTCTTCATTTTAGACAAGTTGATTTTTTCTTCCATTTTGAATCATAGTCAGTTGAATGTGTTCCAGTTCCTTGATGAGATTTTGTTTGGCTTGAAAAATGTCATCAAATTCTTCCTTATTCCATAGCTTGAGTTGTTTCTTTATGTGTTTGAGATTCTATTGGAATTTGTGCATTACCAAGCGAGAGGAGGGGGAGTAAGTGGCCCACCATTCAAAAATTCATTTTTGGAAGTTAGGATGCTTTAGCCAAAATCTTTCAAAATGAAAAGGGTGATTTTTGGGGCTCCAATGGATGTCAATATTAAGCTAAATCGACCAATGGTATGAGCCTCCCTGAGGGAGGATAGTTGTTGCAGGGTGGAAGTCATGAAGCAGAAGGGAATTAGAGACTAAAAAATGATCAATATGAGAGGGGATTTGTTGAGATTCGCATCGACGGTTGTTCCAGGTGAAGGTTTCGTAGGAAGTTTCAATATCTATGAGGTTGAGGGAGTGTATGGTATCCAGAAAGACTTGTGAATCTTGTTATAGTGGCCTAATCCCTCCCTGTTTCTCCAGAAGGGGGGTGATGGAGTTGAAGTAGCCTCCAATAATCCAGTGGTCATTGGTGAAAAGGGGAGGGATGAGCTTAAGGGAGTCTAGAAAGAGTCTATTTTCAAGGAGGAGGTTGGGGCCATAAATGTTAGTAATGGTTCCTAAGAGGGTGGAGCCTACAAGTTGGAAGTGAGCTGAAAGAGAGTACTTGGTGGAGAAAAATTCAAAGTGGGATATTTCAAAGGGATTCCACAGGAGGGTTATTCCTTCCACATATCCTTAGGAATCCATAGCTATATCAAGGGAGGACATGGTGCGGGCACTTGGTTTCTTGAATCATGACAATAATGGGTTTTTCGGAAGAAATACGCTGCTTGAGAATCCATTGTTTGGTATTCCCATCAAGGTCTCTTATGTTCCAAGAGATACATTTCATGAGGAAGGCAGGGGGTTGGGTCGAAACGTGTCTGTCATGAGGGAAATTCGGCCCAAATTTATGAAGAAGTCTCCCAAATCTTTGATTAGCTGTTGATTCGATCTCCTTCATCTTTTTTTTTTCTCTTTGGTATTTCTAGAAGCTGAAGAGGTGGAAGCCTTAATACCAAGCGAGTGGTTAGGGTTCATACATTTTTCCTTCATGTTGTTGAGGGTCTGATTTTGGATGAGCACATCTTTGAGGCGCTGCACTTGTTTTTCCAGAATGGAGTTTGGGTCTTGTTGCTTGTAGGTCGCGGCTGTTATAGCAAGATTTGCCTCACCATTGCTATCTTACATAGAGGACCTTTTTTCATTTCCCTATGCAAACTTGTCATCTCTTTTTGATGAATCCAGAGCCAAAAATAAACATTTTTCTGCATATATGTGCCCTATCTTCTATACAACATCCATATACGTAGGCCCACTCGCGTACATCGGGATTTGTGCCAGAAAATACAAAAATGGAGTCAGGTTTCCATGTCACGATGGGATATCTTTGAGCCTTGGCATTCCACATACTGGAAACATTCTGACTCAACCCTTCAGTTGCATTTTGAATACTATAAAAGCATAATTCCAAGCGATGGAAAAGAGGAGAAAGCATTCAACTTTGAGAGAAAAGTTACTCTAGAGAAATTACTTCATATTGAGTCTGCATCTCTTTGTCCCTCAAGTCTCAATATAGTGATCAACCCCCAAGTTCTTTCCCTATTGTTGAGGGAACCTCATTGTGTCCCTTCTATGAGCTTGCCTTTGGTGGAGGATTGAGCTGGTGGAGGCCCAACTAGAAGGAACTTGGTTTCTTGGTTTCGAACCGTGCCGACATGGAAGTCTATAATGTTGCCACTTCTGCTGATCAATTATTAATAGAAATACTCCTTTCCCATCCTATTGGTATCATGAAAATATATGATTATTATCCATGGGCATGTTTTTAATGTTTATTAATGAATTATGTTATCTAATGTGCTAACCCCTTTATATTATCACTATGTACTTGCTCTTCTTGTTTGTTGAGAACTTGTTGCAGGTATAAAGCTTTGGGTTGAAGTGCTCAACGATGGAACATCATTGAACGTTGGATGGAGGTAGGCCTCTTTAATATCTTGCACATTAGTTTATATAGCATACAATGGAATTGAGTTGATTTATGTAGTCATGTGTGTCTATTGTGGTTTACCCTTGGCCATAGAGAGTTTTTCCCTCATAACAGAATTGGCGACTTCATTGGGGAGAGATTTTCCTTCTAAGGGTTGAAGTAATTTTTCTTCTTGCATTGCTCTTTTTCCTTTGTTTTTCTTGTCGTATCACTGCTTGACATATTCTGTTCACTCTAGGTTTGAGTTTTCAGCCTTTTTGACCTTGCCTGGCCTTGTTTTAAAGCTTGTACACTCCTTTTGCTTGACAGTCGCGTATACACATGTGTTGTCTAACTGCGAGTTGTGTATATACACACTGTTCTCATGAACAATCGCATATACCACTTTCCCTTGCTTGTTTGCTTGGTTTAGTGACTGCTAGGTGGGATTTTATGTTTGTTGAGCCTTATTAGGTCTCTGTAGTGCGTGTTGAGCTTCTTTGGGTTGACAGGAAACATGTTTGGAGTTGAATTTTTGGGCATAGTCTTTCTCATTGTTTTTCATTTTTGATTTGTCCTTACACCCTGGGATGTTTCCTTGGTTGCTTGGTATTCTGCTTGAGTTATTTCGTTTATACACAGTAGAATGTATATATCAAGTTCCTTTTCAGTCCATGCATTTTCTCTTTAATATATTGAAAATACAAAAAAATAGGCATTTTTCATTAGTTAACATTTTTTTCTTTGAACCTTTATCATTAGCTTAGTGCATTTAGAGAAATATTGCATTTTACTTCTAAATTGCAGAGTTGAAATTGAAAATTGCACTGTTTTTATTAACATATCATTCATTGAAAAACTTAAAGATAGACTTTGCATTATATTCATATTTATTTTATTGTAGAGTCATAACATCATGAGTTTCACTTCCATACCCTTTTGAGTAATCATGACCAATCAAATTTACGCTTTAAACTAAAATTGATTATTCACGATTTTATTTTTAGGGTGCGCAAACTAGTCTAGGATTTAATGCCTTGGAATAACATTTTGTGAGTAAACTTTTCCAAGGCAATTAAATCAACAGATGTGTCTAAGACAGGGAGTTGAGAAGTCCATTGTATAATTGGTAAGATCAGGAGGCTCCACTCACACTGGAGTTAATCACAAGGTCACGCGAAGTTGGTTGAAGGGATATCCCTTGGATACTTGCCTAGCATCAGAGATATTTATGTGGATCTATTCGTGTTTGGGGATCTTGCTATTTCATAGACCTCTGTGAGAGGTGGTTCTTTCAAGGTTTCGGGATTTATTACCCTGCCCATACGGTGATCCGAACTTACGATTTCTCACCTATGCATTGGTTATACAATGGTTTATTAGTTTCTTTACTTAGGTATCTCATAGGTTACTTGCAGGGGTTATTCTGCTTGTACCCTAGGTCAGATAGGGGTTGGACAACACAGAACCTTTATGGAGGATTATCTCTTCGAGGGGATCTGACCGAATGGTTTTTAATCCCACGAGAGCCCCTATAACTAATTATGTTACCTCCAAACTTTGGCGAGGAGTCTCAGGTCCCTCTTGGACGAGACATACCTTCTATAGAGAGGGAGGCCACTCAACCACTTTAGCCCATTTCCATGCATATTGGTCATTTAACTTTTTGGTGTGATCTTTCATTATTAATTGTCCATAAGGTTTCGTGTTGAGTCTTTGTTATCATGGAGAGTGAAGTTCGTGTTGCTCCCTCATTTACTACTACCCCCCCCATGACCTTCAAGGGGGGAAATCCATATGCTTTATATAATGGTATGAACAATTATGGTACGCAGTCAATGCCTTGGGTCTCTAATCATTTTTCTCATGGTATGTCTGATATGTCTTCTCACTTGCCATCCTCTATCTCACCTCCTTATGCGAATACAAGTTTTGGGTCTGGGGGCATGATGCCTCCTTATCCCTCTCCATTTGGTGGGATTCATATACTTCAAACACCTCTTACGATAGGAGGTTGGAATATTCCTTCCTATGAGTCCACTATGCGAGAAGTAAGTGCCAAACTATGCAATCATTCTACTTGTTACACTTCGTCCACTTATCCTTCTTCCACCATGTCAGTTCCTACGAACACTATTCCCATGGATGACCTCCATCTGTCCTCTAGTATTTCATCCGGGGGGGGTTATTTTTATAGTATGGGAAACTCCCCTCACAAAGTTCCTTCGTCTGGGGGAAACATATATCCTCACATGAGTAACCCTTGTCATGTTGCTTCATCTTTGCAAGAATATTCCTCATTGTCGATGCCCTTATAACCCTTTATGAATCAACATGGAGGAGGATACTATCTTGTCATATAGGGACAAGGTGTAAAGAAGGATACTTGTTGGCCTGCAATTCCTCAAAACCAATCTTTCCTTGGACTTTGGTCTCCAATGTTGCAATTCACCACCACCACAAGTCCAATCACTACATGTCATACTAGCATTGTGTCACCAACCTCTGCTAGCCATGTTGGATATTGGTCGACAACCTCTGCAAGTCATGTTGAAGACCTGCAACCATCCTCTACAAGTCATGTTGGGAGCACATGTCTGGTCATTGCTAGTCAAACTGCACATCCATCACCAACCTCTGCTAGTCATGTTGGATATTTACTACTAGCATGTGCAAGTCATGTTGGGAGCATGTCACCAGCCACTACAAGTCATTTTGGGGGCATTCATATGATTGAGAATCCTAGACGTCTTAGACGTAAGACTAGATTCCTTTGCAGGATTTGTGAGGGAAGTCACCTTACTCGTTTGTGTCATGTTACTGTTGGGATACCAGAAGCGTGGGGCTCACCTAAAGGCCCTTTGGGTTCTAATCCATCTATGGTTTCACAACATTCTATTCCTTCTTTGGTTGATACAACAGTCATTCTATTTCAATCTTCGACCGACACCTCTCCTATGTTCAGGGGTGATGCACCTCTTGACCTTGTTGTCTCGTATCCTGTTCAACCAATGGTCATGTCGATGTAATATTTGACCGACAACACTCCTGGTTTTTGGGTTCATGCACCTATTGACCTTGTTGTCTCACATCCTATTCAACCAATGGTTGAGGAAGTGGTCGTATCGATGAAATATTTGATCGACCCCACTCTTCTCTTGGAGAGTGACAAGTCTAAGGAAGCGGTCGTGCCAATGAAATTTTTGGTCGATCCCGCTCTTCTGGTTATGGTTCTATATATTCTATGCCATGTCCTTAGCATTTCTAGTACTTCACCTTCTGAATAAGAGAGAGTTTTACTCTTCCTGAGTTCTCTCCCTCAAAGTCTTGACGAGGTTCCCTTTTATTGGGATGGTCTTGTGGGGTATCCAATGCCTCCGCCTATGTCTTTTATAGGAAGATAAATTATTTGATATAACATGGAGACGATAACCTCTATTAGCACTTTTCTCTCCTCGAATTGGAGAGCTTTGGGTCTTCCCAAGCTTGTGTCAGTTCTTCGCAAGATACTAACATTCCATAGAAGGTCTGCATGGGAGACTTGGCCTCCCCCGTGACTTGCCTACTAGATAATCCCTAACAAGTTCGAGTTAAGATCTTTTTTGAATCATATAAAAATTGAAAATATTTCTGAGTGATTTGTCCCTTTCACACTTGTTAAGTTGGATATGAAAGGTCATGAGTCTTAGTTAATCTCTTTTCCAACTCGTTCCCAAAAATAGAAAAGATCGTCGAGTGAACTTGTCTTTTTCACACTCGTAAATTGAATTTAAAAAGAAGTCTATTTGGCACAAGTTTATCCCTTTTTCACACCAAGTAGACTAAAATACATAAAAAAGGATATTTTTTGGCGTTAAGTTGTGATTGAATCTCATGCCCTCGCTTGCAATATTGAGCCTTTAGTTGGTTCTCGCTTTGTGTTATAAACCGTTTCCTAAGAAATTTTTGCATCCTCAACCAAGAAGAGACTTGTTTATATCCTTTGCAATTTGACACCCTATACCCTGGAGGGAACACCACCCTGAGTGTCCATCTCTCACATGCATTTCATTACATTGAGCATAGGTATGTTCCACTGCTGGAACCAGTTTTTGTTAGTTGCGACACTCATTTCCTCCTCTGTATCATAACATTCGTTTTTTATGAAAAAACAAAAAAAGACGAGCAGGAAGGGAGTACCATATTATAATTGGCAGCAGTCATGTCGCCTTTGAACAAAGCACAAAATTATTGAGTCCTTCTGTCATCATAATTTTGGGTTTAGCATGGCCTTAAGAAGTTGATCTCGTTACATAGTTTTATATATCGACTGGTTACTCTTCCAGTCCCTATAGAGAACTTTATTCATGCCTCCTACATATAATAGTCACATCATTGATTCTATGTTGCTGGAGTCCACCATATGTCTCATGCTCTTGTTCAAAGGAAGCCTATCAACCTGTGTCAGCCACTCCTCAGAAATCTTGGCTTTGCATGTCATCCATACCTTCAGTTTGTCTCAAAATCACATGATACTATGGTCTTATCAGGCACCTTGTCCGTACTTTCATCATTGGTAGGTCACCTTGAACCCAACAATCAACATTTCATCATTGGTCGTTGACTAGGTGGTTTCCCTCGTGTTTGACGGCAAGAAATATATTCACACTTTGGGATTCATGCAATGCGTTGGATGCCATTAGATTTATTAGTGGTTTCCTCGCCTTTGTCAGCAGTTTTCATCATTGGATTCTATTCATAAGGTGTTTTTCATATACTGCTTGCATTTGGTACACGTGAAAGATGCACAGGGTCATTAGTTCGTGAACATGTTCTTTGTCCGATCTCCACCAAATCATGAAGATCTTGCTTTGTTCCTCATGCTGACTGATGAGAGATTCCTTAATGCTCTCCTTTCAGTGGGTCTCTTTCCATCGACTTCAGCTCATTTATCTTGGATATGGGACCTAGAATTTTATGTGTACCTTGAGGCTTGCAGTCATTAGTGGCATGCTCTCTCACCATTGCCAGATGAGAATACATCAATGTCTCTTGATCAATGGATTCCTCAAGTGTTCAACACTGACTCCTTTATTCACACTTGTATAAATGTACTCAGTGCCTTGATACCTACTTTTATTATTGGGAGGTTGTCTCGCATTTGTTAACGGTATACCTCAATGACTAGTAATCAAACGATGTCTCATTGAGTTCGACCTCAACTCCTTTATTCACATGATGTAGACTTTTTCCCTTGACGGATAGTGTAGAAGACTTGAAGGAATCATTACGTGGCCGCAACTTTCTTGAGTTGTCACTTCCCTTTCATTGGACCAACACCTATTTGACTTCAGTGATCATGAAGACCAGATTGTACTCCATGGTATACATATATCTTCAGATTGATTTTGAGACTGGTTTCACTGGGCCTTGTTCATGACGATGATATCTTTTGGAATATAAATACATTTGTATTTGCCTATTCATGGCCATGGACACTTATTTGGTATATTTTCCACATGAATCTGCATTGTATTCTTAGCAGCCCTACATGCAAAGTTAGTAAAGAATATAATGAGAAATCGAGTTCGTTCAAATGGTTCTCTACCACTCCACCCTTGGGTTATTTATAATGTATTTCGACCATCATAGATATGCCTTTGATATCACACATTAGGGGGCATATGTTATAGCAAGATTTTCCTCACCATTGTTATCTTGCATAGAGGGACTTTTTCCATTTCCCTACGTAGACTTTTCATCCCGTTTTGATGAATCCATAGCCAAAAATACACATTTTTCCACATATACGCTCCATGTTTTCTATACAACATGCGTATATGTAGGCTGCTCCACTACAACCCACGTACATCAGGATTTGTGCCAGAAAATACAAAAATGGAGTCAGGTTTCCATGTCACGATAGGAGATCTCTGATCCTTGGCATTCCACATACTAGAAACGTTCCAACTCAGCCCTTCAGTTTCATTTTAAAGACTATAAAATAACAATTACGAGCTATGGAAAAGTGGAGAAAGCATTCAACTTTGAGAGCAAAGTTACTCTGGAGAAATTACTTCATATTGAGTCTGCATCCCTTTGTCCCTCAAGTCTGAATACAGTGTTCATCCCCCAAGCTCTTTCCCTATTTTTGAGAGAACCTCATTTTCTCTCTCCTATGAGCTTGCCTTTGGTGGAGGATTGAAGTGGTGGATGCCCAATTGGAAGGAACTTGGTTTCCTGGTTTGGAACCGTGCTGACACCGAAGTCTGTAATGTTGTCACTTTTACTGATCAATTATTAATAGAAATACTCCTTTCCCATCCTATTGGTATCATGACAATATATGATTATTATCCATGGGCATGTTTGTAATGTTTATTAATGGATTATGTTATCTAATGTGCTAACCCCTTTATATTATCACTATGTACTTGCTTTGCTTGTTTTTTGAGAACTTGTTGCATGTATAAAGATTTGGGTCAAAGTGCTCAACGGTGGAACATCATCGAACGTTGGATTGAGGTAGGCCTCTTTTTTATATTTCACATTAGTTTATATACCATACAATGGAATTGAGTTGATTTACGTAGTCATACCTATCTATTGTGGTTTACCCTTCTCCATAGAGATTTTTTCCCTCGTAACAATGACAATGGAGTTAAGGTCCAGATCTCTTAGATCCATATCCTCACCATCATCTGAGTTTAATTGTTCAGGTGGTTCATGTTGATTAATTGGGTTGGTTTTCATTGATGTCAATGCTTGAAGAAAGTGTGGTAGCGAATTCTGGTAGCACAAAGGTTTGGGTAATGGACCCAAGTTTGTTTTATGGATAATGATATGATTTTTGATATATTTGAAAGTAAACCTATTCTAGATGGATAATACATGTCATTCCATTTCCAGTGGTATGTGGAATGTCACATAACTCCTCACAGTTAGAGAGTTATGGCCATGTGAAGTTGGAAAACCCTCATGAGTCATCTAGAAGCCCAAAAAGGTCAAAGTAGTCAAAGTGTTTGCAAAGAAGAAATTATTTAAATAACAAAGTGAAGTGATGAGTGTACTATAAGTCAAAGAGGATGCAAAAAAAAATATTTAAATAATAAATTTAATGGAGAACTTACTAATTATGGAAAGTGGTTAAGTTAAGTGAATAAGTTGTTATAAGTGGGTTAACCCTAAAATAAGGAAAGTGGGTTAATATGGTTAAAAGGTAACCCTTTGAGGATGCTACGTGAAAGTATAAATAAGAGGAAAGGCTCTCTCATTTAATCACACTTGAATATCATTGAATATATATTTTTGTGAAAGGTTATTTGGGCAGGTAATATTGATAGAGAAAAGTGTGGCAGAAAAAGTGCGGAAGGAAAACTGTGACAAAAAAAGTGCAACAGAAAAAATGCAGTAGAAAAAGTGTGGCAAGAAAACAGTGGAAGTAAAAGTGTGGCAGGAAAGATATGACAGAAAAAGTGTGGCAAAAAAAGTGTGGCAGAAAAATTGCAATAGAAAAAGTGTGGTAGGAAAACTGCGGCAGAAAAAGTGTGGCGGGAAAAATGCGGCAGGAAAACTACGACAAAAAAAGTGCGGCGGGAAAAATGCAGCAGGAAAAGTGTGGCAAAAAAGGTGTGGCAAAAAAAGTGCGGTAGAAAAATTGCAGCAGAAAAAGTGTGGAAGGAAAACTGCAGAAGAAAAATTGCAGCAGAAAAAATTCGGCAGAAAAAGTGGAAGAAAAATTGCAGCAGAAAAAGTGCAGCAGGAAAACTGTGGAAGAAAAAGTGCAGCAGGAAAAATGCGGCAGGAAAATCACGGGAATGGATTCATGACAACAAAACCGTGGCGACAGAACACTACAAGAAGAGAAAAAGTGATTTGGGTTGAGGTATGTTTCTCAAGTTATTAGTTGAGATAGAGGTTCTATAATAGTGAGGTTCTAGCACATGGTTTTAGGTACAAAATTTTGGTATGTGGTTGAGGTACATGTTGGGTTCATGGTTGAGACAAGTAGTTGACAAGTTGGCACATACATGGGGTGTATAGTTTATGATGTTGGTACATCTTGATGAGTCATAGTTTATGTGTATTTGATGCATGATTAGTGCATATTTGGTGCATGGTTGATGCACTTGTTGGATGGTAAAGGTTGAGGTACCAGTTGGTGCATGGTTGATGCACTTTTTTATGGTATGAATTGATTACAGGTTGTTTGGTACAGGTTGTTATAGGTTGGTTGGTTGCAGATTAGTGGTACAGGTTGTTACAGTCGTATATCTCACAATGATAGTGTGATAGTGGTTCCATCATTCTACTTCTACGTCAGAGTGGTTGGGCAGGGCAAGGAAAGGTGGTTGAATCCACTTTCTGGTTGTAGTCGAAGAACATAGGGGGTTGTAGCCTCCTTCTAGTTATAGCCAGAGAATAGGGGAGATGGAGCTTCCTTTAGGATGTAGCCTGTGAAACTAGGGGGTTGGAGCCTTCTTCCAGTTGTAGATGGAAAAAAAAGGAAGTCGGTGCTTCCAAAGACATATAAGAAAAACAATTTTGTAGTTTTCTCCCACTTTGGGTTTACACGTAAAAACACTGGTGTACTATGTATGTGTATGATTGATCATTTGTTCATTGTTTATTTACGCTGCAACTATTGGATGATAATGCTACATTGATATAACACTTGCATTTTGTGGTTAAAAAGGATTGTATTTCTCTATTACTTATTCACCCCCCCTCTCAGTAATCCAACAATTGGTATCAGAGCAGGTTCCTTCAGGAAACATTTTAACCAATGGAAGGATATCATGGATTATTCTGAGAATGGAGTACCATTGTTCAATGGTCAAAATGGGTTAGGGTATGAGATTTGGAGTAGAAGGACGAAACCATTTTTATAGGAACAGGGGCATTCTATTTGGCTATCAGTCGGTACAAGATATGATAGTTCAAAAAGGGAAAAGACTACAGCCAAGAAGGAATTGAAGAAGAATAACAAAATAGAAATGGATTTCATCTAGGAAGTTACCTAATCTAGTAAGAGAAAAATTTGGTAAATGTTCATTAGCCAAAGAACTTTGGGATAAGTTACATGACATATATTCTTCACCCATCATAGATTCAAAAAATGCCAAAGAAGGTGAAGATACATATCAAGCATAATTATGTTCACCATGCCAATCAGATTCAGAAGATGAAGAATACATAATCAACAGAGGTATGTTATTTTTCTTTAATATTGAAAAAATCGGACATCTTGAAATAGAATGCCATGAAGGAAATGAGACAGAAAAACTAATTAAAAAAGAAGACAATTATGAAGCAGAATTGATTAGTGCTTTAGATGAACTGAGAAAAGAAAGGGAAGAAAACAAGTCACTCAAGAAAGAGTTGATGAAACAAAAGGAAAGTGTTCACATTTTGGAATCCCAACAGGTCATCGAGAATTTAAGAACTCAACTAGAAGAAGCCAGAAAGATCGAAGAAAATATTTAATATCAAAAGAAGTATTTGGAAACCAACATAGCATCACAAAACGAAGAAACTGGAATGAGAGAGAAGATATTAATAGATCATCTTAAGGAAAGAAATGACTATCTTAACCATCTTGAGGGAGATTTTGGTCAAGAATATAAAGGAATTGAAGAATAAATAATCACATTAAAAATTCATCTTGAAGAAGTGAAAAGAATAGAAAAAGTCATGAAGTCTTAGATAATGAAAAAAAAATAAGAGGTTGAGAATCTTGAAGAAGAATTTGTCACATTGAGAAGTAAAATCGTTAATCTCGACAAGAATGTTGAAGAGACAGAAACATCCACATCATTTATAGAGAATGAATAGAAGCACTATAGGTTGCTAGAAAAGAAGAGTGAATAAAATAGAAAGAGTTATGCAGAAGTACTCAAAGGAAGGAATAATGGTCAACCAGAATATAAGAAAACTATTGGAGATACATCTTCAAGAAGACCATCCATGTTTAAGCCACAAAGAAGCTTCAGTCATGATCATGATCAGTCAATGAAGAAATTCAGAAGGACTACACCACAAAGAATATCATTCACTCCCATGTATGTAAATTTCATTTATGGTCATTATTTTTATCGTAATAATTTTGGATATAAGGTTGCAGATTGCAGGGAATATAAAAGAAATGTTCAAGCAAAAAATGCCTATGTGTCCCCACATAACATTGAATGTTACAAATGTCATAAATATGGACACATAGTTAGTGATTGTATAATCATGATCGATACTTCCATGAAAGAGAACACTAATATCAAATATAAGAAAGTATGGATAAGAAAACATGAATAACATGTGAAAAAATACTAGGTCCCAGAGATCGCAAGATTGGCAATAAAACAAGATGAAGAAAATTCTACAAAGAAAATGAAAGATGTCAGATACATAAAGGTTTGGAAAATAATTGAAAGAAAATAAGGACAAGTAAATAAAGAACATGTTCAAGAGATTGTACTTTCAGGCATTGTAGTGAAAAATGAATCCACAGACAGAAAGAAAGAAGTTAGAGGTCAGAGAGATGATGAATCTACCAAGGAAGATGATGATGAATACACATCATAGCTTGAATTGTTCTATGAATTGTTCTAAGGCACTCGACTTAGAGACTCCCAGGTAATATGAATATTAGACAGGGGGAGTCTATGCGATAACTATGACAAACCAAAGAACCATCCTTTGAACAACTTGCATAGTTTGAGAAGACAGATTCAGAGAAGTCAATTAGCAGAAGTATAGTCAGTTGTAGTAGTGAAGAATTCATGATAGTATAGTGATAAATGGGCCAGCATTATGGACAGTTGTGC
This sequence comes from Picea engelmannii, assembly GCA_009831015.1. Lineage (NCBI taxonomy): Eukaryota > Viridiplantae > Streptophyta > Pinopsida > Pinales > Pinaceae > Picea > Picea engelmannii. Next base: position 245,152 of record ML798359.1, on the reverse strand, counting down.
AATAGAGTCTTGGACAGTATGGACAGATATGGATTCGTAAGAACACTTAGCAGGTTTGGACATATATATGACATTGGACGAGAGCATGGATTCATAGATTGGTTCAGAGAGGCATTCAAAGACAAAGGGACATTATGATAATGGATGATATTTACATAGGAAATGGCTCGAACAATGCTAATGGATTCCAAATTGACAGACATTCTTTCGACACATGTAGTGCATATAGCAGTTCACATTCAAAACAGAGTAATGCTCAGAAACAACAATGAAAAAACTCCCTACGAGATATGGAAAAGAAGACTAACAAATGTGAAGCACTTCAAAGTATTTGGAAGCAAATGCTACATCAAAAGAGAAGATTGAAGAATGGGAAATTTTGACTCTTGTGTGGACAAAGGAGTACTTTTTGGTTACTCAAGTAAAAGAAAAGCATACAAGTGTTACAATCTGATATTGAACAATGTTGTGGAAAGAATTGATGTAACAATTGATGAAATAGGTGGACGAGAATCAAAGGAAGAAGAAAATGAATCGGTGGAACAACTTTACGAAGAAGAAGCAAAATATGAAGAAGAAGTAGAAGAGGAAGATGAAGAAGATCAGACAGAAGTAGAAGAGAAATTTCAGAAAGTGCCTCCAAAGACACCTAGGAAACAAGTTCAAAAGAATCATCCTTCAGATCAGATTATTGGAAAAAGGGATGCAAGAGATTATACTAGAAGAATAATCCATTCACCAGAACAGATGCACCTAGGAATCTTATTTATGATTGAACCAAACAATATTGAAGAGGCCAGCAAGGATGAATTTTGGAATAAGGCCATTAGATTAAATAGAGAATAATGACACTTGGGAATTGGTTCCAAGACCAAGGAAAAAGAATGTGATTGGCACAAAGTGGGTTTTCAGAAATAAATTGAATGAAGATGGACATGTTACAAGAAAAAAATCTAGATTGGTATGTAAAGGATACACACAGGTTGAAGGAATTGACTTTGAAAAGACATTTGCCCCAGTTGCCAGAATGGAAGCAATTTGATTTCTCCTAGATTATGCATGCTCCAAGAATATTAAAGTGTATCATATCGACGTGAAATCATCTTTTCTGAATGGATAAATTCAAGAAGAAGTCTACATTGAAAAACCAGAAGGCTTTCCGTTTTCAGAGAACGTAGATTATGTGTGTAAATTGAAGAAGGTCTTGTATGGTCTAAAACAATATCCTAAGGCATGGTACTCTATATTGGATAAATATCTATAGCATGCAGGGTTCAGAAAAGGAAGTGTAGACAACAACCTCTACATCAATGTAACTCAAGATAGTATTGTATTAATTGAAGTTTATGTTGATGATATTATTTTTCGAAGCAATGATAACAAGTTAAGCCAGAAATTTGCAAAGGATATGCAGAATGAATTTGAAATGTCATTACTCGGAGAACTATCCTTCTTTCTGGATATTCAGATACGTTAAAGAAACCAAGGAATTTTTATTTCTCAAACTAAGTATATCAGAGAAATGATAAAGAAGTTTGAAATGGAAGATTGAAAACTAGTTACCACTCCAATGTAAACCAATTGCAAGTTGAGCAAAGATGATGATTCAAAGTCTACATACCAGAGGAAATACAGGTCAATGATTGGTAGCTTACTATATGTGACAACATCTAGACCAGATGTAATGTAGACAGTTGAATAGGTGGCACAATTTCAAGCAGTACCAAAGGAATCAGATGTCGTAGCAGTGAAGAGGATTTTCAGATATCTAAAATGAACAAAAGAGTTTGGATTATGGTATCCAAAAGGAAAGGATCTATCACTTATTTCCTACACAGATGCATATTGGGCAGGTTGCATTGATGATTGACGAAGCACCAATGGAGCAACATTCTACTTGGGTGAGTGTTTAGTATCATGGCTAAGCAAGAAACAATCATCAATATCCTTATCTACAGCCAAAGCAGAGTATATTGCAGCAACAACATGTTGTACACGATTTCTATGGATGAAACAAACTTTGACAGATATACAGGTTGAGTATGATTAGCCCATTCCAATCTATTGTGATAATATAAGCGCCATCAATATCTCAAAGAACTCGGTGATGCACTCCAAGATGAAGCACATTCCAATCAAGTATCACTTTCTATGGGAACGGTTTGCAGAGAAGAACACCAGAGTTGAGTATGTGGGCACAAAATAACAAGTGGCAGACATCTTTACAAAACCGCTTCCATAGGAAGCCTTTGAGTATCTACGTCAAAGACTCGAAGTGATTTCTATTCCAAAATGAATGATTTTGAATTAGTATCTTATATGTCTTAGATTTACACAAGGAAGCACCATAAATAGGACAATTTAGGTTGGAAGATCAGTTTCAGGAAGAGTTCAGTCAGGATGAGTATCCCCAAGCTAGGGGGAGCAGCCCCGGATGGAAAGATACCTTTTCCATTGATGAAAAAGGGGGAGAGATTTATCATATGCAAAGATAAATGCTTGGATAAAGAGAAGAGAGGCATGGTTCTAGGGGGAGCAATGGTCATAGGGGGAGCATGAGTGATATGACTTCAGTATTTCATGAAAGTGTTTCCATCAATGCCAAAGGGGGGGATTATTGATTAATTGGGTTGGTTTTCATTGATGTCAACCCTTGAAGAAAGTTTGGTAGTG
>ML798359.1:220273-242379 GCA_009831015.1 Picea engelmannii | reverse complement strand
TTTAAGAAACAATTTGGCTTCCTTGAGGGAAGAAAAATTACGAATGTTATTGGTATAGTACAAGAAGTTTTACACAGTATCAAGATAAAGAATTCTAAATCTTTGGTGCTAAAACTGGATCCGATAAAGTCCTATGATAGAGTGGACTGGGGTTTTCTGAGACTTTCTTTTCTCCAGGTGGGATTAATCCTTGAAGCTACAAACTAGATATTAGGGTGTGTCACTTTTGCAAATTTTGTTGTGTTGATCAATGACAGGCCCACCAGGTTCTTTAAAATTAATAGGAGATTAAAGCAAGGTGTCACACACCCACTATAGTCCTCTTAGATTTTTTGTCTTTTCCTTCAAGGAACATAATCCTTGAGACTTCTATGGGGCCTAGCGCAGACCCTCTCCTTCCTTAAACTCCCCCAAATGACCACAAGTTGGCCTTAGTGCAAGCGCCTTTAGCAACTCATGAGTTGGGAATCAAGACTCTCGGCTCCCATTTCTCCACACACTGATACCCGAGATGCTATGTGGGTATGGCTCCTTCCTCACTAGGCCTGCTACATGTAACCATAGGCTAGGCCAAATGCTAGCACCACTTGCAACCTCGCCAGTTGAGGTGTTGAGCTTTCGTGCTCCTCCTTCGCGAATCCCCAAGACGCGAGAGGACAATGTTGCGTGGACTCTGCCAAAGCGATGCGCACATGCCACTTGTCAACCCCATTATACTCTACTCATGAGCTATGTCGCCACTACCCGTTGCACAAGACCTCGGCTCTTGGCGTTTCATAGCCTTAACGATCAAGGTGCAACTTCTTCATCCTGCGAAACCCCGAGCCACGATAAGTCAACAATGGGTTGACTCTTCCCCAGTGTGACACGTGTCCACCACCGGTTACCTGCTTTCTAGGCTAAATACTAGCGCTACTCGCATCTCGCAACTTTACGGGTTGGAGTGTTGATCTCTCATGCTCCTCCTTCATGAGTTCCCGAGATACGATAAGTCAACAATGGGTGGACTCCTTCCCAGGCAACATGTGTCCATCATTTGTCACCCGTTCCCACCTTCCTCTGGGCGCTTGTTGTTACGCCACCTGTCAACCATGCAGTCCCCACTTAAGGATGGGTCACGTGCTTGCACGAGCCCTCAATACTCGACACTTCGCGACTTCTACAATCGAAAGGAAACTCTCTCAAGTTCCAAACCTCCGATAGGCGATAATCGCGAAAGGTCTGATCCAACGGTTCTCCCGTGCCTTGGATCCAATGGTCACGATCACGTCGCCATCTCGCAAATCGTGAGTTCATGCAACCCTACCCTTGACCACTTCAAGTCAAGAGTCAACAAAATGCTACTCTCATGCCTATACAAAGGCTAATATCAACAGTCGCTAGGGCTCCGCCAGATCCTTGGATCTGTGGCTCTGGGTCTCATCGCTACTTGCGAAGGCTGAAAGGGGCGAGGTTTTAACGCTTGCGCTCCTTCTCTAGATCCATCGGTCTTGATAGATCTGGGGTATTCCCGAAATGATTCCGACCATTCGTCTACCAGATGATAGGGTATTCCCTCTTTCTAAAATTGGGCTCCCTGTCCCTTCTGAGATTGAATCACGAAATTCAACTTCTCGGGGCTTCAAACTCCGATGACTCCGAGACCTTAGAGAGTTATCCTTCCTTGCATAAGGTTTCTAGACTTAACCATTTATACAGAAACGAACGATGACATATAAACATACACATGCATCCATTATTTCCAGTTTAAAACACCAGGAAATCATTCTACACAAGAATTATTATGGGCATATAAACACAAGCATGCATTCTTGATATTTACTTCAAAATACAAGGTATAAAACACTTATCAAAAATACCAGGCGTGATGCAATTGCTGAGAGGGGTGCTCGTTTCCACCCAACCGTAGGCTTAGTGACTCCAAACAGATTTACCACTAGCCACCCCTGAGCTAGACCACGATGCCTTGAGGTTCAGCCTCCTACTTCCAACTCAACAGAAATCAAGGACGAAGGTTACTCTCCTTCTTCTGATACAGGAAAATAATCCAGGATGAAGGTTACTCTCCTTCTCCTAATATTCAAAACTCCCTACGTTTCCAGGGTCTCTCAAATTCTCTTCTGCGATCCCCCATCACGCACACTTCTCTCTCTTCCCCCTTACCACACTTCCTCCCTTGCCAATTTTTGTCTGCAAGGTTGCATGTGGTGTGAATTCCCCCATCCATGGTCAGGTCTGAGGGCTGTTACAGATGGGCAGTTCACCCCCATCCCCTCATTAACTCTTGAGGAGCTTCCCCACCTACCAATCTGACGGGAAATCCATTCCAGGATCAGAGAGCTGCTTTGGTTTGTGAGCAAGTATAAACCAGTACAGTATTGGCTCGGTGGAAGTTAACACAACCATTCCAAGTCCCTTCCACCACCTCTCATTAGCCATCATGGTCTCTTTTAGCACATCCCCTCTCTCAGTAGTCATGCAACACATATTCATTATATAATTTACATTCGTCGACCTTTTATGCAAAGGTCCATCAAATAAAACATTCACATCTTTGAGTTTGCCATAGTTCTTGGCCAATATAGTTATTTTTACAGATTGGGGGAAACATGGTGTTACAATTCCCTCCCCATTAAAGGATCATTGTCCTTGATGTTCTATCTATCAATATGATGTGTATGTTCAGAAGTACACAAAATTGGATATGCCTGTTTCATGGAATCTTCCATTTCTCACGTAGCCTCATCTGGGCCAAAATGTTTCCACTACACCTTGACCTGTGCAATGGTTCGGTTCCTGAGTGGGGTTTCCTTTCTGTCTAGTATGCATTGAGGTTCTGGTAGGAATTATCCCTCCGGTTCCACCTGGATCATAGACTAGTCAATTATATGATTAGAATAATGTACATATCTCTTCAATAATGAAACATGGAAAACATTATGTGCTTTTACTGTGGGAGGAAGTGCTAGCCTAAAGGCTACAGGTCCCACTATATCTAGAACTTCGAAGGGTCCACAATACTGAGGTGCCAACTTGGCACAAGCTCCCATCCTCAGGGAACTCTTCCTGGGCTTAACTCTGAGATATACGTGGTCTCCCGTCTTGAATTCTCTCAGAGTTCTCTTTCGGTCGGCATAACTTTTCTGTCTGTTCTTAGCGGCCTTTAGATTTTGTTTTATCTGAGTCACTTGTTGTTCCATTTCTTTCAACATGTCGTGTCCAATAGTAACTCTATTCACGAGATTACTCCAACTGACTGGAGTGTTGCATGGTCTTCCATAGAGGACTTCGAAAGGGCTCATCTTCAGGGATTCTTGGTAGCCATTGTTGTAGGCAAATTCCACCAGTGGCAGGAAATCTTCCCACTTCTTGGGTTGATGCATTACATGCATCCTTAGCATGTCTTCCAATATTTGGTTCACTCTTTCCGTCTGTCCATCAGTTTGAGGATGATAGGCGGTGCTAAATAGTAATTTGGTCTCTAGAACAACCATCAAGGATTTCCAAAAGTTGGAAGTAAATTTCGTGTCTCTGCCAGACACGATCTCCTTAGGCATACCATGTAGTTTGAATATCTCCTTCATGAATATGCTAGTGATATCGATTGCCTTGCAAGTCGATTTGACGGGGATAAAATGTGCATAATTTCTCAATTTATCCACCACTACCATGATGGCGTCACTCTGTTTGGTCGATGTTGGTAATCCGGTGATGAAGTCCATGGAAATGGTTTCCCACTTCCATTCCGGGATTGGTAGAGGTTGTAATAATCCTGCTGGCTGTCGGTGTTCTGCTTTAACCTGTTGGCATTCTATGCATTTGGCTAAGTGCTCAGTTATGTCTTTCTTCAATCCAGGTTAATAGAATTGTTTCCTAGTGGCTGTGATCATATTCTGGTATCCGAGATGACCAATATATGGTCTTTTATGTAGTTCATCCATTATTAACCTCTTCAAGTCATCACATTCTGGAATATACAACTTGTTTTTGTAAGTTAGTAGACCTCCATCTATCATCTAGTAGCCTTCATACTTTATTCCTGTTGGTTTTTTTTCCAGGTACAAGGTCACGGTCTAGAAGAATGTGTCTGTTTCTTGTGCATTCCTGACTCTTTCCTTGACAATCGTCTCACAGGTGCTCACTACTGCCAGATGAATTGTTTTCATACTTCTGCTAAGGGCATCGACCACCTTATTTTCCTTTCCTTTGATATGTTTGATTTTGAAATCAAACTCACTAAGAAGGGTCATCCACCTAACTTGTCTAGCATTGAGTTTTGGTTGGTCAAATAGATATCGCAATCCACAGTGGTCTTTCATAAGTACAAATTTTCTTCCTAGGAGGTAATGCTTCCACATTTTCAAGGCATGCACTATGGCAATCACTTCTAGATCATGGGTCACATAGTTTACTTCGTTCTCATTCAATTTTCGGGATTCATAGCAGACTATACTTCCTCCTTGCATAAGGACTCCTTCGAGCCCTTCCTTGCAGGCATCTATGCACATAGGGAAGTCAGCTTCGGGATCGACGATCTTCAACATGGGTGTGTGGGTTAGTATATGTTTTAGGGATTGAAATCTTTCTTCACATTCTCGTGTCCACGTGAATTTGGCTCCCTTCTTCTGGAGGGCAATGATTGGGCAACCAATCTTGGAGAATCCTTTTATAAATCTCCTATAGTATCCTGCTAAGCCCATAAAGGATCTGATATCCAAAACATCCTTTGGAGTAGGCCATTCCATGATAGACCTGGTCTTGTTAGGGTCTACTGCTACTCCTTCTTCATATATGACATGACCCAAGTAATGTATTTGCTTCTGGAAAAAGTCGCACTTGCTAAATTTGGCATAGATATGATGTTCTCTTAACACTTGAAGCACGAGTCTAAGATGTTCCTCATGTTCCTCTCTATTCTTGGAGTAAATTAATATATCGTCAATAAAAACTAGTACAAATTTGTCTAGGAATTTGTTGAGCACATTGTTCATCAAGCACCTAAAAGTGGCAGGGGCATTGGTTAATCTGAATGGTACTACCACAAACTCATAGTGACCATATCTCGTCCTGAAGGAAGTTTTGTGGATGCCTTCACCCTTGATTCGGACTTGAAGGTATCCAGATCTCAAGTCAATATATGAGAATATGGAAGCACCTCCCAACTGATTGAACAGGTCATCGATCTTGGGTAAGGGGTACTTGTTCTTTATGGTTACCTTGTTTAGTTTTCTATAATCTATGCATAGTCAGAGGGTGCCATATTTCTTCTTTACAAACAGAACTGGTGCTCCCCATGGAGACACGTTGGGCCGGATATAGCCTTTGTCCATCATTTCTTTTAGTTGTAATTTAAGCTCAACTAGCTTGGGTGTGCTCATCCTGTAGGGTGTCCTAGACACTGGCACCACTCCCAGTGCAAGTTCTATCAAGAAGTCAATGTCCCTTCTTGGAGGTAGACTCGATACCTCTTTCGGAAATACATCTCTATATTCTCTTAGTGTGGGGTGGTCTTCGAGGCTTGGTTTGTCATCTTCAACTGATTCCAACACCTGTATCGCATAAAGTAGACATCCCTTTCTGCAATACTTTCTCATTTGAAGGGTTGATATTCGTCTCACCGAGACAAGTTTTTGGATCCCTTGAAGGGTTTTCCTTCTTCACCTACACATTCTAAAGTTTTATGGTAACAGTCAAATCTGGCTTTATATGTGGCTAGCCAGTCCATTCCAATCAACAGGTCATATGATCCTAGGGGTAGTATGTTAAGGGTTTCTTGGGTGGGGAATTCACCCGTAGTGAATTGGCACGCTGGTATGACCTCCGCTACCTTTTTTTTGGTGCCAGTGGCTAACTGTACCAACCATGGCTTGGCGTGTTTATGTGGCTGTAATTTACACTTATCAACAACCTTAGGAGCTATATAACTCAAATTTGAACTAGGGTAAATTAGAATAGACACTATATGGTTGGTGATCGTACCTTCCATCTCTACCATTGAAGCTTGGTGGTCAGCTTGTTTATTATCCAAGGCTGCATAAATTTGCAGCACACTTATGGCCACGTCATTGACGGTGATAGCTTCTTGAACGTTGTAAATTCTCCGACTGTTTTGTTGTCGGTGCGGGCAGTCCCTCAATAGATGTTCTTCTCCACAACCCCAACATTTCAAGGGTTCTCTCTTTGGGTTATTAATCTTTCCTGGGGTAGATCTAGAAGGTTTATTTCCACTCTAGGAGGGGAAATTCTGCTGGTGTACACTTCGGGTTGGCAAGCTCATACTTGAGTCCTTATAGTTTTTAAATCTTCGGGATTTAAACCCCTTTTTCTGGAATCCCGAACTATTATTTTTCTTCTAGTTTTTGCGAGGTTCTGTCCGATACCCTAGTTGTTCGTAACAATATCTTGCCTTTCAGATAGTGTCTTCTAGGGTTTTTGGCTTGTCAAACTCAATCCTGTTCTGATAGTCCTTAGGTAGTCCACTAATGAATCATTGCACCTTTTATTTCTCTATTTTTATATAGGGTACGTACCTTATCAATTGGAGGAATCTGCTGACATATTCCTCTATGGTGCATTGCCCCCGTTTGAGTTCATAGAATTCTTTAGTCTTTTCGTCGAAATACTTTTCTGACAAACACTTCTTTCTAAAGTATTTCTCAAACCGTTCCCAAGATAGGTCCTCTTCGTGAATCCCTTTTACATTCTTAAGGTCTTCCCACCAAATGGAAGCCTTTCCATTCAAGTTGAAAGTGGCTATTCAGGCCTTCAAGTTTTCTGAGAAGTCATGGACTCTAAAATACTTCTTTAGTCCAAGCAGCGAGGCCTCCGCTTCCTCCCCTTTCTTTATCTTACCATCAAAATGTTAGAAAAATAGGACCGCAGAGCAATAAAATAAAACAAATGCGGAAACAAAACATAGAAGATACACAATACAAGAGAGACACAGATTTACGTGGTTCACTAGTGTGGGCTACGTCCACCAGAGAAATTGCCAGGTCCTTTCTTTATTATTATCCAGCAAAATGAAGGGATACAACCTACAGCAAAACCCGTTGTAACTTCCTCTTCTTTCTCTCACAATCTCCTCTCTCAGAATACAATACTCGCCAACATACATAGCCGCAATACATTTCCCTCATAAAAGAGGGTTGCCTTCTAGGGAAAAAAACCCTAACATAGTCTCTATCATTAGATCTGCGACCTTATAATGAACGGTCCAGATTTACAATGAAATTACAATATACTTTTACAAGGAATATTTTGCTTTGGGGGCTTCGCCCCCGAACCCCCATCGAGGGACACTGCCCCCGAAACCTTGTTGGGGGGGCGCTTGCCCCCAAACCCCCCAGCCAGGGGATAGCCCCCATGGACCCCGCAGAGGGGGTATACCCCCTCTGCACTCCCCCACGTCGAAGAGTGTACATACTTCTGGGGTGTAAATACTTCATGGGGTATAAACACGACTGAAAGTAAAAGACCTCTAAATCAGAAAGATAATCAGGCTCCACAACCAACACAAAAGATGTTGGTTTGGCCTTCTTGAATTCTTCAAGATTGTGACTCTTGGAATGCTTTCGCTTCTTCCATTTTCTTTGGGAATAGGAACTAGTTCTGCTACTAGAAGATCCCTCTGATTCGCCAGTTTCCTTTCCAGAGGAATTTTCCAACGCTTGTCCCTTATCTCTGGGGTGGACCTTTCTTGAGGTGATCTTCCCAATGTGGCCACTTGAAAGACCACGTTTCTGTATTCCAGCTGGACTTCAAATTTTCTTTTTCTATCATCGGTCTGCGTGACTGGTGCCAAGTTCATGCTGCAACTTTCTTTGTATGTCAGATAAACTCTGCAGCAAGATTGCATTAATTTCTGTTTGCTTCTCTTGCTCTTTTATCAACCTCTCTTTGTCGGCCTTGCAACTTTGTAGTTCGACCATGAGGCTTCTCACAGTCTCAGCTAGATCGGGAGGGGTCTCTACCGCTCTCCTTTCATCATAATCTTCATCTTTGTTGTGGGAGCCATCCCCCACTTCTTGGTGCATCACCATTCGATGCGTCTGCAGTTTCCCGTGGTTGATCGTCCGCTTGTTGTGAAAGAAAAACGCTTATTGTTAGTCAACACTATATTCATTCACAATCAATGCATAATTCCTATTTTTCAAATACATACACACAATAGGAATTTTCATTCCTAAATTCGACTTTTGTTAAAGGGGTTAAGATAGAGGGTTACTCCTTTTAAGAGTACTTCAAATGGAGTTTCTGTGCAACTCGTCCCTGAGCCCAAGCAGGCCAAGTGTTTTAACCATGCTCTGATACCAATTTGTCACACACCCACTACATTCTTCTTAGATTTTGTGTCTTTTCCTTCAAGGAACAGAATCCTTGAGACTTCTATGGGGCCTAGCGCAGACCCTCTCCTTCCTTAAACTCTCCCAAACGACCACAAGATGGCCTTAACACAAGCGCCTTTCGCAACTTGTGAGTCGGGAATCAAGACTCTCGGCTCCCCTTTCTCCAGACACCGATACCCGAGATGCTATGTGGGTATGGCTCCTTCCTCACTAGCGTCTGCTACATGTAACCATAGGCTAGGCCAAACACTAGCACCACTCGCAACCTTGCCAGTTGAGGTGTTGAGCTTTCGTGCTCCTCCTTCGCGAATCCCCGAGACGCGATAGGTCAATGTTGCATGGACTCTGCTAAAGTGACGTGCACACACAACTTGTCAACCCTACTATACTCTACTCACGAGCTATGTTGCTGCTACCAGACGCACGAGACCTCGGCTCTCAGCGTTTCATGGCCTTAGCGATTAAGGTGCAACTTCTTCATCCTGCGAAACCTCGAGCCTTGATAAGTCAACAATGGGTTGAATATTCCCCAGTGTGACACGTGTCCACCACCGATTACCCACTTCCTAGGCTAAATACTAGCGTTACTCGCATCTCGCGACTTTGCGGGTTGGAGTGTTGAGCTCTCTTTCTCCTCCTTCACGAGTTCCCAAGATACGATAAGTCAACAATGGGTTGACTCCTTCCCATGCGAAATCTGTCCATCATTTGTCACCCGTTCCCACATTCCTCTGGGCGTTTGTTGTTACGCCACCTATCAACCATGCGGTCCCCACTTAAGGATGGGTCACGTGTTTGCACGAGCCCTCGACGCTCGACACTTTGCGACTTCTACAGTCGAAAGGAAACTATCTCAAGTTCCGAACCTCCGATAGGCGATAACCACGAAAGTTCTGATCCAACGGTTCTCCCGTGCCTTGTATCCAACGATCATGATCACATCGCGCTCTCGCGAATTGTGAGTTCATGCAGCCCTACCCTTGACCACTCCATGTCGCGAGTCAGGTAAATGCTACTCTCTTTCCTATACAAAGGCTAAGATCGACGGTCGTTAGGGCTCCATCAAATCCTTGGATATGCGACCCTGGGTCCCATCTCTACTTGCAAAGGATGAAAGGGGCGAGGTGTTAATGCCTGTAATCCTTCTCTAGATCCATCAGTCTTGACAGATCTAGGGTATTCTCGAAAGGATTCTGACCGTTCGTCTACCAGATGATAGAGTATTCCCTCTTTTTAAAATTGGGCTTGCTATCCCTTCTGAGCTTGAATCACGAAATTCAATTTCTTGGGGCTTCAAACTCCCATGACTCTGAGACCTTAGAGAGCTATCCTTCCTTGCATAAGGTTTCCAGAATTAACCATTTATACAGAAACCAACAGTGACATATAAACATACACATGCATCCATTATTTCTATTTTAAAACACCAGGCAATCATTCTACACAGGAATTATTATGGGCATATAAACACAATCATGCATTCATGATATTTAGCTCAAAATACAAGGTATAAAACACTTATCAAATATACCATGCGTGATGCAACTTCTGAGAGGGGTGCTTGTTTCCATCCAACCGTAGGCTTAGTGACTCCAAATGGATTTACCATTAGCCACCCCCGAGCTAGACCACGATGCCTTGAGGTTCAGCCTCCTACTTCCAACTCAACAGAAATTAAGGACAAAGGTTACTCTCCTTCTCCTCATAGAGGAAAATAATCCAAAATGAAGGTTACTCTCCTTCTCCTAATATTCAAAACTCCTCTTGTTTCCAGGGTCTCTCCAATTTTCTTCCGCGATCCCCCGTCGCGCGCACGTCTCTCTCTGCCCCCTTATCACTCTTCCTACCTTGCCAATTTCTATCTGCAAGGTTGCGTGTGGCACAAATTCTGTCGTCCGTGGTCAGGTATGAGGGTTGTTACGGATGGGCGGTTCACCCCCATCCCCTCATCAACTCTTGAGGAGCCTCCCCACCTACCAATCTGATGGGAAATCCATTCTAGGATCAGAGAGCTTCTTTGGTTTGTGAGCAAGTATAAACCAGTAAAGTACTGGCTTGGTGGAAGTTAACACAACCATTCCAGGTCCCTTCCACCACCTCTTATTATCCATCGTGGTCTCTTTTAGCACATCCCCTCTCTCAGCAGTCATGCAACACATATTCATTATATAATTTACATTCATCGACCTTTTATGAAAAGGTCCGTCAAATCAAACATTCACATCTTTGAGTTTGCCATAGTTCTTGGCCAATATAGTTATTTTTACAGACTGGGGGAAATAGGGTGTTACACAAGGATTCCCCTTATCCCCTTTACTTTTCTTATTGGTGATATAAAGGATTAATAGAGCTATTTTGGAGCAAGTTAGGGAAAATAATATTGAAGGAATATATGTGGCAAGAGGCCTAAATATTACCTATCTGATGTTTGTGGACGATGTCATTCTATTTGAGAGTGGAAATATTTCAGAATGGGAAGCTTTTAAGGAAGTGATGGATTTGTTCTGCAAGGCCTCTGGGATGAATTTTAGTCCACAAAAATCATCTTTTCTTGAAGCAGGATGGAGAAATGAGGACCTGAATTTGTTGAAGGAAATAATTGCCTTTGAGGTAAAACAAATAGAAGTCGACTTTAAGTACAGTGGTTACTTTTTAAATCCTAATTTCTATACTAAGGCTATCTGGATTGGGCTGGAAAAGAAACTTTAGAAAATAAAATCAAACTAGATCCATAGATGGATTACTTCAGGGGGAAGGGTGACTCTTGTAAAATCTATACTTGAAAGAATTCCTGTGTATTGGATTTCTGTGGAAAAAAATCCTAAAAGTATTCTCAACAATATTAGAAAGAGAATGTTCATTTTTTTATGGACGGGAACAAAATTAAAAGAAGGATTCCTTTTGATTAGCTGGAAAAAGATAGAAAAGCCTAAAAACGTCGGTGGATGGGGTATAAAAAATATATTTTCTTTTGGGAAAGCCTTAGCGGAAAAAAACTTGTGGAGATGTCTCATGATACCTGGATTGTGGCATGAAGTGATCATTAAAAAATACATTAAGAAGAAATCTCTTAACCTCTTCTTTAGCTATCTTAACAGATTGGTTGGTGTGGAAACCTGGTAATGGGAAAGATATTAGAATTGGAGTTGATCCATTGATTGGGTCTCATAATTACTACAATCTCTTTAGGAATATTATTTATGTTTTGAAGGAAAAAGGTATAGAATTTCTGGCACAAGCGGGGATAGGTAGCATGGAGAACACAAGCCACACTAGATGGATAAAGGTTGAGTTGTTGGGGCTGGATGGGGTACTAAGAGAGGAATGGAATTATGTTTTAAACGGGTTTATAGGTTCGTATTTTGAACTTAATAATGATAAAGATATTTTATTATGATCTTGGGATACAAAAGATGGACAGGTTAGTGCAAAAAAACATATCAAGTTCAATTATTGGAGAATGTGGAGGTGGAACAAAATTTCTGGTTTGTAGATCTTTGGAGTTGGCAGCCCCCACTTAAAGTTAAAATTTTATTTGGCTTATTCTCGAACAGAGAATCGTTACTTGGGAGAATCTGATCAAAAGAGGCTTCAATGGGCCTAGCAGATGTGCTCTTTGTGTGGACGTTGAAGAAAATGTTCTTCATCTTTTTGTGAAATCTAGTTTTACTAAAACGATTTGGGCTAATATTAAAAAGGTCTTAAAACTATCGTCTTGCTGGGAGGGTGATCAAATTGATGGATGTTTACAAAGCTGGACTAGAAAGGAAGAAAGATGGAAAGGACTATGATGTTTCATTTGCTGGGAGGTGTGGAAACATAGAAACCTGGTCATGTTTCAAGACTTTACTCTGAATCTGAGTAGAGTCTGCAACAAGATTTTTCATGATATGGGTGAAATTAAAAGGTCATCCTCATCTAAGGTATGCAGGGTAGATAAGCCTCCTTTAATTGATTGGGATATCGAAGTGGGTCTTTTTTATGGTTCCTCTCAATATATGGGAACCAAATGTGGGGACAGAGTTGTTTTAAAATGTCCTATTGAAGGCACATTCAGAATAAAGATGAACTATGGCAAAGGGACCAACACTAGGGGATAACTAATTGCTTTGTGGTGTATTTTATATTTTTTTTTCTTTAAAAAGATCACAAGATTATAGTTGGTGGGTGATTCTAAAGTTATTATTTATTGGTTTACAAATGATAACAATCTTCAGGTGGCCTCTCTTCAGACTTGGATGGAGAAAATCTGTGTTTTGAGCGGAAAGTTTCAATAGCTTAAAGCACAACATATATACAGAGTCTTTAACAAGGAAGCAGACCGGCTATCCAAGGAAGCTCTAGCTCTGGATGAGGATGGTTTATATATTGCAGGGGTCAACGAAGAAGGTTCAGAAATATTTGAAAGAATGCTCACATGATAAAGCTCTTAGCTGAAGGGTGATCGATCTGTTTTTTTTGGTATGTTTGTAATTGACACAAAAAAATAGTAAAGTTTATTTGTGTAAGGTTGAAGTATTTTTTGACTCTTTGAAGATATTGTTAACATATCTCTGTAAAATTCTGTTTATTAAGGGTTTTGGAATCATTGTTTTCAGAAGTCAGATATTGTAAAAGAACTTTCATATTGTACTAATATAAGTCTTTTTTTCTTATTGAAAAAAAAGGTTATTATCACTTGTAGGTTATTATAAGAATAATAATGCTAATTAGGTTAGTTCTATTATTTTATTTAGGCATTTTAGGAAAGTATTTGAAAAGGCATAATTTTCAATTGAAGCATAATTATTAGGTATAGATTATTATAAGTATAGATTATTATAAGTATAATAATGTTAATTAGGTGTAGGTTATTATAATTATAATAATATCAATTAATTAATGAATATTGAGTTTTATTTAAGTTTATTTTTGGGTGGGGGAATAATATAGAAATCATAATACTTAAAACATTTTAATCATATATTTTTTAATATAAGGGAGATGTGTCATACATACTCTACTAAGTTGACACATATAATATATATATAAAATCAATCTAAATCCATCTTTGGGATTTATTATAGATGAAAAGAAATTAAATTTTTAAAATTATTATTTTTTTAATTAAAAAAACTGCAACATTAAAATAAATCCTAAAATCTTTGAAGACAGATACCAAATACTAATAACTCTCTTTGGGATTTATTATAGAAATTAAGTTTTTTTAAATTATTTTTGTTTTAATTAAAAAAACTTAAAATCACAACCAACATTAAAATGAATCCTAAAATCTTCAACTCTTCAAAATTATGAAAACAAATACCAAATACCAATGATTATTTATTGAATTTTTCAAAATTAACATTTTTTTTTTTTGAGTAAAAAAAGGATCCTGCTATATTAAATAGAC
This sequence comes from Picea engelmannii, assembly GCA_009831015.1. Lineage (NCBI taxonomy): Eukaryota > Viridiplantae > Streptophyta > Pinopsida > Pinales > Pinaceae > Picea > Picea engelmannii. The sequence continues at coordinate 228,639 of ML798359.1, read as the reverse complement.
AAAAATAACAGAGTATACAGAAGAGTAGGTCTGTAGCCACACAAAATGCTGTCGATTATCGGAAACCAGCATATGTAGAAGGCAAGTAACACTAATATAAAGCATAATAACAAGGTGTCATCTGTTCTTCCCGTAGGAAACCAGAACAGATGTCGGAAAGTTTTAATTACACATAAAACTAAAAACCTAGATGGAAAAATAAAAAACCCAAATGTCGTATGACCTGTCATCCATGCTGGAATGCTGGTATGGTGAAAGCTTGAGCACAGAGGGGACATCTCCTTTTGGCAGGCGCGTTGGAGAATGCATCAAAGAGCATGTCCATGCGCTGACCCAAGAGGAGAGCCCGGAATTCCAAGTCCACCAGGTGCCCACGAATGTCTGTCATCATGGCCAGGTGCTCGTCCCGGATGAGAGGATGGTGCATGCTACCACCCACGTCCTCTGCCGCTTCAGAACCTGCATCGAGTCTCTCCTGCTCCACGGTTGCCGCTGCTCCTTCCTGCTTCACAATAGGCTTTGCGTCCTGCGCACCTGCGACATTCACTTGAGTGCCATGGCAACTGCAAGTATCATCCCCAGGCCATGGAATTTCCTCGACTATACAGCCGGGGGTRTAATCRTTCAAGGYCRGACTGGGCTTGCAGGTCTCCTRAWGAGKCACCATTYGAGACTRTACAGGGAACGGTATGTCCKCCATGGAAGGATCTTCGACCACAATACAGGGAGGAAATTCCTCCTCAGGACCACCTTTCTGCAAAACTTCCAGCTCGAGATCTTTACCCTGTTGACTGCTGCCGACGCCAGGTTCTGCTATAATGGCAAGCCTCGCCCTTCTGTGCTCCCTATTTTTCTTTCTGAGAATGGACGTCGCCATAGCCAAGGCACGTTCCAGCTCTTCCTTACGGCAACGTTGAGCCTTATGGGCCTCCCATGCTGAGCCACGACGAGGTCTACCTCGCTTCCTGGCCATGGAACAGGGTGAGTGTAGGTGAGAGCCAATTGGCCCAAGGCAACAAGTTATCAATTGCAAGTTGGCGCGGACGAGCAAGCTCTGCCGCGAGATGGTCAAAATGAGAAACAACAAGAAAGCTGGACCACGCCCGCACAACCAGAGTATAAGCGAGATACAAATTCGCCCCAGAGCGTCACATTACATGCCAAACACAGTGAGAATTAGGCTCCACCAGCGCAACTTTACAGAGCTCGGAGCCGAGGCGAGTGCAGACCCACCTTGCCCGGGCAAACTAAAATCCAAATTGTCAAGAGCCGAGCCCATCCTTTTGCCTTTAATTCTGGCCGTCCCGGAAGCGCTGCAGACGTTAATGCTCGCTCGCGGGAAGGGTCTCTCCGTCCTGCCCCTGCTGCTGTATCCGTCCGCCATGGTAAATACATGCGCGTGGGTGGCAGTGACTGCCATTTAAACCGGGGCCGAGTGGAGTCCACCTGTGACCCCTGGGCGACGTGTCACCCCATCCGGGGTCAAAATTAACATTAAAACACCTTTCAACTTTCAATATAAAATTAAAATCATGACACTATGTCACGTGAATGGCATCTCTTCCTTAATGTATATTTTTCACTCTCTCCAATACATAAGAATGTCCATGATGTATTTTTCACTCTCTCCAACACATGAGAATGAGAATGTCCATGTATACAAAAGCATGTTTTTTTTTTTTTTTAAATAAACTACAGCATTAATTATATGATACAACATTGATTACATGATACAAAGTATATATTAGACCAATTTTTCTACATTAATTACATGATATAAAGTATATATTAAAGATTTTTTTTAGAATCAACTCGGAAGATATTTATGTGTTCAATATAAAAAAAAATAAGCATGTGAATCAAAATATAAAAAATTATTTATTATATTTATTTTTATTTAAATTTAAAATTTTAAAATTTTAAAAATTTATATTTAAAAAAAATAGTTATTATTATTATTATTATTTTATTTATAATTTAAAATAAATAAATAGATATTTAATTTAATTATGTATTTTTAGAGAATGAATTTTCATTTTATCAATTTATAATTTATAATGAAATTGTTATCATCATTTTAAATTTATAGGAAATAACTTATCATATGTAATAATAAATGTTTTAAAAAGTTTTAAATAATGAATTTTCATTTTATCAATTTGTAATGAAATTGTTATCATCATTTTAAGTTTATAGGAAATAACTTATCATATATAATAATAAATTTTTAAAAAAATGAAAAAAAATGTAGAGAAACCTTGTAAATACATTGTTTTGAGATTTTGTAATAGTTTTAGTTTAAAGATGATATTAACTAACTTTAAACCAAAAAGTATGTTGGATGGGAAATTTGTTTTAACCCAAGCTAGCTATAACACTCTTGTATTCATTTTCAAAAGTTCAAAGAACATAAAATATTTTTTTATTTTAATTTGTTTATATTAAAGTTTTTGTTATTTTTTTTCTATTTTTATATTAAGGTTTTTGTTCATGGTAAAATTCAATTTTTAGACCTAAAGTTTAAAATGGATATAAGAATGGATATAAGACATTGGATTCCTTCTTATTTCCTATAAAATATTTATAAGATTCCTTATTTGAATGCTCAAGATATAAATATTTTGTGATAAAGTTGTAAAAATAATTTCATTCTATGAAGAATATGGTATCTATAAACAATGTGGTATAGTGTTAAACATCAAAATGTACTTATAAATTATTAAAGGTAATTTTTGAGTTGAATTGTTTAGTAATTTTAAAGAGATACATTGTAATATTAATATTTCAATTAACACATTATTGAAGCTTAAACCATGTTAAATTAGACCTATCATTATTTGTGAAACATGTTTTTGTCATTACCATGTTGAATTTGAATTATACTATGACATTTTTTATGATTATGACAGACTTATCATTGTTCATGAAACATGTTGTTGTCATTAAAATGTTGAATTTGAATTATACTATAACACTTCATATGATTATGACATCTTTAAATTAAAAATTATGAGATTTGGGGATCTTTTTTATGCTCTATAAATTTGTTCATTTCCACTTTGAAGGGTTTGATATCCAATTTACATTCGAAACTATTTGGGGGCAACTTTTTATTTACATTTTTTCTATCTCTTTAATCTTGTTCCTCATATTAATATTTTCTAGATTATGAGCCTCTCCTTCTTAGTTTGATTTTTTCTTTTCCATTTCTTGTAATATAATCTCCATTTTCTGCAACTTAGTCTCCAACTCTAGTATTTTTTGTCTATGTGTTTATGAATCTTGTCTTCAAAGGAACTAAACTTATCATAAAACATTATCTCTTACTTTATTTGAAATTTAGCTTCTCTTTTTTCAAAAATATTATCTAGGGTTACTTTKCTAGGTTTTTCATTCAGAGGTTTTAGTAAATGCGATGAATTGTTCATGTTCAAATAAAGGAATAGAGAGGAAATAAACTATAAACAAGAGTGGGAGAAGAAACTTGTGCACATGCATATTTGTTTATGAATCTTCTCTTCAAAGGATCTAAACTTATTATCAAACACTACCTCTAAATCCGTTTGAAGTTTGACTTCTCTATCTTCTCTAATGATTATTATATTCAAAAATATTATCTAAAATATAGCACTCATAAACATAAACAAAAATGAAAAAAATAACGTATATACTTAAATAGTTCAAACTTGTAAATTAATATTATAGTGATACACTTAATGAATACCTAGATATGTAAATCCCACTGAAAATATCTCATGCAATACCTCATAAAAATAACACAAAAATGAAATGCCTAAAAAAACAATGCGTATATAAAAATGCCCTACTCCCCCCCCCACTAAATATAAGGGTGGGGGTGTTGGGTAATATTAGAGAAAAAATGTATTTGGGTGGGGAATAATATGAGGGAGATAATATTACCCCCCACTCCACCTTCATATGAGGGGAATAACATAGAAAACATAATATATGTTTTCTTTATTATTCTGCTCATTCTGACCATCATATGAGGGTGTTAAAAACATTTTAATCATGTGTTGATCAATATAAGGGAGATGTGTCATACATTATATACTCAATATGAAGTTGACACATAGAATATATATCAAGAGAATAATTCCAAGTACACCTTAATCCTCCATTTATTATGGAAGAGATGCAATTCACATGGCAGAGTGTCATATGCTTTCTTAATATTAAAGATTGCAATTTCATATTGAAAATTGTTTTAATGCTAATTTTGAACAATTCAATACATATGTTATTATTAGTATATGGTATTTCTTTTAATAAATTTTTAAGATTTTAGAATTCATTTTAAGGTTGGTAGTGATTTTAAGTTTTTTCAATTAAAAAAGATTTTAATTTTAAAAGAGTTGATTTTCTTAGTCCATAATAAATCCATGATTAAGGTGGAATTCTCTCTATATATACGTTTTTATGTGTCAACTTGATATTGAGTAGAGAATGTATGACACATCTCCCTTATATTTGCAACAAGTTATATATATATATATATCTATATATCTATATCTATATCTATATCTATATCTATATCTATATCTATATCTATATCTATATCTATCTATATATATATAAAGTTGATATTGAAATATTTTATTAAAGGTGGATATTGATTTTTTCTTTTGATATCAATATATTTTGTAAATGTTAAGTATAAACTCCATGTTGAACATGGAATCAATTATACATATCTGTCATACTAAACTGTAGAAAATACATTTCAACACACTAAACAAAAAATGTAAAATAAATAAATCCAAATCCTAATATATTTAAAATGAGTTCATGTTGTCGTTCAAATAAAAATATATACAAAAATTTAGATCATTATCCATATGGTTTATAAACTTGATAAGATATTTAAAATTTACAATAATTTCCCCTCTCTAAATAATAATTGACTCTAAAGAGTGAAGCCCAAATATTTCAATTGAGAAATGTTATTAACATAAAAATTAGCTTCAACCTTTTACATCTAGATGCGAGTGGTCTACAACCCTTTTGAATGGAAACCTTACTACTCACTCCTCCCTTCTCCTCCATGAATTCGACTGGAGGGGGGAGCTCGACTCCCTCCTACAGCGAGATCATTGTGGGTTGTCGCAATGATCAACAACTTGTTCCCTCTTCTTTGCCAGATCCCTCCCAACCCATTGATGGTCTCCTTCCCCCAAGCATGGAATTGCAGGCCACCCCTTCCAACTCGAATGACTCGCAACCCCTGCCTCAGACCCAAGCTTCCTCTCCTTTATTTAACCATGGAAGTCTTCCTAAATCTTCTATAAACCCTTCATATGAGGTTAAAATCAACCGCATAACACCCTTCATTCAACATATGCAGGACCATGCTTTCATAGCTAAGTTTATGGGCATCTAGCCTATGGAAAAGGCGCTTAACTAGTGGATCAAAACAAACTTTAATCTAAAAGGATGGATCAACCTAAAATTAGGATCCAAAGGATTCTTTATAGCCATATTCTCCAACCTGGAGGACCCTGATAAAGTCTTCGAAGGCGGCCCATACTTCTTTAACTCTGCAGGACTCCACTTCAGACCCTGGACTGAACATTTCAGCACTGAAAAAGAAGATTTCACGGTGACACCAGTCTGAATAAGACTTTACTCGCTGCCCCACAAATTCTAGGATGAGGAAATATTGGCAGGCATTAACATCACCATAGGTTCCTTTGTCAAATATTTAGAGGCCACCAAAATGGGATGTTATACCTCGTATGCACAGATTTGTGTATATATGGATCTTACAAAATCCCTCCTTGAATCCATAACAATAGTCTATCATGACATTGACTGGATCCAAGCAATCTACTATGAACATATTCCCTTCCAATTTCACCACTTCCATGCCCATGGTCGTCTCTTCTGTGAATTCCCTCTGAATCCCAACTCCGTTGCGGCCAATATCCCTCCCCCTACCCATGACGCGGAAGGTTTCAAGCAGGTTTCCTCTCGGAAAAAATCAAGATGATACCCCAATACACCTCCACCTAGAAATAACTTTGTTGTCAAAAAACCCTTTTCCTCCCTCCCACCCGATGATGAAAGTAACCCGACCCAAGCCGAAAAAGAACAACTCCAACCTGGTAACCTGACTACAGAAATATCAGAGAAGGACCCACTAAAGAGCAGGAAAAAGTTGGACACAACACACAACAACCACTCAGCTGATGACATTGACATACAAGAGGAACTGTTGGATTACTAAGAGGGGGGGTGAATAAGTAATAGAGAAATAAAATCCTTTTTAACCACAAAATGCAAGTTTTATATCAATTTAGCATTATCATCCAATAGTTGCAGAGTAAATAAACAATGAACAAATGAGAAATCATACACATACATAGTACACCAATGTTTTTATGTGGAAACCCAAAGTGGGAGAAAACCACATAATGCTTTTTCTTATATGTATTTAAGAATTATATTCATTCGAAGCACCAACTTCCTTTGTTTTCCAGTTGCAACTGGAAGGAGGCTCCAAATCCCTAGTTTCTCAAGCTACAAACTTAAGGGAGTTCCAACTCCCTAATTATCTGGCTACAAACAGAAGGAGGCTACAACCCCCTATGTTCTCTGGCTACAACAGGAAGGTGGCTACATCCACCTTTCCTTGCCCTATCCAACTGTCCTGACGTAGAAGTAAAATTATGAAACCACTTTCACATTATCACTGTGAGATATACCACTGTAACAACTTGTACTACTGATATGCAACCAACCAACCTGTAACAACCTGTACCAAACAACCTACAATCAACCCGTACCATAAACAAGTGCATCAACCATGCACCAACCTATACCTCAACGAGTGCATCAACCATGCACTAAATATGTACCAATCATGAATCAAATACACATAAACTATGACTCATCAAGATGTACCAACATCATCAACTATACACCTCATGTATGTGCCAACTCATCAACTACTTGTCTCAACCATATACCCAACATGTACCTCAACCACATACCAAAATTTTGTACCTCAAACCATCTGCTAGAATCTCACTGTCATACAACCTCTATCTGTACCAATATATTCAACAACATACCTCAACCAAAATCCTCTTTTATCTTCTTGTAGCATTCTATTGTCGCGGCTTTGCTCCTGCGAATCCACTATCGTGATTTTTCTACCACACATTTTCTGTTGCGGTTTTTCTGCCGCACTTTTCCTGCTCTGATTTTTCTACCACACTTTTTCTTCTGTACTTTTCCTTTCACACTTTTTCTTTCGCACTTCTCCTGCCACACTTTTTCTGCCACAATTTGTTTCCTCACTTTTTCTGCCGCACCTTTTCTACTGCAATTTGTTCGCCACACTTTTTCTTCCGTAGTTTTCCTGCCGCACTTTCTCTTCTGCAGTTTTCCTGCCGCACTTTTTCTGCTGCACTTTTTCTGTCGCACCTTTTATGCCCCAGTTTCTTGCCACACTTTTTCTGCTGCAATTTTTCTACCGCACTTTTTCTATCGCACCTTTTCTTCTGCAGTTTTCCTTCCGCACTTTTTCTCGCACAGTTTTCCTGCCACACTTTTTTTGCCGTGGTTTTCCTGCCACACTTTTTCTGCTGCAATTTTTCTGGCGCACTTTTTATGGTGCAGTTTTCCTGCTGCACTTTTGCTGCCACAATTTTCTTGCCACACTTTTCTTGCCGCACTTTTTCCGCTGCAATTTTTCTGCCGCACTTTTTCAGCATCACTTTTCCTGCCACACTTTTCTCTATCAATAATACCTGCCCAAATAACCTTTCACAAAAATAGATATTCAATGATATTCATGTGTGATTAAATGAGAGAGCCTTGCCTCTTATTTATACTTTCATGTAGCATCCTCAAGGGTTTACCTTTTAACCATCTTAACCCACTTTCCTTATTTTAGGGTTAGCCCACTTATAACCACTAGTCCACTTAACTTAACCACTTTCCATAATTAGTAAGTTCTCCATTAATTTTATTTTTAAAATGATTTCTTTTGAATCCTCTTTGAATTATAGTACACTCATTACTTCACTTTATTATTTAAATAATTTCTTCTTTGCAGACATTTTGACTACTTTGACCTTTTGGGGCTTCTAGATGACTCATGAGGGTTCTCCAACTTCATATGGCCATAACTCTCTAACCATGAGAAGTTGTGTGATGTTCCACATACCACTGGAAATGACATTACATGTACTATCAATCTAGAATAGTTTTACCTGCAAATATATCAAAACTCATACCATTATCCATAAAAAAACCTTGGGTCCATTACCGAAACCTTTGTGCTACCATAATTCACTACCAAACTTTCTTCAAGGGTTGACATCAATGAAAACCAACCC
>ML798359.1:196125-215999 GCA_009831015.1 Picea engelmannii | reverse complement strand
ATGGGTGAAGAATATATGTCATGTAACTTATCCCAAAGTTCTTTGGCTAATGAACATTTACCAAATTTTTCTCTTACTAGATTAGGTAACTTCCTAGATGAAATCCATTTCTATTTTGTTATTCTTCTTCAATTCCTTCTTGGTTGTAGTCTTTTCCCTTTTTGAACTATCATATCTTGTACCGACTGATAGCCAAATAGAATGCCCATGTTCCTATAAAAATGTTTTCGTCCTTCTACTCCAAATCTCATACTTTAACCCATTCTGACCATTGAAAAATGGTACTCCATTCTCAAAATAATCCATGATATCCTTCCATTGGTTAAACTGTTTCTTGAAGGAACCTGCTCTGATACCAATTGTTGGATTACTAAGAGGGGGGGTGAATAAGTAATAGAGAAATACAATCCTTTTTAACCACAAAATGCAAGTGTTATATCAATGTAGCATTATCATCCAATAGTTGCAGAGTAAATAAACAATGAACAAATGATCAATCATACACATACATAGTACACCAGTGTTTTTACGTGTAAACCCAAAGTGGGAGAAAACCACAAAATTATTTTTCTTATATGTCTTTGGAAGCACCGACTTCCTTTGTTTTCCATCTACAACTGGAAGAAGGCTCCAACCCCCTAGTTTCGCAGGCTACATCCTAAAGGAAGCTCCATCTCCCCTATTCTCTAGCTACAACTAGAAGGAGGCTACAACCCCCTATGTTCTTCGACTACAACTAGAAAGTGGCTTCAACCACCTTTCCTTTCTCTGCCCAACCACTCTGACGTAGAAGTAGAATGATGGAACCACTATCACACTATCATTGTGAGATATACAACTATAACAACCTGTACCACTAATCTGCAATCAATTAAACTGTAACAACCTGCACCAAACAACCTGTAATCAACCCATACCATAAACAAGTGCATCAACCATGCACCAACTGGTACCTCAACCTTTACCATCCAACAAGTGCATCAACCATGCACCAAATATGCACTAATCATGCATCAAATACACATAAAATATGACTCATCAAGATGTACCAACATCATAAACTATACACCCCATGTATGTGCCAACTCGTCAACTACTTGTCTCAACCATGTACCCAACATGTACCTCAACCACATACCAAAAGTTTGTACCTAAAACCATGTGCTAGAACCTCACTGTTATAGAATCTCTATCTCTACTAATAACTTGAGAAACATACCTCAACCCAAATCACTTTTTCTCTTCTTGTAGTGTTTTGTCGCCACGGTTTTGTTGTCGTGAATCCATTCCCGTGATTTTCCTGCCGCACTTTTCCTACTACACTTTTTCTTCCAGAGTTTTCTTGCTGCACTTTTTCTGCTGCAATTTTTCTTCCACACTTTTTCTGCCGAACTTTTTCTGCTGCAATTTTTCTTCTTCAGTTTTCCTTCCACACTTTTTTTGCTGCAATTTTTCTACCGCACTTTTTTTTTGCCACACCTTTTCTGCCGCACTTTTCCTGCTGCATTTTTCCCGCCGCACTTTTTTTGTCATAGTTTTCCTGCCGCATTTTTCCCGCCACACTTTTTATGCGATAGTTTTCCTGCCACACTTTTTCTATTGCAATTTTTCTGCCACGCTTTTTTTGCCACACTATTTCTGTCATAGTTTTCCTGCCACAATTTTACTTCCGCTGTTTTCCTACCACACTTTTTCTACTGCATTTTTTCTCTTGCACTTTTTCTGTCACAGTTTTTCTTCCGCACTTTTTCTGCCACACTTTTCTCTATCAATATTACCTGCCCAAATAACCTTTCACAAAAATATATATTCAATGATATTCAAGTGTGATTAAATGAGAGAGCCTTGCATCTTATTTATGCTTTCACGTAGCATCCTCAAGTGGTTACCTTTTAACCATATTAACCCACTTTCCTTATTTTAGGGTTAACCCACTTATAACCACTTATCCACTTAACTTAACCACTTTCCATAATTAGTAATTTCTCCATTAACTTTATTATTTAAATATTTTTTTTTGCATCCTCTTTGACTTATAGTACACTCATCACTTCACTTTGTTATTTAAATAATTTCTTCTTTGCAAACACTTTGACTACTTTGACCTTTTGGGGCTTCTAGATGACTCATGAGGGTTTTCAACTTCACATGGCCATAACTCTCTAACTGTGAGGAGTTATGTGACGTTCCACATACCACTGGAAATGGCATGACATGTATTATCCATCTAGAATAGGTTTACTTGCAAATATATCAAAAATCATACCATTATCCATAAAACAAACTTGGGTCCATTACCCAAACCTTTGTGCTACCAGAATTCGCTACCACACTTTCTTCAAGCATTGACATCAATGAAAACCAACCCAATTAATCAACATGAACCACCCGAACAGTTAAACTCAGATGATGGTGAGGATATGGATCTAAGAGATATGGACCTTAACTCCATTGTCATTGTTACGAGGGAAAAAATCTCTATGGAGAAGGGTAAACCACAATAGACAGTTATGACTACATAAATCAACTCAATTCCATTGTATGCTATATAAACTAATGTGAAATATAAAAAAGAGGCCTACCTCGATCCAACGTTCAATGATGTTCCACAGTTGAGCACTTCGACCCAAAGATTTATACATGCAACAGGTTCTCAAAAAACAAGCAAAGCAAGTACATAGTGATAATATAAAGGGGTTAGCACATTAGATAACATAATCCATTAATAAACATTACAAACATGCCCATGGATAATAATCATATATTTTCATGATACCAATAGGACGGGAAAGGAGTATTTCTATTAATAATTGATCAGTAGAAGTGACAACATTACAAACTTCGGTGTCGGCACGGTTCCAAACCAAGAAACCAAGTTCCTTCCAATTAGGCCTCCACCACTTCAATCCTCCACCAAAGGCAAGCTCATAGGAGAGGGACAATGAGGTTCTCTCAAAAATAGGGAAAGATCTTGAGGGCTGAACACTGTATTCAGACTTGAGGGACAAAGGGATGCAGACTCAATATGAAATAATTTCTCCAGAGTAACTTTGCTCTCAAAGTTGAATGCTTTCTCCTCTTTTCCATAGCTCGTAATTGTTATTTTATAGTCTTTAAAATGAACTGAAGGGCCAAGTTGGAATGTTTCTAGTATGTGGAATGCCAAGGATCAGAGATCTCCTATTGTGACATGGAAACCTGACTCCATTTTTGTATTTTCTGGCACAAATCCTGATGTACGTGGGTTGTAGTGGAGCAGCCTGTGTATACGCATGTTGTATAGAAAATAGGGAGCGTATATGTGGAAAAATGTTTATTTTTGGCTATGGATTCATCAAAACGGGATGAAAAGTCTACGTAGGGAAATGGAAAAAGGCCCTCTATGTAAGATAGCAATGGTGAGGAAAATATTGCTATAACATATGCCCCCTAATGTGTGATATCAAAGGCGTATCTGTGATGGCCGAAATACATTATAAAAAACCCAGGGGTGGAGTGGTAGAGAACTAGTTGAACGAACTCGATTGCTCATTACATTCTTTACTAACTTTGCATGCAGGGCTGCTAAGAATACAATGCAGATCCATGTGGAAAATATACCATATAAGTGTCCGTGGCCATGAATAGGTAAATACAAATGCAGTTATATTCCAAAAGATGTCATAGTCACGAACAAGGCCCAGTGAAACCAGTCTCAAAATCAATCTGAAGATATATGTATACCATGGAGTACAATCTGATCTTCATGATCACTGAAGTCAAATAGGTGTTGGTCCAATGAAAGGGAAGTGACAACTCAAGAAAGTTGCGGCCACGTAATGATGTCTTCAAGTCTTCTACACTATCCGTCAAGGGTGAAAGTCTACATCATGTGAATAAAGGAGTTGAGGTTGAACACAATGAGACATCGTTTGATTACCGGTCATTGATCAAGAGACATTGATGTATTCTCATCTTTCAATGGTGAGAGAGCATGCCACTAATGACTGCAAGCCTCAAGGTACACATAAAATTCTAGGTCCCATATCCAGAATAAATGAGCTGAAGTCGATGGAAAGAGACCCACTGAAAGGAGAGCATTAAGGCATCTCTCATCAGTCAGCATGAGGAACAAAGTAGGATCTTCATGATTTGGTGGAGATCGAACAAAGAACATGTTCACGAACTAATGACCCTGTGCATCTTTCACGTGTACCAAATGCAAGGAGTATACGAAAAACACCTTATGAATAGAATCCAATGATGAAAAATGCTGACAAAGGCGAGGAAACCACTAATAAAGATAATGGAATCCAAGGCATTGCATGAATCCCAAAGTGTGAATATATTTCTTGCTGTCAAACACGAGGGAAACCACCTAGTCAACGACCAATGATGAAATGTTGATTGTTGGGTTCAAGGTGACCTACCAATGATGAAAGTAGGGACAAGGTGCATGATAATACCATAGTATCATGTGATTTTGAGACAAACTGAAGGTATGGATGACATGCAAAGTCAAGATTTCCAAGGAGTGACTGACACAGGTTGATAGGCTTCCTTTGAACAAGAGCATGAGACATATGGGGGACTCCAGCAACATAGAATCAATGATGTGACTATTATATGTAGGAGGCATGAATAAAGTTCTCTATAGGGATTGGAAGAGTAACCAGTCGATAGATAAAACTCTGTAACGAGATCAACTTCTTAAGGCCATGCTAAACCCAAAATTATGATGACAGAAGGACTCAATAATTTTGTGCTTTGTTCAAAGGCGACATGACTGCTGCCAATTATAATATGGTACTCCCTTCCCGCTCATCTTTTTTTGTTTTTTCATAACAAATGAATGTTATGATACAGAGGAGGAAATGAGTGTCACAACTAACAAAAACTAGTTCCAGCAGTGGAACATACCTATGCTCAATGTAATGAAATGCATGTGAGATATGGACACTCAAGGTGATGTTCCCTCTAGGGTATAGGGTGTCAAATTGCAAAGGATATAAACAAGGATCTGCTTGGTTGAGGATGCAAAAATTTCTTAGGCAACGGTTTATAACACAAAGCGAGAACCAAATAAAGGCTCAATATTGCAAGCGAGGGCATGAGATTCAATCACAACTTAACGCCAAAAAATATCCTTTTTTTATGTATTTTAGTCTACTTGGTGTGAAAAAGGGATAAACTTGTGCCAAATAGACTTCTTTTTAAATCCAATTTATGAGTGTTAAAAAGACAAGTTCACTCGACGATCTTTTCTATTTTTGGGAACGAGTTGGAAAAGAGATTAATTAAGACTCATGACCTTTCATATCCAACTTAATGAGTGTGAAAGAGACAAATCACTCAGAAATATTTTCAATTTTTATATGATTCAAAAAATATCTTAACTCGAACTTGTTAGGGATATTCTAGGAGGCAAGTCACGGGGGAGGCCAAGTCTCCCATGCAGACCTTCTATGGAATGTTAGTATCTTGCGAAGAACTGACACAAGCTTGGGAAGACCCAAAACTCTCCAATTCAAGGAGAGAAAAGTGCTAATGGAGGTTATCGTCTCCATGTTATATCAGATAATTTATCTTCCTAGAAAAGACATAGGCGGAGGCATTGGATACCCCACAAGATCATCCCAATCAAAGGGAACCTTGTCAAGACTTGGAGGGAGAGTACTCAAGAAGAGTAAAACTATCTCTTATTCAGAAGGTGAGGTACTAGAAATGCTAAGGACATGGCATAGAAGGTATAGAACCATAACCAGAAGAGCGGGATCGACCAAAAATTTCATTAGCACGTTCTCTTCCTTAGACTTGTCACTCTCCAAGAGAAGAGTGGGGTCGATCAAATATTGCATCGATACGACCACTTCCTCAACCATTGGTTGAATAGGATGTGAGACAACAAGGTCAATAGGTGCATGACCCCAAAAACCAGGAGTTTTGTTGGTCAAAGATTGCATCGACATGACCATTGGTTGAACAAGATACAAGACAACAAGTTCAATAGGTGCATCACCCCTGAACATAGGAGAGGTGTCGGTCGAAGATTGAATCGGCACGACTGTTGTATCAACCAAAGAAGGAATAGAATGTTGTGAAACCATAGATGGCTTAGAACCCAAAGGGCCTTTAGGTGAGCCCCACGCTTCTGGTATCCCAACAGTAACATGACACAAACAAGTAAGGTGACTTCCTTCACAAATCCTGCAAAGGAATCTAGGCTTACATCTAAGAAGAATAGGATTCTCAATCATATGAATGCCCCCAACATGACTTGTAGTGGCTGGTGACATGCTCCCAACATGACTTGCAAAGGCTAGTAGTAAATATCCAACATGACTAGCAGAGGTTGGTGATGGATGTGCAGTTTGACTAGCAATGACCAGACATGTGCCCCCAACATGAATTGTAGCGGATGGTTGCAGGTCTTCAACATGACTCACAGAGGTTGTCGACCAATATCCAACATGGCTAGCAGAGGTTGGTGACACAACGCTAGTATGACATGTAGTGACTGGACTTGTGGTGGTGGTGAATTGCAACATTTGAGACCAAAGTCCAAGGAAAGATTGGTTTTGAGGAATTGCAGGCCAACAATTATCCTTCTTTACACCTTGTCCCTGTCTGACAATATAATATCCTCCTCCATATTGATTCATAAAGGGTTATAAGGGCATCGACAATGAGGAAGATTCTTGCAAAGATGAAGCAACATGACAAGGGTTACTCATGTGAGGATATATGTTTCCCCCAGACGAAGGAACTTTGTGAGGGGGGTTGCCCATACTATAAAAATAACTCCCCCTGGATGAAATACTAGAGGACAGATGGAGGTCATCCATGGGAATAGTGTTCGTAGGAACCGACATGGTGGAAGAAGGATAAGTGGATGAAGTGTAATAAGTAGAATGATTGCATAGTTTGGCACTTACTTCTCTCATAGTGGACTCATAGGAAGGAATATTCCAACCTCCTACCGTAAGAGGTGTTTGAAGGATATGAATCCCACCAAATGGAGAGGGATAAGGAGGCATCATGCCCCCATACCCAAAACTTGTATTCGCATAAGGAGGTGAGATAGAGGATGGCAAGAGAGAAGACATATCAGACATACCATGAGAAAAATGATTAGAGACCCAAGGCATTGACTACGTACCATAATTATTCATACCATTATATAAAGCAGATGGATTTTCCCCCTTGAACGTCATGGGGGGGGTAGTAGTAAATGAGGGAGCAACACGAACTCCACTCTCCATGATAACAAAGACTCAACACGAAACCATATGGTCAACTAATAATCAAAGATCACACCAAAAAGTCAAAGGACCAATATGCATGGAAATGGGCTAAAGTGGTTGAGTGGCCTCCCTCGCTATAGAAGGCATGTCTCGTCCAAGAGGGACCTGAGACTCCTCGCCAAAGATTGGAGGTAACATAATCAGTTATAGGGGCCCTCGTGGGATTAAAAACCATTCGGCCAGATCCCCTCGAAGAGATAATCCTCCATAAAGGTTGTGTGTTGTCCTACCCCTATCTGACCCAGGGTACAAGCAGAATAACCCCTGCAAGTAACCTATGAGATACCTAAGTAAAGAAACTAATAAACCACTGTATAACCAATGCATAGGTGAGCAATCGTAATTTCGGATCACCTTATGGGTAGGGTAGTAAATCCAAAAACCTTGAAAGAACCGCCTCTCACAGAGGTATATGGAATAGCAAGATCCCCAAACACGAATAGATCCACATAAATATCTCTGATGCTAGGCAAGTATCCAAGGAATATCCCTTCAACCAACTTCGCGTGACCTTGTGATTAACTCCAGTGTGAGTGGAGCCTCCTGATCTTACCAATTATACAATGGACTTCTCAACTCCCTGTCTTAGACACATCTGTTGATTTAATTGCCTTGGAGAAGTTTACTCACAAAATGTTATTCCAAGGCATTAAATCCTAGACTAGTTTGCGCACCCTAAAAATAAAATCGTGAATAATCAATTTTAGTTTAAAGCGTAAATTTGATTGGTCATGATTACTCAAAAGGGTATGGAAGTGAAACTCATGACGTTATGACTCTACAAGAAAATAAATATGAATATAATGCAAAGTCTATCTTTAAGTTTTTCAATGAATGATATGTTAATAAAAACAGTGCAATTTTCAATTTCAACTCTGCAATTTAGAAGTAAAATGCAATCTTTTTCAAAATGCACTAAGCTAATGATAAAGGTTCAAAGAAAAAAATGCTAACTAATGAAAAATGCCTATTTTTTTGTATTTTCAATATATTAAAGAGAAAATGCATGGACTAAAAAGGAACTTGATATATACATTCTACTGTGTATAAACGAAATAAATCAAGCAGAATACCAAGAAACCATGCAAACATCCCAGGGTTCAAGGACAAATCAAAAATGAAAAACAATGAGAAAGACTATGCCCAAAAATTCAACTCCAAACATGTTTCTTGTCAACCCAAAGAAGCTCAACACACACTACAGATACCTAAGAAGGCTCAACAAACATAAAATCCCACCTAGCAGTCAATAAACCAAGCAAACAAGCAAGGGAAAGTGGTATATGCGACTGTTCACGAGAACAATGTGTATATACACAACTCGCAGTTAGACAACACGTGTGTATACGTGACTGTCAAGCAAAAGGAGCGTACAAGATTTAAAACAAGGCTAGGCAAGGGCAAAAAGGCTGAAAACTCAAACCCAGAGTGAACAGAATGTGTCAAGCAGTGATACGACAAGAAAAACAAAGGAAAAAGAGCAATGCAAGAAGAAAAAGTACTTCAACCCTTAGAAGGAAGATCTTTCCCCATTGAAGTCGCCAATTCTGTTATGAGGGAAAAACTCTCTATGGCCAAGGGTAAACCACAATAGACACGTATGACTACATAAATCAACTCAATTCCATTGTATGCTATATAAACTAATGTGCAAGATATTAAAGAGGCCTACCTCCATCCAACGTTCGATGATGTTCCACCGTTGAGCACTTCAACCCAAAGCTTTATACCTGCAACAAGTTCTCAACAAACAAGAAGAGGAAGTACATAGTGATAATATAAAGGGGTTAGCACATTAGATAACATAATTCATTAATAAACATTAAAAACATGCCCATGGATAATAATCATATATTTGCATGATACCAATAGGATGGGAAAGGAGTATTTCTATTAATAATTGATCAGCAGAAGTGGCAACATTATAGACTTCCATGTTGGCACGGTTCGAAACCAAGAAACCAAGTTCCTTCTAGTTGGGCCTCCACCACTTCAATCCTCCACCAAAGGCAAGCTCATAGAAGAGAGACAATGAGGTTCCCTCGACAATAGGGAAAGAGCTTGGGGGTTGAACACTATGTTGAGACTTGAGGGACAAAGGGATGCATACTCAATATGAAGTAATTTCTCCAGAGTAACTTTTCTCTCAAGGTTGAATGCTTTCTCCTCTTTTCCATCACTTGGAATTATGCTTTTATAGTATTCAAAAGGCAACTGAAGGGTCAAGTCAGAATGTTTCCAGTATGTGGAATTCCAAGGATCAAAGATCTCCCATCGTGACATGGAAACCTGACTTCATTTTTGTATTTTCTGGCACAAATCCCGATGTATGCGAGTGGGCCTACGTATATGGATGTCGTATAGAAGATAGGGCACATATATGCGGAAAAATGTGTATTTTTGACTCTGGATTCATCAAAAAGAGATGACAAGTCTGCATAGGGAAATGGGAAAATGTCCTCTATGTAAGATAGAAATGGTGAGGAAAATATTGCTATAACAGCCGCGACCTACAAGCAACAAGACCCAAACTCCATTATGGAAAAGCAAGTGCATCGCCTCAAAGATGTGCTCGTCCAAAATCAGATCCTCAACAACATGAAGGAAAAATGTATGAACCCTAACCACTCGCTTGGTATTAAGGCTTCCACCTCTTCAGCTTCTAGAAATACCAAAGAGGAAAAAAAGAGATGAAGGAGATCGAATCAACATCTAATCAAAGACTTGGGAGACTTCTTCGTAAATTTGGGCCGAATTTACCTCATGACAGACACGTTTCAACCCAACCCTCCGCCTTCCTCATGAAATTTATCTCTTGGAACATAATAGACCTTGATGGGAATACCAAACAATGGATTCTCAAGCAGCGTATTTCTTCCGAAAAACCCATTATTGTCATGATTCAAGAAACCAAGTGCCCGCACCACGTCCTCCCTTGATATAGCTATGGATTCCTAAGGATCTGTGGAAGGAATATCCCTCCTGTGGAATCCCTTTGAAATATCCCACTTTGAATTTTTCTCCACCAAGTACTCTCTTTCAGCTCACTTCCAACTTGTAGGCTCCACCCTCTTCGGAACCATTACTAACATTTATGGCCCCAACCTCCTCCTTGACAATATACTCTTTCTAGACTCCCTTAATCTCATCCCTCCCCTTTTCACCAATGACCACTGGATTATTGGAGGCTACTTCAACTCCATCACCTCCCTTCTGGAGAAATAGGGAGGGATTAGGCCACTATAACAAGATTCACAAGTCTTTTTGGATACCATACACTCCCTCAACCTCATAGATATTGAAACTTCCTATGAAACCTTCACCTGGAACAACCGTCGATGAAAATCTCAACAAATACCCTCTCATATTGATCATTTTTTAGTCTCTAATTCCCTTCTACTTCATGAATTCCACCCTCCAACAACTATCCTCCCTCAGGGAGGCTCATACCATTGGTCGATTTAGCTTAATATTGACATCCATTGGAGCCCCAAAAATCACCGTTTTCATTTTGAAAGATTTTGGCTAAAGCATCCTAACTTCCAAAAATGAATTTTTGAATGGTGGACCACTTACTCCCCCTCCTCCTGCTCGGTAATGCACAAATTACAACAGAAGCTCAAACACATAAAGAAACAACTCAAGCTATGGAATAAGGAAGAATTTGATGACATTTTTCAAGCCAAACAAAATCTCATCAAGGAACTAGAACACATTCAACTGACTATGATTCAAAATGGAAGAACAGATCAACTTGTCTAAGATGAAGAAAACCTCCAAACTCAACTCAGAGAAAGAGACTCACAGGAAGAAATACTTTGGAGGAAAAAATATCGTGTTCACTGGCTAAAAGAAGGGGAAAAAAACACCAAATTTTTCCACAGATCCATGATTCAACGCTGCCATCACAATCGAATAATCAAAATAAAATATGTCGATGGAAACTGCCTCACCAAACATAAGAACATTGAATGGGAACTAACCTCCCACATCGACGAACTCCTTTTAGATCCTTCGATCCTCCGAAAATCACCGATGTCAGATCGATGGCCCTCAGATCTTCACGATTGGACAACCCAGATCTTCTCGAGACTTCACGATTCTTGTAGAAAAATTTATAACATTTGAACTCTTGATTCTCATGCTCACTTGATTCAAGTCCCTATTAAACCTCTCTCAGCGCTGTGGCCTGTGACAATGAAGACTTGGACGACATGACTGGGATTTGGGAAAAAAAATCCTTAGTGGTGGAGATAAAGAGAGAAGTGATCACCTTTAGAAAATATAAAGAAACTCATGGCCGATATTTCTCAGGCAATTTTGACATGGAAAACTGGTCGATTGAAAAGGATAAATGCCAACAAAAAGGGAAAATACAAATCGGGAGGAAATATCTATGATTGGGTTTGCAAAAGGGGAATAGACAGGAAAAATCACAGACTTAGGCATAAAAACACAACAAGCAAGAACATTACGAGATTAAGCACTAACATTTGGCTCCATAGGGGATGGCATGCTCCCTGCGAGCTACCAAGAATACATAGCTCCAGTGCCTTGCTTTGGGTTATGGGGTCTTCTATAAAAACAAAATAAGCATAAAACATGAACGATATTTACAATGGTGGGACGCCGATTGCGGCTTTAAATAAAAAACCTTTTCAGGAAGTGACCATTTACAGGGACACCAAAAAATTCATCTCCCTCCAAATTCTGCAACCTATAAGTATTATGTGAAAAGGCTTCACAAATTTTGAAGGGGCCGATCCAAAGGGCTTCAAATTTTCCATGCTTTCCCTTGTCCTTTCTGGGTGCATCCCATTTGAGAACCATATATCCCAGCTGGAAATCCTCCTTACTTCTCTTCCTATCAAAGGCTTGCTTGATTTTCTACTGATGGTCATGTGCTCTGCCTATCACTTACTCTCTAGTCTGCTACACTTCTACCAACTGATGAATCCTTCTGATCATGTTATCAGGTTCTTCCTGGCAGTCTTGGAAGAACTTTTCCATAGGCAGGGTAAGCTGGGAAGGGAAAAGTTCTTTAGTCCCATATATAAGTTGGAAAGGAGAGATGCCCAGGGACCTCTTTTTCGTCACTCTGCTGGCCCATAGAGAAAATTTGAGCTTTGAATTCCATACTTTCTTGTTGTCCTCTATCAATATTTTGATGATATTTACTAGGATTTTGCTAGAGGATTCTGCTAATCGATTGCCTTGGGAATAATATGGGGTAGAGTGAATTAGTGCAATTCTAAATTTCTCACAAAACTTGATCAATGGTTCAACTTTGAAAGATGCAGCATTGTCAGTGACGATTCTGGTCATGCAACCAAACCTTACTATGATATCCTCCAAAAAACCAATGATCACCTTATGAGAAGCATTCTTTGTGGTGATAGACTCTATCCACTTGGTGAAATAATATGTTGCGGTCAGGATCCACCCATGTTGATTGCTTGAAGGAGGATGAATCTCCCTGATAAAATCTAGGCCCCACTGCTGAAAAGGTCCTGAAGCTACCATAGGTTTCAATGGCATATACATGAGTTGTTGCTTCCCGGAGAATTTCTGACATTTGATACAAGCCTTGAATTTTGCAGAGACATCAATAAATAGAGTAGGCCAGTAGTACCTAGCCCTAAGAATTTTGTAGGAAGTGGTTTTCCAGAAGTGATGTCCCCCATAGAGGCTGTCATGGAAATCAAATATAATTTTATGGGCCTCTTGTGGGTCCAAACATCTCAGAAGTACTCCTAGAGGGTATTTCCAATATAGAACTTGGTCGATAAGGAAATATATGATTGGTTTGATCTTTAAATCTCTTTCCTTGATCCTTCCCATACCATCAGGGGGTCTTAACTCCTCTAGAAAAAATATAGTATCTTTGTACTCGCTGCATTTTTCCATATGAGGGTTGACCTGAAGACTTTTGTCAGGTGCTTCAGCCTACCGGTTTTCTAAGAAAGTATTCATGAAGTTAACCCCCACATATTTACGATTAGATTCAACCAACAACTTGGCTAAACCTTGGCCTTTAGCTAGCTTGTTGGGTTTTATTTCCAGATCAAATTCGAGGATTTTGGCAATACACTTGCTCCTTCTCTTGTCTATTTCAGGATGAATGAGAATGTCCTTCACAGAAGCTGAAGGAACATACACAATGATTTTTGAATGCAGAACATAGACTCTGAAAAATTTGAGAGATTTCACCAAGGCATAGGCCTGCTTCTCCATGATATCATATTTGAAATTTGCATCCCTCAATGCTCTGCTGAAAAATGAAAATGGCTGCTCAAGCCATTCAACATTGTTCCGCAATAAAAAAAATACCACTGTATCAAAGGAAGCATAGGAAAACATAAAAAAATCCTTGGAATAATCGAGACTAATTAGCACAGGTGCCTTAGTTGGCGCCTTCTTGATTTGGTTGAAGTATTCTCTAGATTCAACAGTCCATTTTACTTCATTCCCCTTCTTGAGCATGGTTGTGATATGCTTCACCAATTCAGCAAAATTTGAAACAAACCTTCTTAAGAAATTTATTTTTCCCAAGAAAGACTAGACTTCTTTCCTAGATCTCAGGAGTGACAAGGCTTTGATTTCTTCAATTTTTCTAGGATCAATCCCTACTCCCTTCGCTGATACAATGTGTCCCAGTAATTTTCCCTCCTTCATGGAAAATAAAGACTTCTTGGGATTTAAGGAGAGACCAAACTTCTTGCATTTCATGAAAACTCTTTTTAAATTCTCACAGTGCTCTATGTCTGATATGGAGAAGACTGTAATGTCATCTAGATAGATGACCACAAACTTGTCCCTTTATCCAATGAAAGTGATATCCATGGCTCTCTGAAAGGTCAGCCCCATGTTTGTCAATCCAAAGGGAATTTTGGCAAACATGAATGTACCAAAAGGAGTGGTGAAGGTTGTCTTTTGTCTGTCCTCAGGTAGGACCGAGATCTAATTGTATTCCGAAAATTTGTCAATCATGGATATCCTTGATGTGCCAGTTACCCTTTGTAATATGTGTTCCATTTTCGGCAAGGGGTAATTGTCTTTCTTTGAGATCTTGTTCAAGTTCCTGAAATCGACACACAATCTGATTTCCACACTCTTCTTTCTCACTCGGACCAAGTTGGCCACCCATTCTGAATATCTCAAAGGAACGATGATCTGGGCATCCAACAACTTCTTTACTTCTCTCTCCATGACAGGAAGCAACATAGGATTAATTTGTCTTAATTTCTGCCTAAATGGTTTGACCTCCTCCTTCAGCGGGATCTTATGCTCAATAATGCTGGTATCATATTTTCTGAGGTATTTATAAGTCCAAGAGAACACATCATTGGAATGTTTTAATAACTCAACATACTCAGTCCTTTGTTTCCTTGACAGGATGCTTGACAACTTGACGAATTTCAAATCCTCTTCTATGCCAATGTTTCATTCATCTATGTCAGCATCATCAATCGACCTCTGATATTTCACTGCCACATCATTACTATCGAATATCCTTTATAAAGGGACTAGTCCCATCGGAATGTGATTGCTATGTAACTGCACAATATGATCATCAACAATTTTCTTCAAAAATTCATCAGCATGTGGGTCACTTTGAGAGTCATGATCTTGGTCTATGTGTAATGAAAAAAATTCATCAACAACTTCCAGGAACCTCTTGATCTTAAGATCATCCTCAAATACCTTCCAATGCTTGACATTGTTAGGTATTAAGGGTCTGTATTTTACTTCTATATCATACATGAGCTTGGGTGGCAGAAGGACTCTGAAATTTCTTGACGAAACAACCAAAGAATCAACCATTATATTCTCCACTCTCAGAATGAATGAAATGTTGAAATCCAGGAAAACAATGTAGATGAGGTCCAAGAATTCATTTCTATAACTTTTGAGATGAGGGTGTTTGGTCTGATACACATTTCTGACCTGCTAGACAATCAACTCAGCATCACCAAACATTGATATATCTTTAATCCCCATGTCCTTTGCAACCCTCAATCCCAGAATAAGAGCTTCATATTCTGCCACATTATTGGTAGTTTCAAAATCTAACTTATATGACATAGATATGGTTTTCTGAGTAGGGGAAACAAAGACCACTCAAACACCAACTCCTTCTCTAGAAGAGGCTCCATCAAAGAATATTTTCCACACAGAGGTAATTGGAGGAGAATCTTCATAGAGAGTAATGGATTTTTTGATCTCAAGAAGAGGCTCAGGGGTGTCGGTGAGCTGCAATAAGTTGGATCCTAAATTAGTATCAAGGGCAAAGATAGGATGATTGGTAGGGTCTGCTTCATCTCTGATAATGTAGGACAATTGAGCTTCTGTGTACAGTCTTCTATGCTCCCCTATGAATACTGGAATGGTAGCATATGTGAGGTCCATTTGTAATGTTCCCACAAGTCTTTTTATCCAAGATCTTGACAATAGCATGCCAAACTTGGGAAGAACATCAGCTACCATGATATCCATGACCACACTTTTCATGGGCAGCTGGAACAAAGTAACCACCATATCTTTGATGACCCCAAGACATTGCACTCTCCTTGAGCCAAAAGAAAATAAATCATGATAAACTTTAGTGATTTCTAATCCGAGTTCTTCCATGACATTTTTTGGCATGAGATTATGAGACACTCCAGAGTCCATCAGAGAATTATGCAACACCTTATCATGTATATTTAGGGATGTATAGAAGGGAGGGGATGAATCATCTCTACCTTCTACCATAGGACCTAATATGACTGAGGGATTTTCATTTTGGAGATTCACTGAGTCTGTGGAATGGCAAGATGGATCGTGCTACAATAGTTTAGAGAGGGGCCTTTTGAAGTCTTTGTGCTTGACTAGTTCTGAAAGGGGTATACGGATTCTGATTTTCTGAATTTCATGCTCAAAGCTAAAGGAGGAAGGGGGCTTCAGAATTTCTCTCTCCTCCGGGACAGGGTCTTTGACTATTGGTGGGGGATTATGAGCTTTCCTTTCTTTGTTGTTGTTTGTTGCATCTTTAGTAGGATTCTCTTCTATGGAGGGTTGATCAGGGACATCAGACTTCCATTCTTTCTTCTTAGACCATAGGTTGTATTTGCTGGGACCACTATTTTCCTTCTCGCCTTTACTTAGCTCATTTATTTGGCAGTATATGAGGGACTCTTCGTATGCATATTTGGTCAAATTTGGAAATGGGGAGGTGTCTCCGAGACAATGGATTTAAGGATTGATCTCTTCTTCCTCCCTTTTGATCTGAAAATAGAAGGCTGACTTGTTATGCTATGCAAGCACCCTCTACCTCATTAAATTAAACCTTAACAGGACCTTGCTTCATGTGTTTAAATATGCAAGATGGTTTATGTGTTAAGTTTAGGCTTCTTCTTGTCAATGTATATGTGTGAGGAAATGATCTTTTAAAAGATTAATTATGTGCTATAAACCAATACACAACAATGAAAAGTGCAGCAAATAACATAGCAAACTCACAACAACAACAAGATGATAAAGGAGTTCACCCCTCTCTGGGCTACATCTCCTTGAGCCTCCTTCAATGGACTTGGCTCTCTGGGATTAGTTGTCAAATGTTATTTTACAAGCTGCTTCTCAACTCCAATGGTTTTACAGACTGTACCATTGGGTTCAGAATACACAAAACCCCCAAAATTGACTGTTACAACTCTGAAAATGGACAATGGCTCATCCAACAATGACCCCTTCTACATGTGACCTCCAAGCTTCCCAAAATGAGCTTCAATGAGGCAAAAACACCTGTAAAAGTCCTCCAATGGATCTGACACCTATCCCAAAATGTTCAGAGCATAATACACAATCAGAAATGACTATTCAGTCATAGAAAATGAATATGTGCTCATCAGAGCAATGCCTCAAACAATGAGGGCTTTAAGGCTCCTGAAGCTTCCTCAAACTTCAAATGTGAAAAAACTGCAAATAGGCTCTTCAAATGCCTGTGAAAATGGTTCCAATGGACTCAGAACATCCAAAAACCCCTAGCTGGGCTTTTACAGCTCCTCATTTGGCCAAAAATTGAAGAAGTTATGCATTCTGCCATTTTTCTCCTTCAAGCCTGCTGTAACCTGTTCGCCATTTCGCACCTGTGTGACAGTGAACCTGGCTTCCAGGCGTTTTCAGTCACCAAACTCAGCACCAACGCGTGTTCCACAAATCACGCCAATTTGTCGAACAATTACCGGGAATAAAGCCCCCAAGAACGGAGGTGTTGGGCGCATGGGGGACCATATGGCCACGTCCTGTGCATAAAAGGGGCTACCCGCTCAATGGCTAGACCAGGACGTGACAAGTGTCCGGTGCATTCAAAAATCGTTTTAAAAACCCAACGAAAATCTAAAACGCGCGCCCAAGTTTAAACAATGGTCACATATGAATGTCATACAACCCGGCATTAATTTTTAACACCGCGCGCAGTTAAGTGTGAAGTGGTCACACGTCAACGGTTAAAAACCGTGGCATAGAATGTTAAAACAATACGCGCCAAATGATATATATATATATATATATATATATATATATATATATATATATANCCGCGCTCCAAATATATGGTCATGTGTAAACATGGAATAAAATCCCGCGCCCATTTAAATAAACGAAATGGTCATATGTTTAAACACATAGAACCATGGGTGTAAACTAATTACCCCGCGCGCGCGTGCATAAACATCTGTTTGGTCACATTGATATGCCAAAGAACCGGGGGTCGGGGCTAGCCCCGGCCCGAACCCCCTCCATTTGAAGCATTATTCAAATTCAAATATGATAAAACTCGTGTATGTAACAAGTAACAACGCGTAGCTTAATGGTAAAGTGGACTTTGTTAAGGCGTTTGAACGGAGGGGAGGTCCGGGGTTCGAACCCCTCGGCCTCCATATATTTTTAATAAACCAAATAGAAATCAAATGGGTGCCACGTGGCCGCCCTTCATTGGGCCACGCGGCACCTTTCAACTTGCCAAAAATATGCCACGTGTCACCATATAATTCGTCCATGACAACCAATCAACGATTGCCACGTCGACTGCTACGTCAGCACTGCCAATTCAACTGCCACATCATCATACGGTCGCCTACGTCATCTGTACGGCCTCTGCCACGTTAGCTATACGGCCTACCCAGTCAGCATCCTCTTTTTTACCTATTTGGCTCGGCGAACAGATCGCGATAACTTCTCCATACGGACTCCGCTTGCAAAAGTAAATATACCGCTGGAATCAGGAGAACGAGACGGACGCAATGGCACCATTTTCGTTTCATTCTGAGCACTTTTAAAATTGAGCAAATTTTAGACCCCTGGTCCAGATTCTGATCACGCCTTCCCACTGAAAGGCTTTTGGACCCACAAAAGCTTATAATCATTGATCTGAGCTTCAATACTCTTCTTCTTTCAAGTTATATCAACTGATTTTTCTTGAAAATCCTTTTCGACAATCACCTGCAAATTTTGACATGCCTTGCACTGCAACTGGCTATGTCCCTCAACCACTGCTCTCTAGCTGCTGCTGACCCACTGTTCTCTCTGCACTTGGAAGACTGCCAACCTTCCCACTGAGAATCAAGTCCCTCTTGTGAACTCTTTTGACGTCAACAATCCGCTCTCCAATGGCTGCAAAATTTTCCTGCGACATCTTGTCACAAGCCAAGAAAACCATCAATCTTGAAAATGAATTAAACAAGACTGAAAATAAGGACAGCAAAGTCTTTTTGCTCTTCAAGCAACTGTCGCATCTTGTGCTTCATCAAAGCACATGGTGTTTTCCTCCATCTCAATGTACTCAAAATTGACTTTCAAGACAACAACACCATCGACTAAACATAAGTCGAGAAACATGAACGACATAACATAGTCGCCAAGATAAAATCGACACAAGTCGAGACTCATGTGAAATGTTTCAACCTTCCAAAATGACAAGTCGAAAACCATGATAAACAATCATGCTACATACATGAATCAATTCATGATGAACTATCCTCACGTTCATTGTTTATGCACTCCCAAAAACAAGTGCATGTGCATAGCTTCTTCAACTCTCCTCCCTGTAGAGACATAGGTACTCAAACCCAAGACATGTGGGTGCATAAGAGCTGATTATGAAAAGTGTTTATGGCTGTAACAAAATGGACAGCGTACCCCTCTTTTACACGTTCTTGAACGAGGTGGTATAACACAAGTATGCTTACAAAAATAAAAGCATTCACATGCAAACTTGCCTCTACCAAATGATGACAAACTGCTGCAACTTGTCAACTTCAACAAAAGTGAATAGCTAAGGCTGAAATGTGCATCTATACAGAAAAAAATGAAAGCCTTACTTACGCAAGAAATCAATCCATTTCTTACCAAGCCAACTTAATGGCGAATCCTTCTGCTGAAAGTTGTCTTCTTGTGAATCATCTTGACTCACATCAATGATGGAATCTCCTCTTCAATTCTTGTCAATCTTTTCATCCAAATGCTTCTTGTGTTGTGGATGAGTGGTTGGATGCAATGTCCAACATTGGTCAATGAGATGACCCCTCTTCTGACAATGAGTGCAAATCTTTT